>CM035421.1:1312500-1702500 GCA_020310875.1 Ceratopteris richardii | reverse complement strand
AAGAACCCAGAACACCGAGAGGGAAATCTGTATTAACGAGAGTACTCATCCCAGAGTGGATCCCTCAAGATAACAGGAGCACCGAGTTGTTCGTAAATAAAGAGACAGACGAAGCCTTTTGGAGGTACAGAAAGGAACACCCTGGTGAGGTAGGCATCATTACAATTTATGAATTCAAGGACCCAGATACACCTGGAAAGGTGGTATACCTGGATGAGGCTTCAGAAAGAGTCTTTGTGGTGCCTGAGCGCGCTAAAAACACCTACACTTGGAGAGGTGAATTGATATTCCCTCCAGCTAGAACGAACATGAATACAAATCAACAAGGGGCAGGAACATCCTCAGCCCATGGAAATCAAAGAGAAGGAAATCACGAGAGACCGGAGGTAAGCTTTAATCACCCCATAGGGAGAGATAGAACAACCACGGACACTAATAGAGCGGATAGACGAAGAGATCATGGAATACCAGGTGGTAGAGATGATTTTCCTCTACCTAGACCACGTGAACACGCAAGAGTATTGAGACCCACACAGTTGGTAAAATCAATGAAAAATTATTTTGATGGGACAGGAGATCCCTATGACCATGTCGCAGAATTCAAGCAAGTACTAAGAGCAGAACAAGTCGAGGACATGTTCACGCAATACAACGCATTTGGACTAACGTTAAAGAATACCGCTTTAACTTGGTTCCAACCTTTGCAACAAAGGCAATTTAGAGACATCCATCACTTTTTAGAGTCATTCATCACTGAATTCTCTAAAAGTGGGATTAGACACGACACGTCCTCGTTGATTCATAGCTTTAAACAGACCCCTCAGGAAACAGTAAGACTGGCAGGTCGTAGATTCAGACAATATGTTGAGCGATGTCCAATGCAAGAGCTACCCTCACAAGCCAAACAAGTATCACTGTTCCTAGATGGCTTGTTGAGCGCTAAACTACGCTCCTATGTGTACCTAAAAGAACCCAGAACGCTAGAGGAGTGTGTAAGAATATGAATAGACATTGAGGACAACCTAGGAGATGAATTAGAACTCTCAAAGGTCTATAAAGACTCAGATTGTTCTTCTCTAGCATCCACAAAATTGTCTAATTCGATAGAGGACCTAGCAGAAAAAGTGGCCCAAAAACTAGGAGTTTCTAGTAAACAGGTGCCCAAGCTACCTACAAATGTACGTTGTTACGCTTGTGGTGGAAATCATTTGGCAAACATGTGCCCCAATGCACCTCAACCTCACGCCAACCCTAGTGGCCAATATTGCACAATTGAGAGAAGATACACGAATCATACGGCTCAGGACTACCCATACAACAAACAAACCGTGAGACAGAACTACCCACAAACATACCAGCAGCCAGGTAGGTATCAAGGCCAATACAATGCTCAGCCTTATTACTATAGGCCTCCCCAGAACTACCCATACCAGGCTCAACAGAGACCTCAACCCGTCTTAGCTCAGCAGCCACCCCCACCAGCGAATGTCATCTCAGTCAAATACGCTGCTGCAGAAGAGAACCTAAGTAGGGCCTTAGTGCCTTCTTCACCCTTGATCACCGAAAGTGACCCGAACTCAAACAGTTTTGACTCTACTCATGTAACTAGTCCACCCGCTTATTACACGGAGTCACCAGAACATGTGGAGACATATCATTATGATAGTCCACCAATGGAAACTAGTTGGGAGCCAGATTATGCTAATGTGATGTACGCAAACCCAAACTCACGGCCCCAATTGAGACAACAGAGACCACAGGGCCCTAGAGGACCATGCTTTAGGTGCCAAGGAGATCACTTCATAAAGGATTGTCCACATCCCCCAATAGCAAGGCAATCACAGTACTATAACATACAAGGCTTTTGTGCCGATTGTGGCAAAGAGCACATAATCAAAGATTGTCCTAAGAACCCAGTTAACTCTTCGAATGTGACACCGATCAACGTGATAGGTATTGTAAACAACGCAGATGGATCCAACCCTACATACGTGCCTATCCAAGCTATAACCAGAGCCCAGGCGCTCTTACAAAACCAACAGCTTAATCATGAGAAAGTAGCCGGAACTAGTGAAGCTGCAGAATCGAGTAGTAAAAAGACGAAATCTTGGAAAGATTCTAGGGAAAGAATCAAGAGAAAGTGGAGTAAAAAGATAAGTGAGTTGGAAGGAAGTTTAAGGGAACCTAGAGCCAAAATACAAGAATTGACCTCACAAGAATTAAATCAGGAAAATCCAGCTCAGAAATCAGGATCAGTTTTAGCGGAACCAATACCAGAAGACCTAGACATGATGTTTCGTGCATATCAGGCTAGAATAAAAGAGGGACCTCAAGTCACGGAAATGAGTAAAAACTACCCTCGAGCTGATCTAGAAATTGAGAGAACTAAACTTTGCATGAAAATGGTAGAGTTAGCACAAGCTTTGTTTGAAGCCTCTAGATATCTTAATTGGAATAACATGGCAAAACCGGAACTACACTTTCAAGGACTAATGGAGAGGCTAGAACACTTAATAGAAAGCAAAGAGAAAAAGGATAAGTCTAGGAACCCTATTGTCCCAGAGACACAGGAAAGGAATGCACCATCCCTGTCTCAAGTACCTAATACAGAAAGTCAAGATAACCTATCTTCCATACAGAGGTACTCACATGAATTTTTGAGAGAGATCCAAGAAGAGAAATGGAGAAAAGAACAAGGAACTCATCCTCCTATTCAAGAAATAGACGATTTGCAGGAACAATTTCCCCAAGACATCCCCTCTATTTACGATGATGTAGAGGTGGAACGACTGAGTGAACCCACAGGATTTGAATCTTATTCTCTACAAGAATTACCTCAGTTCACAGGACCTTGGGAAGCAAAGTCTATTAGTATGAGAGCACCCACGATAATAGTGAGGAATGAAGCATCAGTGATCCCTAGGAACACGGAAGTGATCAAGAACACGAAAGTACAGTGTAATCTCACTCTAGAGGAATTGTTAAAGGTGAAACCAGAATTGTGGAAGCACGTGGCAAATCAATTCCCAGAGCTAGCCGCCACACCCTCTCAAATAGGATCACATAAGAAGGTACCAGAGATACCTGTGGAAAAGATTGGAGACGTAAGCGGAGGAGAGGAAGGTAACACATATCTTCCAATAACCCATCAAGGCTACACCACGAAAGCCATCTTAGATTCGGGAGCCGGAGTAGCCATCGCTACCACCGCCTTATGGAAACGTTGGGGTAAGCCAGCCCTCAGACCCACCAGGATGAAGCTACAAATGGCTGATGGACACATAGAAAAACCATTAGGCTTACTAGAAGGCATATCTCTCACCACTTGTGGTGTAGAATTTGAGCATACTTTCGCCATTTGTGACTTCGCGAAAAATCATGCATATGAAATGATATTGGGACGACCATTCATGCGTCAGTTGCAAATTGTACAAGATTGGGGAACTAATTCTTTGTACTTGCAACACTTAGGAGTGACTACCAAAGTCAATCTTAAAGACTATTCACACAGAGATGTACCCCCAATACAATGGAATACCATCCATAAGACACCAGTAGAGACGGAATCCGTGCACTCATTAGAGTCAGATCCTTCTTGGTTGCATGAGGATACCCATTTATGGATGTGTAAAGTAGCCAAACAAGAGGAAGAACGATTAGAAGCAAGGATTTTAAGTGCAGAACAACATCCACGAACCCTTCAAGATCCAGCATATGCACCTGTAGTATTCCCAGACGAAGAGTTTGAACCCCATGGTTGGGCGGAAATACTAGCAACCATGGATGTAGCCATCAATGAAGAACAATGGACACCCCACTGTGACGAGGATGGCTATGACATTTCAGTTTTCACGATAGAGCCAATCATGGGCGATGCAATTTTAGAAGAGTGTGAACCAGACACTGATGCATTTGAGGATGCAAGCGATTTTGATTTAGAATCAATTATCATGGACCCACCCTTTGCATCAGAGGAAGAATATTTCTACGAAGTAGAGACTCACACTCAGAGACACGAGGAAATTACAAACGAGGTAAGGTTAGCCACGCAAGTGACTGATAAGAGTGAAGGCAAGAAAAGAAAGAAGAAAGAATCCATGACAGAAAAAGAAGAATCTTTATTCGAAGTACCCGAGAACTTCAAGAAATATGAAATCGAAGATAGAAGAATCATGGTACGGATGCCCAATAGAAAGGCGAATGATGGACAAGTATATGATAACCGAGAGAAAACCAAGAAAATAATAGTTGCCATAGAAGGAGAAGAAGAAAAATGCACATTCATAGGGCATGATTTGACGACTGAAGAAGAAGAAGAACTAGTGGCCCTATTGCGCGAATATAGAGATGTTTTTGCTTGGAGTTACAAAGATTTGAAAGGAGTAGATCCAGATATATGTTCTCATAGAATCCCTATGACTCCAGATGCAAAACCGACAAAACAGAAACCTTACACGTACAATGATAATTACGCTGCGAAGATTAAAGAGGAGATAGATCGATTGATAGAAGCAGGATTCATTTACGAAATTGAGCATACCGAATGGGTATCCCCCATTGTGGTTGTGCCCAAGAATAATGGAAAATTGCGTGTGTGTATTAACCTTAAAAAAGTTAATGCCGCCACGATTAGAGATAGTTATCCTCTTCCTATCACAGAACACCTATTGGAAAGAGTTGCGGGCAAGGAAGTTTATAGCTTTCTTGATGGATTTTCAGGCTATAATCAAGTAGCCATTGCTCCAGAAGACCAACACAAGACGGCTTTTGCCACAGAATGGGGCATATTTGCATTTCGTGTAATGCCATTTGGCTTAACAAATGCACCCGCCACTTTCCAGCGACTCATGTGTCATGTTTTTAAGGAATTTTTACGCAAGAGCTTGGAAGTTTATGTCGATGACTTATGTGCTCATTCAAATGTAAGGCAGACACATATCCCAGAGTTAAGACAAATATTTGACAAATGTCGAGAATATCAGGTTTGTTTGAACCCAAAAATGCGTTTTCATGGTCAGACAAGGCAAAATTCTAGGACACATTGTGTCAAAAAATGGAATCTCTACGGACGAGGAAAAGGTGAAGGTAATTGCAGAATTACCAAGACCAACTAATGTGAAAGAGGTACAGGCATTTATGGGCCATTGCGGTTATTATAGGAGATTCATACACATGTATGCAATCATAGCTAAGCCTCTGTACTCTCTTTTAACCAATTTTGAATGGACAGATGAATGTGAAAGTTCATTCAATGAACTTAAACGACGCTTGTGCTCAGCACCTATATTAACTACCCCAGATTGGAGTAAGCCATTCCATGTACATGTGGATGCATCCAATTACGCCATAGGATGTGTATTAGCACAACCCACGAATGAAGGTAACATAGATCTCCCCATAGCTTACGCTAGCAGACAATTGAACGCAGCAGAAAGAAATTACACCACGACGGAACGAGAGGGATTAGGGATGATCTACGCGGTAAAGAAGTTTAGGCACTACTTGTTGGCCAACAAATTCAAGTTCTTTACAGATCATCAAGCCCTATTATACTTAGTCAATAAACCATGTAACACAGGACGACTGATACGTTGGTTTCTATTACTCATGGAGTACGATTTTGAAGTGGTAGTCAGGAAAGGAAAGACACATCTTAGAGCCGACCACCTTTCAAGATTAACCTCAGGAGAGGCTCCTCAAGGAATAGCCGATGAATTACCAGATGCATACCTGTTTAACCTTGAGATAGCTCCAGAATGGGCTAAGCCTATGGTCCCTATTCTGACATACGGACCCAAAAATCCTAAGATAAAGATCAAAGAAGGAGAGATTACCAAGTCTCAGAAATATCAAATAATGGCAGGAAGCATATATAAACAGGATAATCAAAAGATTCTTGCTTGTTGTGTAGATGAATCAGAACATGCGAATTGGTTGCAATTAGCACACATAGGAGCACTAAAGCAACATCATTCAAAACATCGAACATTACAGACTCTGCAGAGATTGGGAGTATACTGGCCTACGATGGAAGCAGATGTCTACAAGTTGTGTAAGGAATGCCATGTTTGTTGTGAAAAACCACCAGTAGAGCATGCGACACTATATCACGTGTCTCTCATACCAGACTGGAGTGAACCTTTAGTAACCTACTTGAGGACGAACACATTCCCTCAAGGAATGACCTTAGCTCGACAACGCAGTCTAGAGCAGGAAGCTCAAGACTATTCACTCATCGGCGATAATTTATACAAAAGAGGACGAGATGGATATCTAAGACAGTGCGTTCATGAAAGCGATTATCTGAGCATACTAGAGACTGCACACCAAGGTGTTGCAGGAGGTCATTTTGGACCAGATAGGATAATCAAAGCCATTCTCTTTGCAGGATTATGGTGGCCCACTCTTCACATGGATGCTCATACCTATGTAAAGAGATGTGATGTGTGCCAAAGAACTCAGTTTCCTACTCGCAGAGATGAAATGCCATTGAAACCCATGATGGGCGGACGTGCATTCTCTAAGTGGGGTATAGACTTTGTAGGACCCATTAACCCCCCCGCAAAAGGTACACATGCGGAATACATTATTGTTGCCACAGATTATCTGACGAAATGGGTAGAGGCAAAAGCCACAAAAAAGAATGATGCTCACACGACTGCAAAATTCTTATTTGAAAATGTCTTTACAAGATATGGATTGCCTATAGAGTTAGTGAGTGATCGAGGCACTCACTTTCTAAACCAAGTCATTGAATATTTGTTACAGGATTTTATGGTGATTCACAAGAAATCCGCACCATATCATCCTCAGGCCAATGGTCAGGCTGAAAGCACTAACAAGATACTTTGTAACGTACTGACGAAACTAGTGAACAACAAACGTTCAGATTGGGACAAACAGCTACACCACGTTGTTTGGGCATATCGAGTGGCCTACAAGACCGTACTCAATGCAACTCCCTTTCAGATGGTTTTTGGTCAGAATGCAGTGCTTCCTTTGGATTTCTTGATACCGACCCTTAAGGTTGCACAAGAACATCAGTGGACCGGCCATGAATTATCAGCAAGAATAATGGACTTGGAACGATTAGGAGAAACCAGGCTAAAGGCAGCAGCAGGAATATACGCAGCGAAGAAGCGACAGAAAGCATATTTTGATGCACATGTGAAAGGTAAAGGCCTAAAAGAAGGAGATTTAGTTCTAGTGTATACGCTGAAACAGCATGCACGGAAGTTAGAAAAGCGAGGTTATGGACCTATGATCATTAACAGACTTTCGACTAGTGGTGCAGTACAGTTAGCCACCTTAGAAGGAGATATAATGCCTAATTACATTAGTGGCTGTAGAGTCAGGTTATATCAAGAACCTCTTACTGAGGATATGCTTAGACGACTCACGTTGGCAAAGAAGCGTAAGGAGGAAGAAAATAGAATACGAGCGGAAGCTCAGGCAGAAGCCATAGAACGCATTAAGCGCATGAAGCTAAGAAGACAAGGACTAGGGAGAGAACATTATAACCATCGGGAAACACCACCCAGATACCCCATGGCCATGTGTCAAGTAAAGTCAACCACTCATCCTAGCATAGTGGACAGGAGACCATTCGTTACAGTTAGGCTAGAACACGGTAAACATAGCCAAGAACTCAGGGCTTTGATTGACTCAGGTGCTGCGACTAGTGCGATTAGATGGTCCCACTATAAGGATTCAGGAATAGAAATGCGGCCAATTGAGGCATACCTCATAGGCCTAGGAGGCATGGAAACCCCTTGCATGGGTGAGGTGGACCTTCCTATCCTCATTAAGGATGTGACCATGACAGCGAAGCTACTAGTGTGCCATGATGACGACCTAATAGAACCCCTAATCCTTGGCCAAGATTGGCTATACGATCACTCAGTGGACCTAAATCTTAGACAAGGCTCCTTAGAGATTGGAACCTTAGAACAGAAGCGAGTGATACCGCTTGATTTCCCTAACGGCATTCCGATTGAGGATTGTAACCCTAGACCCGATGAAACGCATGCGACGGAAGACAGTAAGATTTTTGGGCAGACCAGTCACGTTACGTCTACACCAACCCACTCGGGCTTGGTTATAGATAATTGTCAATCAGAAGGACGACCGATAATCTTCCCTGGGACTTCCTGCAAACTAGAAGAGACAGTTACCCAACTGCAAGGGCAGAAGGGCACAATCAGAGGTCAGGTGGGTTGCATCAGCGGCCAAATGAGCACGACACCCTGCGGTGCTCATCCTTCCAAACTTGTTGCGGACTGGCCTAGATTAAAGTTAAATAAGGCATCACTTCCTAATGGGCAGGTCACGCAAGTGTTGGATCTCCCTTCTTTTCCAAAGCAGAGTGTCCATCCGACCTCTCAACCTCAACAACAATAGAGTCAACCACGACAAAGGAACCCAGACCGACGACAGTATCAGAGGAAACAACATGGAAAGCAGTTTAGGCCACCCAAAGGAAGCGGCACCAGACAAATATGGGTGCCAAAAGGACAAAAAGCACCGAAGAACTCCAACCAAGCAGAGATCGACAAGAAAAAGGCCGAACAGAAACAGAATCGATATCCACCATCCCCTCGACCTTCTTCTACAGGTCCGAGCATTCGACAGATTTGGATCGCCAAGAAGTACCTTACCCATAGACCCACGCCCACGCAGATTTGGGTACCCAAACCATGTATCATAGCTCAACCCATAAGCCATGTAATATATAACCCCCACAACTCATTTCATCCCTCGATACCACCACACCCGACACCACCCTTTGCCCCTCAACAGAAACCCACCACCCAATCCAAGATCCTTAGGAAATGGATACCGAAACGTGTCCAACCGTCTCCCCCTAACCCCATGTCTGATAAAACTACCCCCCCGACTAACATACAACCTTGTACTAAATCACTAACCTTTAAACCTTGTATAAATTCACCCACCATCATCACACATCACTCGTAATCTCATCAAGAAATGTATGCATGATCTGAAACGTATAGGTGTCTAGAGACCTGCACTAGGGCTGCAAAAAGCATTGCATGCATCACATCACGTCACTAGGCTACACGGGTTACGCATCAGTTATGGAAAGGGATTGCGGTCTCACTTTAATGGGATCATAATTAATTTCCATGCTAATGTGTTAATCTTTTGTAGCAGATCTTTCTCATTAGCGCATCCGTCACCATGCAAACCGACGAAGGAACATCAGGAGCAGGCCCCAGTGTAGCGGCTGTGCCCCTCAACGTGCTACGAGCAGAGTCCCACCCGACTGCTCCACCGCCAGAATTTCAGGGATTTCCAGGGCCCATGCCTATCGACAACCCACCCATGGGCTACACCGAAAAGATACACAGGAATTCTCATTGGTTTCAGGGCCTTGCAGGACCCCTTGCGGACGCGGACTTTATATTTGAATCCTCTCTGACATTTGATGACCGCACGTGGGGAAAGTACCAGTTTTTCTCCAGAGAGTTCGAAGCCCTACAAAGCACCCAGGATTTAACTCATGTTTGGGCCAGAGCAGGCTTCACAGAGTATTTCAGTGATCCTCTGCCCAAACCGGATTTTTACAGGTGCTATTACTTAATCACTACCTTACTGGCATCAGAGAATAAGGACATCCCAGGAACCTTCATATTGCCTACTCTAGTGGATGATCCACCTTACAAAAGGTTTTACCTATCCAAGGATTTAATCAGAGCGGCCATCAAAATTCATGGCACCCACACTCCCACAGATCGAGAGAGATTAATTCCAGAACCGATGAAACGGGGAGATGTCACGAAGTGGGAGGAGATTTCGGCAATTACACCTGAGCTGTCAAAGCCACTAAGGATATGCATGCAACATTTCGCATTCCCAGCTCAGGACAGATTTACCATGCCCCATAAACGAATCTGGTTCGGATTGTATTTGGCATGCACGGGACCTCAAACTGTTGATCTGGCAAGCTGGATCATAGATCAAATGTATCTGGCACAGCACAGATGGGAGCGCAAGAAGGTGCTTAATGGATGTTGTGCGCTGACCAGAATTGTTTATATGTGCTTAGCTTATGACTTGCCCATCGAGCGTGCATTAACAGGAGAAGAACTGAAGGCATTCAAAGGAACGACGAAGAAAGCCAGGAAGCCCAGTCGAACACGGGCAGGAAAGCGCATGAGAGGCACCATCCCCTGCCTTCAAGTGCCAGAGTCGCCATCACCACAACCCTCTCCAGAGCGACCACAGACAGAAGCTACTCCCACAGTACAACCTATTCGCATCAGGTTGTCCAGACCAGTGGCTACGGAGGGCACCACTAGTACCGCTGCACCACAGGCAGCTGCCACCACAGAACCCACCACCACAACATCAGAAGCTCCCACCACTATTGGTGCGGAAGCGTTTTCTTTCCCGATACCACATATGGAGGCCGACCCAATAAACACGACCTTTGACTTTGAGATGCCTGATGCATTCTCAAACGAATTCCAGTATTCAGAAGCACAACTGTTCTCCCAGGAATATGAACGCCCCAGCTACCCTACCACGCCGCGAGATCTGCCACAGGGACAAGCTGTGTCGAGCTCTGAAGAAGAAAGAACCGAAACAGACAACGATGAAGGCGACGATGAAGCCAGCCAGGGCTCACATGACGGACAGACAGAGGGCCAAGGCCAACAAACCGACACACACGGCGACACCAGCACATATGAAGATGAGACTTTCGAAGCCGCAGCATACACGCTGGCCATAAAGAAATTATATCGAACGATGGAGAAAGTCTGGGCCCGGAAGAAGTTAACTGAAGAGGAGAACCAGGCATTAATTGAACAGGAACTCATCTCCGGAGGATTCGAAGACGCATACATCAGAGGGTTCAGAGAGTTAGTCAAATCAGTAGGCTCCCATGAAGCACTCAGGTTTTTACAAAGAAAGCAACTACCACAGTTTGACCCCCGCCGAGTGCGACTACTTTCAAAGCCCGGAGAGTATATTCGCGTACCAACAGGAGCTCAGTCTTCAGCACAAGCCAGGGAGGCACGCCTTGCCCCCGAAAGTTCATTGACCGCAGAACCCATCCTTGTAGATTCCCCACCACGTACCACTGTTGTACATACCACCACTATCCTCGAAATAACATCCACCCCTTCTACTCCTCTCTCACCTCATCTTTCACCAACCCATCCTGTATCCCCCACACACCCACCTGCTTCTCCCACATCCACACCTGTACAGCGCAACATAGCCACAACCTTTTCCTTACCCATTCATACCACCATGCCCACACCCAACCCTCCGCATCCATATGTTAACCCCTTCACCCCTTCATCCTTCCCAGCGTTTCCCCCACCTCTAAGACCCCCATTCCCCTTCCTAACCCCACTAACCTTCTCACCAGTCTCACCTCCCCAACCTACCGTAACCCCTATTTCCCCGTTTCACCAAGCTGCTCCAACCATTCCCCCTGTAAACTACACTACATTTGTAAATCCCGTATTCACACCTACACAACCACCCACAATCACACCACTTTTCACAGTCACAACACTAAACACGTCCAATGGTATGGACATATCACCATCCACCTCACCACCACCCACTCCACTCACAACACCCTCATATTTAGGCACGTCACAATTTTCCACAATCACCACTGCATCCACTGTCCCAACCCCATTTCCCATTCCCACTGCATCCTCATTTAGCACTCCACTACTACTATCGCCCACCATAGACACCGCATTTCAACACATGTTCACATGCATGACGCAAGTCCGCGACGAGTTTGCATCACTCGGCACCAACTATCAACAACTGCAGAAGACGACGAATGAACTACAAACGCAGCTTAATTCGTTATCAATTGAGAACGCCTCACTGAACAGCCGATACCAAGATTTACGAGAGGCCTATCACAAATTAGAACTAGAAAGTGAGGAGAAAACCAAAGAGGCCACCGCGGATCTGGATAACCTACTTCGAGCCCAGACCGTCCGCAATGCAACGCTTACTAGAAATATGGGCTTACTAAGAAGACACTTAGCCGCAGCAAAAGAGGAGAACCAGAGACTCCAAGAGCAGAATAGAGAGAACTTGGAAGCGGCTTTGGACCATCCAGACCAACCCTTAAGTCCGAGCAGATTCAAGGCAATCCCATCTGAATCGATGCGGATGTTGCTAGATGATCATGTGCGATTGCTCGAGGACTATGATCGTATGAACGAAGAACATCAAAAGTTAAAGGAAGATCACAAACTGCTACAGCTCAGAGGACCAGCTACACAACAAGTACAAGTAGCAGCAGAATTACCAGTGCCTGCGGACCCTGCCCCTAAAATTTTAGAGGAACTCAACGCACTCCGGGCCCAGGTAACAAATCTTGAATCTAGAATTGCAGTCTATGAAGCACCACCAAGGCCAGACTCCCCACCTGAGCTACCAGCTGAGGAAGAAACCGTCACTATCCTGGTGGAGGAGACATTTGAAGAGGCATACGAACCGATACCCATCCCAGGCGGACGTGTCACGGCCGAAGGCCAGATGACCTATGAATTACCTACCCCCGCGTGGATGAAGACAGTGGAAGAACTCGGAACGACACACTCGGCCAGAGTAGAGGCACAGCTACATGCCATGGCCATAATTGAAGAGAAAATTTTACAGTCACCATTCTTTGCTCAATTGGCCCCGCGACGATACATATCTGTGCATGAGCTCCAATATAAACCGTACTTCATGTTAATGGCCGAATACCAGTTAGCCATAGAGAAAGAAACAGGTATGAAACCCACGCATGCCACTCAATTCGAGCCAGCGGACTTGCCACCAAGGGCGCAGAGAGGTGAAATCCTTCAACCAGACTGGCGCAGAGATTTATTGCAAAACTATCCCGAGATGATGAGCACATGGGTGAAAGCGCCGCTGCACTTAAAATTTAATCCATGTTGGGGACCAGTCCCACGACGCCGCTCTTGGACTGCCTTCGCTATTAAGCTACAGAAGAATAAGCAGTGCCAAGACTGGCTGAACTATCCCTATTTCAGGCCACCAATCGAGTTACCCACAGTAGGCTACATGATGGCGACGATCTGCCACTGGCTCCCTAGGTTAAAGCATATGGATGATATTGCCGCGCACATGACTGTCAAAATCTTTGACATGATGCAGATGGTCTTTAAAGTCTTCCGACGCATCAAGGCTCCCCATGTAAACACCCCGGGCTTCGAGCATGGCAATTTTGATTTAGTCTATGATATGAGCACAACGCCATCGCTACGGGTGTGTTACGCCTGGCACTGTAGGATCAAATATCTACCGGCATGTTACAAGCAGACATTCGAAGAAATGTTCACCACCGGCTTTTGGGAGTACCATTCAGAGGTATTTATAAGCAGGCCCACACACTTATTGCAATTATTCGCCTGTGAACGAATGGTGTACTCCACACATTATCAGCTCCCACCACCAGACGAGCCACAACCTATCGACTGGGAGAAACTCGAGGCTGATCTAGCCCGAGGCATTCGTATATCAGAACACACCCTCGCTCAAGACCTCCTACAGAACTACATCCGGCAGACCTCACAACAAGGTTCTGTCAGGGACGACAGAAGCGAGAGGGAGGGGGGTGTTGGAAGCAGCCAGAGGCACAGACGCCACGGAAGCATGTGAAGACGAAGCAGGGAGCCAGGCGGATCAATTTTTCAAACAAATATATTTCTTATTAATTCTCCAAACATTCAACAGTGATTATTATCACTAATTGTAACATATGTATCATAGAAAACCCCATTTTGTAATCCATAGCTCCGTTTTGTGCAAGCCGAGGAGTCCTCGAGCTTGAGGAGCTTAGGTAGAATGCACATACCAATTTTCGTTATTTTTAGACTTCGTTTACCCTTCCACATGGCCTCTAGGACCTATTTTTTAACTACGCCGGTCACTAGATGTGAAACCGGTCAAAACTAGTCTAGAAACTATAAAAAGATCTAGAGAGCTCATTTTTGAGGTTAGCTTGTTTGAGATTAGAGTCATTTTCGAGCTTGTAAGAGTGTTCTTGAGTAATAGAGCTAATTTCCCACCTTCCATTGTGTCTTGCTTGTCTCTTCATTGTGTGTGTGTATGAGTGTGTGCATCTTTGTGCTTCTCACCTTCACTCTCACATCATCTCACATTCAGGATCTTCATATCACTCCTACCTCTCCCTCGGATTGACATTAAGGAGGTGAAGCTTCTTAACGTGGTTCTCACCATTGTGCTAGAGCAACAGAGAGAGAGAGAGAGAGAGAGAGAGAGAGAGAGAGAGAGAGAGAGAGAGAGAGAGAGAGAGAGAGAGAGAGAGAGAGAGAGAGAGAGAGAGAGAGAGAGAGAGAGAGTTCTCACCATTGTGCTAGAGCAACAGAGAGAGAGAGAGAGAGAGAGAGAGAGAGAGAGAGAGGATTGTGGGGCTACGAGTGGAGGGTGGGATGGCGGGAGCAGGCGGGGATGGTGGTTGTGGGGTTGAGAGGGGGATGGTGGGAAGAGAGATGGAGGGAGCACGCACCAAGGTGAAATATGTCCAAAGAGGGCCCAAAGTTGCTTGATCAATGCTAAATCAAGATGTGAGGGGGAAGATGCATAGGTTCTCCCTTATGAACTAGGAAAAAAGGACGACTCTTAAGTAAAGAGCCACCCTCTGACAAACCCTCATACCCTACAGTATGGCATACATGAGACAATGGTATATTCTGCTCTACAGATGTTTGTATAATGGTTAACTCCTATACAATAGTTATTTGATTTTTCCACCCGACTAGAGGACTACTTTGTCCTAATGAGGTTTAAAATCCTATGTAATCTATAAGAGAAAGTTTACCATTTTCTTTGAGTCAACCTGTTGATATATTTAGGTAGTGATGTGTGTGAACACTCTAGGACTGCCGGGGCACTTTTTTCCCTCTTTAGGAGGTTTTTTTCCCCCGGCTTGTATATACGCCTATTGCCCTAATGGGCTACTTATCTTTGTACATTCTCTAGTAATACATTCAGTATTGTGTGTTTGTGCTCCAAGCTTCTTCTACTTCCTTGTGCTGTTCGCGTGCTTCCGCAGACATCTATCTCCAACAATTGGTATCAGAGCAGGTCGTCGCTTCTTCTAGGGCGCCGTCGACACTCCTCCGTTTGCAGTCTCAGATTCGCACGAAATTTGGTGAGCATACTCAGAGTGTTTCCGAGATCAAAACAACTTTGCTTTGTGGTGCCAAAGTCGCGATCTGAGCTCGTTTCGGCCTCCAAACACACTATCGCAGCGCTTGTGCAGGCTATTTCGTCCTTTTGTGCCAAAGGTATATACCAGTTTCTGTTCGCCAGTTTAAGCGTCTTGAAGTTTGCTACAGGTCTAGCAGAACTCGTCTGGGCAGTTCCGTTCAACTTTTTGAGATACAGTCAATTTTCTGCATCAAGGTATTTTAGTCACCGACCATGGCTGAAAGCAGTGATGTATTCCGTATGTTGGCTGTTGAGGATAAGTTGGATGGTACCAACTACCCATTATGGGCTTATATGATGCGACATGTACTGGTTGCAAAAGGACTATGGAACATTGTGCAGGGTGTTGAAAGACGTCCTGTTACACCTGCGACTACAGGTACTACAAATACAGGTGCTGGAGGTACTGGAGCTGATGAAGATGGTGTCGAAGATGATATTCCGCAGATTCCTGTTCGTGCTGCTGTTTCTGTTGCACCTACTGCAGAGCAGATTCGTTGGGATGGCAGAGATGCCCAGGCACATGCATTGATAGCTTTGTCTGTCAAATGTGCCATTATTCCTCATATTCGCTCTTGCAGAACAGCAAAGGATGCTTGGGATACACTTACCACTTTGTACCAGGCTAGGAATGAGGTTCGTGTTGCTTACCTCCGAAAACAGTTGGAGAGTGAGCACATGAATGAAGGTGATTCTATGGACAGTTTTCTTACAAAGATCAAAGACCTGAAGGAACAATTGATTTCTGCTGATGAGGTTATACCAGATAGCTCACTTGTGCAGACCGTTCTGAATGGTCTTCCTGATTCATATCAGAGTTTTGCCTCTACTCTTCGGTTGATGATGAAAGGCAATCCGAATGCCTTGTCATTTGAAGAATTAGTCTCTGTTCTGTTGCAGGAAGATCAGTCCAGGCAGAACAGGTCCATTATGCATGTTGCAGATCAAGCTTTCCTGGCTAGTCAAAAGGGCAAAGGAAAATGGAGCTCTTCTACTAGTAAGCAAAAATCTGCAAATGCTGCACAATCGAAGAACCAGGATAAAGATGAAAAGAAATCAGAAAAACAGAAATTGTTCTGCAAGTACTGTAAAGGAAATGATCATATTATAAAGAACTGTCCAAAACTGGCTGCTAAAGAGGCAAAGAAGAAAGAGGCTGGAATGGTTGTTGCAGAGGCCTCTACACCAAAAACAGAGTCTACAAATCTTGTGCAGGAAGAAGAATGGGCGTTTACTACTGTCTGTAGTTTTGACCCATCTTCTCATGATCAATGCATGTCTGCAGTAGACTCAGATGTTTGGTACTTTGACAGTGGGGCGACCAAACATATTACCTCACAGCGCAGTTTCTTCTCTTCACTCGAGCCTGCCCCTACAGGGAATACTGTCACATGCGCCAATAACTCCTCTTATCCTGTTATGGGAGTTGGTAAGATCATTCTGACTACTGCTGATGGTAGTTCTTTCACTTTGTCAGATGCTTTATTTGTGCCAGGGATCAAAAAGAATCTGTTATCAGTTTCTGCATTAGCCAAGATTGGCTTGGTTGTGAAATTTGTTGATGACAGGTGTACAGTCCATGATCTCTCAAATGGCGATGTGATTATTGCTTCTGGCATCTTATGTCGTGGGCTGTATAAGCTCATAGACTATGAAAGATCTGTGAATGATTCGGCATGTGCAGTTCATGATTCTCAGGCTATGTCAGATGCAAAGCTTTGGCATGCACGCTTTGGTTATCTGAATTTTGCTAGTTTGTTACGCCTGCAGAAATCTGAAATGGTGTCCTCTTTGCCCAAACTTGAGGCACCTAGAAAACATGTTTGTGAAGGCTGTATTTTGGGCAAAATGCAGCGTTCTTCCTTTCTAAAAGATGGTTCAGTTCGGGCTACGCAGAAATTGCAGCTTGTACATAGTGATGTCTGTGGTCCTATGCAGACACCCTCTTTTGGAAATTACCTTTACTTCGTGACTTTCATTGATGATTTTTCCAGGCATGCATGGGTATATCCACTCAAAGCAAAGTCCGAAGTGTTCATGTGCTTCAAACAGTTTTTGGTTTTAGCTGAAAATCTGTCAGCATGTAAAATGGGCACCCTCCGTTCTGATCGAGGGGGGGAATATATGTCTTCAGATTTTAATGCATTTCTGGCTGAACGTGGGATAAAACACCAGTGTACAGTACCGTATACACCTCAACAGAATGGAGTTGCTGAACGAAAGAACAGGTCACTCATGGAGATGGCGAGGTGCATGGTCAAAAGTCAGGCTTTACCACATAGTTTCTGGCTTGAGGCTGTCATGTGTGCAGCATATGTACTGAACAGGTGTCCCACTAAAGCATTGCAGTCTATCACTCCATATGAGGCTTGGCATGACCGAAAGCCATCTGTTGCTCATCTGCGTGTTTTTGGTTGTTTGGCATATGCATTAGTGCCTGAACAACATCGCAGAAAATTGGATGATAAGGCAGTAAAATGTATTCTTGTTGGGTACAGTTCTGAAAGTAAAGGCTATCGTCTGTATCATCCACAGACTAAACACATTCTGGTTAGCCGTGATGTTGTCTTTGTGGAAGATGCTATTCAGCCATTGCTTTCATGTACTAAGGAGACATCTGTTAGCTCCAAAGACATGTATGATACTTTGATGCCTCTTTTTACAGGTGGACAGGCTAGTGTTGGTCCTAATGAGGCAACTTCTCAGCCTTTGCAAGTTTCATATGATGATGCAGATCATTCCATTTCTGATGCAGATTTACATGATGCACTTGCTGATGAGAGAGCTGATATTGAGCAGGCAAAAACTATGCCAAAATGGCTGGTGCAGACTTTGCGTGACAGCAAATTAGATGCACCTTTGTCATATCGTACTCGTTCAGGCTCTCATAGTGCCTCCTTTGCATCAGATTGCTATGCTATGGCTGCATCTAGTCTCTGTGATGAGAATGAGCCTGTTTCTTTTGATGAAGCACAAAATTCAGAAAATTGGATGGCTACTATGCAATCTGAATATGATGCTATAATGAAGAATGGTACATGGTCCTTATGTGACTTGCCTCCTGGCAAGAAGGCCATTGGCACTAAGTGGGTATACAAGCTGAAGCGTAAACCTGATGGTACCGTTGACAGGTATAAGGCTAGGCTTGTTGCAAAGGGTTATGCGCAGGAAAGAGGCATTGATTTTGATGAGACCTTTGCACCTACATGCCGTATGACTACTGTTCGTAGCATTTGTGCACTTGCAGCCCATCATGGTTGGAATGTACATCAGTTGGACATTAAAACAGCATTTCTGAATGGTGACTTGCATGAAGAAGTGTATGTTTTTCAGCCCTGTGGCTTTGTGCAGAAAGGGCATGAAAACCAGGTGTGCAGATTAAAGAAGGCGTTATATGGTTTAAAGCAAGCACCACGTGCTTGGTATGAGAAGATACATGCCTATCTGATTGCACATGGTTTTGAGAACAGTCCAACTGAAAGCACCTTATATGTTAAGCGTGCTAATGATGTGCTTCTGATCATTGTTGTCTATGTTGGTGACATGCTGCTCACTGGTCCTATTGAGACACATATTGCTGATTTTAAGGCTGATTCGCATGCCTCATTTGAGATGTCTGATTTGGGGCATTTGCATCACTATTTGGGCATTCAGTTTATGCACGTTGATGGTGGAATGGCTTTGTGTCAAACGAAATATATTGACACATTATTGCAGCGTTTTGGCCTTGAAGACTGTAAGCCTATTGCCACTCCTATGGAGACAGGTTTACGATTGAGTCTTCATGATGCTGGAGATGCATTTGATGCTGTTCTCTATCAGCAGGCTGTTGGATGCTTGATTTACTTATGCATTACTCGGCCAGATATTCAGTTTGCTGTCTCACAGATGAGCAGGTTTATGCATTGCCCAGGAGTCACGCATTGGAAAGCGGTGAAGCGCATCTTTCGCTACTTGAGTGGTACTCGGCTACTTGGGTTGTTTTACCCCAAGGGGGGATCACTACCGCCAGATTTGCATGCTTTTTCTGACTCAGATTGGGCTGGTTGCTATGACACTCGTGTGTCCACCAGTGGTTTTTGCTTCATGCTTGGTAGCTCATGTATATCTTGGTTGAGCAAGAAGCAGCCTACTGTGGCCACTTCCAGTTGTGAGGCTGAGTATAGGGCAGCTTTCACAGCGACTGTTGAGTGTGTGTGGCTCAGATGCCTTATGGCTGATTTGGGTGTTGGCCAGTCTTCTGCCACCACCATCTTCACTGACAGTCAGAGCACATTGGCAGTTGCAAGGAACCCTGTGTTCCATGCTCGCACTAAGCACATTGAGGTGCATTATCACTATGTCAGGGAGAGGTTCTTTGCTGGGGAGATCAGCTTGGCATATGTGCCCACGCAGGAGAACATTGCAGACCTTTTCACGAAGGCTCTGCCTAGGGAGAAGTTTGAAGCTTTTCGCAAAGCTTTGGGCTTACTTCCTTTTGTGGAGTGATTTCCACATAGCTTGGCACTTCCTTATACATGAGTGCCAGCTCCTTGTTCACCGCATCACTCCCAGGGGGGATTTGTTGATATATTTAGGTAGTGATGTGTGTGAACACTCTAGGACTGCCGGGGCACTTTTTTCCCTCTTTAGGAGGTTTTTTTCCCCCGGCTTGTATATACGCCTATTGCCCTAATGGGCTACTTATCTTTGTACATTCTCTAGTAATACATTCAGTATTGTGTGTTTGTGCTCCAAGCTTCTTCTACTTCCTTGTGCTGTTCGCGTGCTTCCGCAGACGTCTATCTCCAACACAACCATACTATAACTTGACTAATTCAAAGTTAAAATGAAAATTCTCCAACTTATGATACTTTTCTCGAAAATTAGAGCTAAACATTCTTGGGAATTGTCAATTTGATGAGCAATTCATAACTTCTCTACTCTAGAGTATACTAGAGTCTAGGAAATCATTTATGCTATAACTTGAAGCAAACTCAAATAATTAAGTCCACTTAGACTTATTATCTTTTGAAGATTGAAAAGGTTCCTGTTCAAAACATCTATCTAGGACATATAATTTAGTTAACTAGTTCTAATAAGCTAGCCCTTGACTTTATGAAAAGAATCAGATACTGTATCTGATTCGAATCCAAAAGATTCAGAAAGCGGAAAGAAAGAACTAAAACTCTATAAAACCAATTCAAGCTTCAAAGATACATAAGCTTTTATCAGTCAAAGTCTAGGTGACTGAGCACTTTAACTTCTCAAAGATCTGTTTCAACAAGATATTGAAGCATTCTATCCATCTTTTATAGAAAGGGACTTGATTCTTAAAACGATTCATAGAGTAAATCTAAAACATCATCCAATCACAAGATACTAGTGTGGTAACCAACATGAGTATGTCGACCCAGTGAGGTTCTATTGATGAGTTTTTTACTCAAATAATGCTTCACTTGAGACTAAGCTCATGCCTATATTCAATCTTTATATATGATTCCTTACTGGGAATGTAATTCTTGTGCATTCCTTTGAATCAAAAGAATTGAATTTTCCAAGTTACACTAGGAACTTGGTGCTTGACTTACTCAATCTATCCTTAGTTGAAGGAATCGGTTCATATTCAAAGTCTCACTCTTCTAGAAATTTCTCAAATATTTTTGATCGAAGACACTTAAGCTTGAAGTGTTCCAGAATAAGAACAAATCTTTTGTCTTTTTTGAAAAAGAAGATCTTGAAAGTTAGTTACTTTATATCTTCTAATTCTTCTTGAATTATCTTTAAATCATGCTTTTTCTCCTCCTTGAATTTAAACTTCTTCTTTGAAGTTTGCATTTCCTTGAGGATCAAGTTTGACTTCAAGATCCAATCTAGGACTAAAAGACGGTCCGATGTCCCATACCATCTTTCCTACATCAATCTAAGTATAAAATCTGGTGTCCCATACCACTCTATTTTATATTCACATTAATGTGTGGGTGATACTTATCCTAAAGTCTAAACATCTCTTGATAGAGTACCTTTTTACTTCAACTCTTTACGAGAATTTTTTGAAGTTTCAAGTATTATCTCCTACTTGATATTCTAGGTTTTGATTCCTTCACATGATCATCTCACAATCACGTGCTTTGCCTTGGAAACTTGAAAACCTCTTGATTGAATATCAACTCTTCTTTTGCTCCAGTTTTCAAGTGAAAACCCGTTATAATTCCAAGTTCTTGAATTTCTCAAATTCATATCCAATTGGTTTATTCTTGGTCACCAATTTGTAGTGACAAGAGCTCTTTACTTCTTGTCTTTAGATTCCTTCTTACTGATGCTTTAGGTACCTATCTCAGCCAAGACTTTATAGGAATCTTCCACAAACTTAAGCACCATCTTCACAATTGCAAACTACACTCTTGGAATTTTTTCTCTCTGTTTAAACTTGGAACAACTATTGTATTGCCGATACTTGGGCAATCTTCAAAGTAGTTCCAATCACACGTTCTTGGACAATCATGGCCAAACTTTATCAAGCCTAGTTGACCTTGCGACTAGAATAAAGACTTAGTCTTTATTATTAAGATCTCTTAAACTTACAAAAGCATCTTCGCTTACCCATGGGATTTCTTAGAGATCTTTTTCTCAACTTAAGTCCAAGCATACACATACCTCTCAGATTCCAAAGCTAAGAATCTTTGATACACCTTTTGGTTATATCAATATTTGGACTTAAGTATCAATATCAGTGGTTTAGGAATTGTTGGGAACTACTTGCTATTAAACTTACTTGAAAGATTCCAGCCTCACCTCTAGGAAGATATTTTTCTTTCAAGAACTTTAGATTCCTACCAAAGAATCAAATAATACTAAGCCAATGATTCATTTTGGAATCATTTCCTTTACTAGAGTGATCTTCAAAAGAAATTCTTGACTTCTAGACAAGACCAAGACTTAAAGCTTTATTGCTTGTCCAAAAGATATTCCTTTTTAACCAATGAAATAGTTTACCAAACTATTTCATTTCATTGGCTTATCTTTAGGAAGTAGCTTAATTCCCAAAGATTACTTTGGCGTATCTTTTAGGAAAATATAGATTACTTTGACGTATCTTTTAGGAAAATATCTTGATTCCCAAAGATTACTTTAACTTGGATTTCTTCTTTAAGCTCTAATTAGCTTAAACAAAATCAAGCATACGTTTCTCATCCTCAGAAAAGTGCTTGATAAAGTTTCCATACTTTTTGAAAACTTTGCATCTTGATTAGAGATACAATCATGGAACCTAACATCCATCTATTGAATATCAAAGTTCAATTGATGCTAAAGTTTTTAATCACTTTCTTTGATTTTCATCACCCCTTAGGATGAATTCAAAGTGAAAACTATTGGAGTTAGATGTCTGCAGAAGCACACCAACAACACAATGAAGAAGAAGAAGCTTGGAGCACAACACACAATACTGAATGTATTACCACTAGAATGTACAAAAGATAAGTAGCCCTTGAGGGCAATAGGTGTATATACAAGTGGAGGGAAAGAAGCCTCCTAAAGAGGGAAAAAAGTGCCTCGGCGGTCCTAGTGTGTTCACACACATCACTACTTAAATATATCAACAAATCCCCCTTGGGAGTGATGCGGTGAACAAGGAGCTAGCACTCATGTACAAGGAAGTGCCAAGCTATATGGAAATCACTCCACAAAAGGAAGTAAGCTCAAAGCTTTATGGAAAGCTTCAAACGTCTTCCGAGGTAGAGCCTTCGCACCTCGATTTGCTTAGTGCGAGCATGGAACAAAGGGTTCCTCGTGCAACTGCCAATGCGCTCTGATTGTCAGTAAAGATGGTGGCGGCAGAAGACTGACCAACATCCTAATTAGCCATAAGGCATGTGAGCCACACACACTCAACAGTCTCTATGAAAGCTGCCCTATACTCAGCTTCACAATTGGAAGTGGCCACAGTAGGCTGCTTCTTGCTCAACCAAGATATACATGAGCTATCAAGCATGAAGCAAAATCCACTAGTGGACACATGAGTGTCAAAGAAACCAGCCCAATCAGAGTCAGAAAAAGCATGCAATCCTGGCGGTAGTTATCCCCCCTTGGGATAAAACAACCCAAGTAACCGACTACCACTCAAGTAGCAAAAGATGCGCTTAACCGCTTGCCAATGCTTGACTCTTGGGCAATGCATAAACCTCCTCATCTGTGAGATAGCAAACTGAATATCTAGCTGGATAATGCACAAGTAAATCAACTATCCAACAGCTTCTTGATAGAGATCAACATCAAATGCATCTCCAGCATCATGACGAATCAATTGTAAACCTGTTTCCATATTAGTGGCAATAGGTTTACAGTCTTCAAGGCCAAAATGCTACAATAATGTGTCAATATATTTCATTTGACACAAATCCATTCCACCATCAATGTGCATAAATTAAGTGCCCAAATAATGATGCAAATGCCCCAAATTAGACATCTCGAATGAGGCATGAAAATCAGCCTTAAAATTAGCAATATGCTTCTCATGAGGACCACTGAGCAGCATGTCATCAATATACACCAGAATGATCAGAAGTACATCATTAGCACGCTTAACATATAAGGTGCTTTCAGTTGGAGTGTTCTCAAAACCATCTGCAATCAGATAGGCATGTATCTTTTCATACCAAGCACGTGGTGCTTGTTTCAAACCATATAAAGCCTTTCTTAACCTATACACCTGGTTTTCATGCCCTTTCTGCACAAAGCCATGGGGCTGAAAAACGTACACTTCTTCATGCAAGTCACCATTTAGAAATGCTCTTTTAATATCCAACTGATGTATATTCCAACCATGATGAGCTAGCTGCAAGTGCACAGATGCTATGAACAGTAGTCATTCCGCATGTAGGTGCAAAGGTTTCATCAAATTCAATGCCTCTTTCGTATGCATAACCCTTTGCAACAAGCCTAGCCTTATACTTGTCAACCGTTTCATGAGGCTTACACTTCAGCTTGTAAACCAACTTAGTGTCAATGTCCTTCTTACCAGAAGGCAAGTCACACAACGAACAAGTACCATTCTTCATTATAGCATCATATTCAGATTGCATAGGAGCCATTCAAATTTTTGAATTTTGTGCTTCACCAAATAAAACAGGCTCATTCTCATCACAAAGACTAGATGCATCCACATCATAGCAACCTGATGCAAAAGAGGCACTATGAGAGCCTGAACGAGTATGATAAGACATGGGTACATCTAATTTGCTGTCACGCAAGGTGTGCATCAGCCATTTTGGCATAGTTTTTGCCTCCTCAATATCAGCTCTCTCATCAACAAGTGCATCAGAAATGGATGATCTGCATTATCATATGAAACCTGCAAAGGCCGAGACGTTTCCTCATTAGGACTAGTTTATCCACCTGTAAAAAGAGGCAGCAAAGTATCATACATGTCTTTGGAGCTAAGAGATGTCTCGTTAGTACATGAAAGAAATGGCTGAATCACAAAGACAATATCATGGCTAACTAGAATGGGTTTAGTTTGTGGATGATGATACACATGATAGCCTTTACTTTCAGAATTGTACCCAACAAAAATACATTTTATTGCTTTATCATCCAATTTTTTGTGATGTTGTTCAGGCATTAATACATATGCCAAACAATCAAAAACACGTAGATGAGCAACAGATGCCTTGCAATCATGCCAAGCCTCATATGGAGTGATATACTTCAGTGCTTTAGTGGGACATCTGTTAAATACATATGTTGCACACATGACAACCTCAAGCCAGAAACTATGTGGTAAAGCCTGACTCTTGACCATACACCTCGCCATTTCCATGAGTAAACTCTTCTTCCATTTAGGAACTCCATTCTGTTGAGGTGTATATGACACTGTACACTAGTTTTTTATCCCACGTTCAGCGAAAAATGTATTAAAGTTAGAAGACATATATTCCCCCCCTCGATGAGAATGAAGGATGCCCATTTTACATACTAACAGATTTTCAACCAAAACTAGAAATTGTTTGAAGCACAGAACCACTTTAGACTTCACTTTGAGTGGATATAGCCATGCATGCCTGGAAAAATCATCAATGAAAGTCACGAAGTAAAGATAGTTTCCAAAAGAAGGTCTCTCCATAGGTGTTACACTTATGTGTTCCTCGAGTAGCTTTGATGTGAACCTTTTCCCTATACATGGGCACTTTTTACTCTAGTGCTAGCTAGAGGTTTTTTCCCCATGTTACCACATACTTGATACTCTCATATGTGGTGGTACTTTGTACTTAGGGATATTATTCAGCTCTTACTTCAGTTCAGTACATCGATCAATAGAGAGAGCTATTCCTGCTATCGTCTTCCCCGTGTGTCTTGCTGCGTTTGTGCTCCTTGTGTGTGCTTCTTGTGTCTCTCTTGCACTTCTACACACACCCAACAATGGTATCAGAGCAGGTTCAGCTTCTTCTCAAGTTTTGGTTTTTCGCATCGCGGCGCGCGCGCACTTTAACAGTGCAAATCGACTTCGGAGCATAGAAGTGTGAATTTCAGCAGCCCGGGAACATTTCCACCAGATGCGCTAGGGTTTTACCCCCATTTTGAAGCCACTCATGCAGTCAGAATTGCCATCAGAGTGACAGTTTCTGAGCTGAAATTTCAGCACTCATTTCAGCTTTCATCGAAGTGAAGGTTTTGTCACATTCTTATTCCTTAGTGAAATGGCGGGTAGCAATGACTTGTTTGGCATGCTTCAAGCTGAAGATAAGCTTGATGGGACCAACTATCCGATGTGGTCTTACATGATGAAGCATGTTCTTGTTGCAAAACAACTTTGGAACATAGTGGCAGATGTAGATCGAAGACCGGTAGGTGCTTCTACTTCAAAGTCTATTGTCACAGATGGAGCTTCTTCTTCGAGTACAGTGGTTTCTCCTTCTCCACCTACACAGGAGAAGCTTAGATGGGATGGCAAAGATGCTCAAGCTCATGCTTTGAGTGCGCTTTCAGTGAAGCATCATATAGTTCCACACATTCGGTCATGTTCTACATCGAGACAGGCATGGGACACTCTTGCTTCTTTGTATGCTGTGCGTAATGAAGCACGTGTTGCATACTTGAGGAAGCAACTTGAAGATGTATGTATGGCTGAAAATGAGTCGGTGGATGTGTATGTGACACGCATCAAGGACTTGAAAGAGCAATTGGCAAACGTAGATGAGATCATTCCAGATGCATCACTCATTTCTACATTGTTGAAAGGATTACCGGAATCTTTTCAAAGCTTTTCTACTACACTTCGTTTGGTTGCAAAAGGAAATCCTAATATGTATGCATTTGATGAGGTTGTATCTCTTCTTTTGCAAGAAGAGCAATCTAGAGTGAATAGGAGTGGTTTGATTGAGGGAACGCAAGCACTTGCTATCTCACAAAAGGGCAAAAGCAAGTATAGTTCAGCTTTGGGTTCATCAAAACCAAAGCCTCAAGCTTCCTCTTCCACTCATTCCTCTAATGATGGTGATTTGCAAAAGACAAAGAGATGCAAATATTGCCGGAAGGCTGTTCATACTATTGATGAGTGTAGAAAGCTTGCAAAACGCAATGACAAGAAGAAGGAATCCGGCATGTCTATTGCTGAAAATTCAGCAAATGCAAAGAATGATGAAGCTAACATGGCTCAAGATTTTTGGGCATGTGTTGTTATATGTCATTATGATGCTTCTTTACATTCTAAATGTATGGTTGTGAGTGAGGCTGATTCGGATTGGTTCTTTGATAGTGGTGCTTCAAAGCACATAACATCATGCAAAAGATTTTTTGCCTCTTTGAAAGATGCACCTAAAGGAGCACATGTGGTGTGTGCAAACAATGCCTCTTATCCTATCACTGGAGTAGAAGAAATTGAGCTTACGGCTGCAAATGGAGGTGTGATTCTCTTGAAAAATGCATTGTATGTGCCCGGTATCAAGAAGAACTTAATTTCAGTTCCGTTGATTGCCAAAGTTGGACTTCATGTACACTTTGTTGATGATAAGTGTATGGTTCATGATTTCAGCAATGGCGATGTTATCGTGATGTCCGGTACATTGTGTAATGGTTTGTATTGCATGGATACATACAAGAGGGCTGCCTCGAATGCCTTAGTTGCTCATACTTCTTCCATGGCTGAAATGGAGCTTTGGCATGCTCGTTTTGGTCATTTAAACTTCAATAGTTTGCTCTACTTGCAAAAGAAGGACATGGTTATTGGCTTGCCTACACTTGAGTCCATTGAAAAGCATGCATGTGAAGTTTGCATTCTTGGAAAAATGCATCGTGCTTCTTTTCCAAAAGATAGTCATACACACACTACAAGAAAATTGCAACTTGTTCATAGTGATGTATGTGGTCCCGTCAAGACTCCATCTTTTGGGAAGCATGTATATTTTGTTACCTTCATTGATGATGCTACTCGCCATACATGGGTGTATCCTATGAAAGCAAAGAATGAGGTATTTTCTTGCTTCAAAGCATTTTTAGCTATGGCTGAAAATTTTTCTTCACAAAAGCTTTTGACTCTACGCACGGATCGTGGTGGTGAGTACATGTCACATGAGTTTAATGGTTTTCTTTGTGAAACAGGTATTTCACACCAATGTACGGTGCCATATACACCTCAACAAAATGGTGTTGCCGAGCGTAAAAATAGAACTCTACTTGAGATGGCATGATGTATGGTTAAAGGAAAGCATCTTCCTCATAAGTTTTGGATGGAAGCGGTCATGTGTGCAAACTATGTGTTGAATCACTGCCCTACAAAAGCATTGAGAGTCATCACTCCTTATGAGGCTTGGAATGGTCATAAACCTATGGTTAGTCATATGCGTGTGTTTGGTTGTTTGGCATATGTTGTTGTGCCATCACAACAATGTCACAAACTTGATGAAAAGGCAAAGAAATGTATATTTGTTGGTTATAGTGCTGAAAGTAAGGGATATCGGTTGTACCATCCATTGAGGAACACAATTATTGTGAGTCTAGATGTGGTATTTGCTGAAAATTCAGTTTTTCCTCTACTTGAATGCAAAAAACTGCCAACAGTTAGCTCACAAGATGTGTTCGATACACTCAGGCCTTTGTTCCAAAATGGTGCGCTTGACTATGGCCATGTAGACCAGTCAACTGAGGTTCAAAGGGTTGAAAAATTCCAGACAAATAGGGCTGAACATGTAGAGAATTTCCTGCCAAACATGGCTGAAAAAATTCAGCCAAAAAATATCAAAACTGTTGGAAATTTCCAGCCACATATGGCTGAACATTTGCGTCAAAATATGGTTGAAACTGAGCATGAAATTCAGCCCACGCATGATGTACATATTGAAGATGTTTTACATAATGAACGCATGTCTATCAAGAGTGCACATCTATGCCAAAGTGGTTGAAACAAACTTTGCAAGACAACAAATTGAGTGCACCTTTACTTGGAAGATCAAGCTCTCACCATGCATCAAGTAATTTTGTGGATTACTCTCTTATTGCTACAACATGTAATGAAGAGCCACTTTCTTTTGAAGATGCATGTGACGATCCACAATGGATGAGTGCTATGCAATCAGAAATGGATTCCATACATAGGAATGTTACTTGGGAGTTATGTGAATTGCCAAAAGGAAAGAATGCCATTGGTACAAAGTGGGTTTACAAGATTAAGAGAAAATGTGATGGTAGCATTGATCGCTATAAAGCTAGATTGGTTGCCAAAGGATATGCACAACAATATGGCATTTACTATGAGGAAAATTTTGCACCTACTTCATGCATGACTACCATTGGTACCGTGGTTGCATTGGCTGCCCGTCGAGGTTCGAAAGTGCATCAATTGGACATAAAAATAGCCTTCTTGAATGGAGATTTGCAAGAAGAGTTCTATGTGAAGCAACCTCCTGGATTTGCTATGAAAGGGAAAGAGCATATGGTTTGTCGCTTGCATAAAGCTTTGTATGGTCTCAAGCAAGCTCCACGTGCATGGCATGACAAAATACATAAGCACTTGATTGCTCTTGGCTTCATATGTAGTCCGATTGAAAGCACACTCTATGTACGCAAAAATGGGGCTGATCTTATAGTGCTTGTTCTTTATGTCGATGACATACTCTTGACTGGGTCCTGTGATGCAAAACTTGACATTCTTATGGTTAATTTGCAGCATAATTTTGATGTCACTTATCTTGGTCTTTTGAGCTACTATCTTGGCATCCAGTTTGTATCCGTTGAGGGGGGAATTGTTATGCATGAAGCAAAGTATGTTGAAAAACTACTTCAGCGTTTTGATTTTGAGGATTGTAAGGCAGTTTCCACACCAGTTGAGACAGGATTCAGGTTCTCAGTTGAGGATTCTAGTGATGCATTTGACACTTCTCTTTATCAGCAAGCTGTGGGATGTCTTATATATGCATGCAACACAAGGCCGGATATACAGTATGCAGTTTCCCAGTTGAGTCGATTCATGCATAGCCCTAGCACTAAGCATTAGAAAGCGGTGAAACATGTGTTTAGATATCTCCGAGGCACTTTGAGCTTAGGTCTCTTTTATGGCAGAGATGTTCAGCCATGCTTGCATACTTTTATAGATAGTGATTGGCCTTGTTGTTATGATACTCGCGTGTCCACTAGTGGTAATTGCTTTTTCCTTGGAGACTCATGCATATCTTGGTTGAGTAAGAAGCAACCTACAGTGGCGACATCAAGTTGTGAAGCTGAGTACAGGGCAGTTTTCACAGCTACAGTGGAGTGTATATGGCTGAGACACCTATTGATGGATCTTTGCATGGAGATTGATGCTACTACGCATATTCTCACAGATAGTCAGAGTGCTTTGGATGTTGCACAAAACCCAGTGTTTCATGCACGGACCAAACATATTGAGGTGCATTATCACTATGTGAGAGAGCACCTTCATGCAGGAGATATTGATTTGGTATATGTGCCTACACAAGATAATGTGGCAGACATATTCACCAAGGCTCTTCCATGAGAAAAGTTTGAAGCTTTTCGCAAAGCTTTAAGCTTGTTACCTTGTGGGGGCTGATCTCTCACTCCCTGTATGTGTTCACATCAGTCGCTCCAGGGGGATTTGTTACACTTATGTGTTCCTCGAGTAGCTTTGATGTGAACCTTTTCCCTATACATGGGCACTTTTTACTCTAGTGCTGGCTAGAGGTTTTTTCCCCATGTTACCATATACTTGATACTCTCATATGTGGTGGTACTTTGTACTTAGGGATATTATTCAGCTCTTACTTCAGTTTAGTACATCGATCAATAGAGAGAGCTATTCCAACTATCGTCTTCTCCGTGTATCTTGCTGCGTTTGTGCTCCTTGTGTGTGCTTCTTGTGTGTCTCTCGTACTTCTACACACACCCAACAATAGGACCACACACATCACTATGAACAAGCTACAATTTTTTAGTAGCCCGAACTGAACCATCTTTTGGAAACGAGGAACGCTGCATTTTGCCCAAAATACAACCTTCACATACATGTTTACGGGTTGCCTCAAGTTTGGGCAAAGAGGACATCATTTGAGATTTCTGCAGGCGTAGCAAACTAGCAAAGTTCAAATGACCAAAGTGTGCATGCCAAAGCTTTGCATCTAAAATAGCCTAAGAATCATGTACTGCATATGCCAAATCATTCACAGATTTTTCATAGTCAATGAGCTTATACAGCCCACGACATAAAATGCCAGAAGCAATAATGACGTCGCCATTTGATAGATCATGAACTCTACATTTGTCATCAACAAATTTCACAACCAAGCCAATCTTGGCTAAGGCCAAAACTGACAAGAGATCCTTCTTGATCCTTGGCACAAATAAAGCGTCTCACAAAGTGAAAGAACTACCATCAGCATTAGTCAAAATGATCTTACCAACTCCCATGACAGGATTAGAGGAGTTGTTGGTGCATGTGATAGTGTTCCCTGTAGGGGCAGGCTCAAGTGAACTGAAGAAACTACATTGCGAAGTGATATGTTTGGTCGTCCCACTATCAAAGTACCAAACATGTGAATCTACTACAGACATGCACTTCTGTCAAGTCGCTTTTAATCTTGTTTCGGGTTCTTGGGGATGGTTAGGGGTCTGACAGTGCAGAGGCCCTTTATTGAATTTTCCCAAATTAACTATTCAACTAAATAGTAACGATGCTTTCAAGGCAACAACTTCTCCTACACAGTTATTATTCTTTCGATTATGACTATCTTTACACAGTAAACTTATAGCGCGAGTTAACAATCACACAGTCGCACAAACTTATTAATGTGAATGTAACATTACTGTGTTAATAATGACTCACTGCAATTCAACAAGAACAAAATAACAATACTCAGATATCGGCAAATCTGCACATGATCTTCTCAGCATGGTCGCCCAGACAGACAGTCTAGCAAACCCCTCTCTCGCCGAAGAACACCGTAATGCCTTTTCATTAAAGGGTAAAAGTTACATCTATTCGCTACGCCTTTCTGGTGCGTGCGATTATGGAAAATAAAATTACATTATTCCCATCTGGCGGCCTAACACAGGCACGCACGGTGGACTCGAACCCGCAAGGAAAAAGAGAACTAAGGCTCATCAACGATGCCTTGTATGTATAGGGTTCTGGCTAGTTTAAAGGTTCTCGTGATTTTTTGTTTTAAAGAATCTAGCATAGTCTTCAAAGTTTCTGGCTCAACCAGTTGTGCGTTTGTTCTCACCGAACTAGCTGCAATAATCTGACTCATCAGTGCATGGATCTCTGTCTGCAAAAATGCTTCTTGTAAATAAAATTCATTAGCTAATGCAGCATCTCTCTACTGCTTCATATCCGCAATTTGAGTATCAATGCGTGACAATCTTTCTGCTTGAAAGCCTAGCTGCTTTTCTCTGCATTCCAGCTCCTGAGCTTGATACTGGATGGTTTTGTAATACGCATCCCGTTCTTTCATAATACCTTCTAGCTCTTTCTTTAACCGTAGAGACTTAGCGATCTCCTCCGTGAACTCTTGATCTCTCTGAAAAAATCTTTTAGTGACATTATGTAACTCTCCTTCTGCTTTAAGCACAGTGGCCGTAAGTGATTGTGAAGCTTCTTCTAACACACTGAGGGTATCCCATGTACTATGAAGCTCATTTCCTAAAGCAGTCATGGCATCTGTCTTGTCTGTAAGTTCTTGCTTTAGAGTAGTGATTTCGGTGTCGTGCTGAGCAAGAAGGTTATTCTTTTCCTTTAATTGAGCTTGAAGTTGTTGCAACTGAGTCTGCAGCGCATGATTCTCAGCTTTGACTACCAGGGCTTCTTCTTGGAGGGGAGCGATGTCAAGCAAACCCACTTTACTTTGCAACTCCTTCTAAATGTGCTGAGTTGCTAGCTTCATCTAGATGGGTAATTGTTGAGAAAATTGTATAAGCAGACGGCCCATAGGCTCCAATTCGGTGAACATTACGGTCGGAGGAGGAAGAGTAGAAGGGGGTTGTGATGAAGAGGCAAAAAACAGATGAGGAGAGGGTGGTGGAGAGTAATCAGGAGAAGAGGATGGAGGAGTGGGTGCGCCGAGCATTACATTGGTGATTGCACTAGTACGTGCCGCAACGGGCGCAATAGGGTTAGTTGGTGGAGGAAGAGGGATAAGAGTATTCTGCACCAGAACTATTCCAGTTGTATTTTGATGTGTTGCCTCAGTGGTTGCAATCACTACCTCAGCATTAGCAATTACTTCGGTGATGATTTTAGCAACAATCTCCTTGACAGTTTCCTCATCCTCCTGATGAGAGTCCGCCCGAGAAGAGACTTCATCGGATTCTTCCAGGTGTGCACCCTGTTCTTGCTGGTTGAGCGGAGAAGAGGGAACTGATGATTCGACATGGAGGCAAGTGGCAGTGTCGTGGAAGACTTCAGTGTCGTGTCCGACAGTGGATCCCTGCACCTGACTTTCAGAGGGGCTAACACATCTGCGTTTTTGACGAAATAGTTGAAACAGGTCTGCATCCTCATCATCCTCGTCCTCGAGCATTTGAGTAGATTCTTCATGTAACAAGAAGGGAGCGGTTTGAGGAGGTTGCACGTCTTGGATCATCAAAAAGAGGAAAGTGAGGATATGGGGTAAACGGGAACGAGGAAGGTCATTCTTAGCGAGTTGTTTCATAACTGCTACACATTCACGGTGAATGCTTTGGAAATAGAAGGATGTGAAATTTACAGGCTCACGGGAAGCGGTATCTATCATCGAATAGAATGGTCGAGCAATACCATATGTGCGTTTCTGTAAATTCAAAGTGGCTGCCAAAAATTGCAAAGCTGTACGCTCTGGTTCAGGTCTACAAAGAATGGCATACTCATTAGATGAGTGCCGGGGAAACAATTCGTGCATGGTGGCCACAGAAAGAAGTGGACCATTCTCCAATCCTTCCCGAGGGAGTCGAAAAGCTTCAACAAACGTAGCTAAAGTAATGACTACAGGAGATGGTAAACCAGCAATTGGCCAACACTACTTTGTGATAGGTGTGGCGGCGATAGCAAAAATGATCTGCACATGGAATGGTTGACACTCCACTGAATACCAAGGCAATTCAGTGAAGGCCGATAGACCACGAGTGCGCAAATACTCGCTCACTTCGAGAGTGAGGCCTGCATGGAAGGTTGTGACATTCGCGAGAGCTTCCATGGCGCACAAGTAAACACGAGAACACAGAAGACAAAGAACGCACAATCACACAAACACAGTAGCGATTATCAGTGGAGAAAACAAGATTAAGTAAGAGCACAGACAACATTAGGCGGTCAAAACCCTATTCATCGCGCAATATTGGAGAGATATCCTTCATGATTACGACATGCATGCATGATCACAAATAGTAACACAGGGCGGCGATTATTCATATTTAAATACCAAACGAGGAGATTACGGTCAGTGGTCAACCAAAAGACAAGGATATAAAAAAAAGAAAAAACAAGTGATACTCGAAAAAGACTAAGTATACGTCATAGGTTATCAGATGACCGGTCATATGGGTGAAGCTTAGACCCATTAATCACTTTGGGCAGGAAAACACTTGTTAAGGTCGCCAACCGAAAAGTTGTTGGTCCCACTTGTTCAACAATCCCGTATGGACCGAACCACCGTAACTTAAATTTTCCGACAGAACGATTAGCTTTAGCATTATAGAATAAAACAAGTTGGCCAACCGTAACTACAGGGGTCTTGAGGAAACGATCATGAGTACGGGCTTGACGAAGCTGAACTTCTTGAAGAATCATAAAGCTTTCCAAGCGTTGTTCATCCAATGATCTGAGCATATCCAATCGAAATGGAAAAGATTCATCCGGGAGCAATTTCTGAGCTAAGGCAACACGCAGACTCGGTATCACTACTTCCATTGGCGCAATAGCTTCCAATCCATAAGCAAGTTTAAACGGAGTTTTTCCGGTTGCCACTTTGTACGTTGTCCGGTAAGCCATCCCAACGTTCCGGACATTCCAAGATCAATTTGCAAAGCATATTCAATAGAGACTTATTGGTACTTTCAGCCAGACCATTAGCACGTGGATAGTACGGTGAGCTGAATTTGTGCGTAATCTGAAAAGTTTGAGTCAGTACTTGCATTAAATTGTTGGCAAATGTGTTCCTTGGTCCGTCACTATCTCTAGAGGTAATCCATATTGAGGGAAGACATCTTTCATCAAACATTTGGCCACCGAAACAGCTGTGGCAGAACGTAAAGACCAAGCTTCTGCCCATCGAGTGGCATAATCTGTACAAGTCAACATGTATCGATTGTTGGTGAGGTCACTGGTGGTGTTATTGGGCCAATAAAATCTATACCCCACTTCTGGAAAGGCTCTAGAGGTAAGATAGGTTGCAGGGGAAAGAAGTGTCGCTGCAAGGGCTATCCAGACCTTTGACAAACATCACACTGTTGCACAAACTGAACCACATCTCTGTACATTGTAGGCCACCATAGCCCACTTTGCAAAATTTTTCGGTAAGTAAGATTAGCTACGAAGTGTTCTCTAGAGGGTAATGAAGGAGCCATGGCAATAACTGATTCCGCTTCATGTGGAGGAATGCATCTAAGTAAAACAGCATTAGGATTTATGTAATACAGTTGACCCACAATCAACCGGAATCGTCAGCTGTAGACTACAATTTTCGGCGTAGAGCAATGGGAGTAGTAGGAGGAAGACATCCGTCAGTGAGGAAAGTCATTAACGTATCATAGTATGTAGGAGCCACAAGAAGTTCTACAGATTCTTCAGGAGTTGTCTCGGTGACATAAATTGCCGGTGTAGTGTCATCAACACCTATCGGAGACTCACCAGAATCCAGTCGAGATAGGAAATCCGCCAGAACATGTGCTGTGCCGGGCCGATGAATAACTTCATAATCGAACTCATGTAATAGTAAATTTGCGGCCCAGCAAGTAATGCCGAAATTTCTTAACAGAGTATACCAAGCCAAGACATTCGCGTTTGGTCACAGAATAATTTCTCTCTGCAAGAGCTAATTGGCAGCTCGCATAGTACACAGGCCGAAACCATTTGTCAATTTGTTGCATGAGGACACTACCAATCGCAATATCTGACGCATCCATGAAGACATGGAACGGTCGGTCCCAATCAGGTGGTTGCAGGATCGGGGCCTGCATCAATAAGACCTTCAACCGATCAAATGCACTTTGGCACTCCTGAGTCCATTCGTACTTTCGTGGAGCGCTAGTCATAAGCCGATTAAGTGGTGTCACTAAATGAGCTAACCACCATAAATGTTTGCCATGCCACCAGATTTGGCCAAGAAAGCGCATAATGTCTTTCTGTGTCTTTGGGACTGGTGCCTCCGAGACGGCTGCTACTTTATCCAGATCTACCTGTATTCCTTGTTTAGAAATGATATGACCCAGGAGTTTGCCACAAGAGACCACAAAAACTGATTTGGTAGGATTCAAACATAACCGATACTCTCGGCATTTTTCAAAACAACACCGTAAATGATACAGGTGCGCCGAAGTGGCACCAAATAAGGAAAAATCATCCAAATATACTTGCATAAATGTGGTCAAGTAAGGTGAAAAGACTTCTTGCATACATCTTTGGAATGTACTCGGGGCATTCCGTAAACCGAACCACATTACGGTGGAAGCATAGACACCCCAATTAGTGATGAATGTTGTCTTCGGTATATCCTGTTCGACCATCCTTACTTGATTATATCCATTGTAGCCATCTAGAAAAGAATACATTTCGTGACCTGCTACCCTGTCGAGCATAGTATCTAGAAAGGGGAGAGGGAACGGATCCTGTATAGTGGCGGCATTGAGTTTTCGATAGTCAACACAGATACACAACTATTTATTTTTCTTTGGCACTATTACTATTGGTGATATCCACTCCGCAGGCTCAATTGGCACAATGAATCCCACCTTCAATAACCGATCAAGTTCAGCTTTCACCTGTGCGGCATAATTAGGGTTCATCCTATAACTAGGTTGGTTGATAGGCCTCGCATCCGGTTTGAGCACTACCCGATGTTGATAAATTCGGGGGTCAAGACCTTTCATGTCTGTGTAATCCCAAGCGAAAACATCTGAGAATTCATGTAGGAGTTGTACCAAATCATCTTGGAATTTCGATGCTAATCCTTCTCTAATTTTTACTGGTCTTGGGTTGACCGTGTCACCCAAATTGTACGTTACTAATTGATCCTCCGGTACATGAAATTGGCGAGGTTGCACCAAATCATCAGCTGGGTGAAACAGTTGTTGTAAGGTTGCAACATCCATTGCTAGGCCATTATCGGCTTCTGCTTCTCCGGTCATTGGTAGGACCGTACAAGCTGCCGGACTCCAATTGTCTGCTACCGACTGTAAATCCACAGTACCTAATGGGATCAGATCCTTATTGGTCTTGAGGAAAGCCTCTTCCTCATCATCAGATAGCCCATCCAACATATGGACGGGCTCTACTACATATGGCCGTGCATGTAGATCACAAGGTTGCATAGCATCCAGTGCAACTACATATTTCTGGTGATTGTTCTTAAAAATTAACTCTTGAGCTGACCAATCCTGCACAACTTTAGCTTGCTTGAGCCATGGTCGACCGAAAAGTAAGTTGTAGTCGAGGCTAGATTTAGGTAACTCCAGGACTACAAAAGTCATATTAAATGTAGTTCCCTGCACCGTTATTGAGATGTTATGTACTAAGCCCACCGGATGGACTCGTGATTGATCTGCCATGCGCACAAAAAAATGTACGGGTTCAATTTGGGTCCAACCCAATTTCTTGCAGAGTGCGGCTGTTGCAATATTCACACCCGACCCACCATCAATTAAAACTTGGTTAATCTTCTGGTTTTTATACCAGACGGTGATCAATGGAACTGAATGATCCACCGTAGAATCCATTTCCGGTTGTAGATCGCAGTCACCGGAGTACATGAAGGTCCGGGACTAACTTGCTGTTGGAATTGCTATCATACTCTTGGAACTAAGGCAAGCAACTGCCCCAAAGGGAGTGTGATTGAAGCCTTAGATAGAACGTCCCATACCTGATCTATTTGGGCTATGGTCATCACCGATTCTGGTGGTGATTCTAATGTTGTTGGGGCAACGTTCTGTTCATTCGATCTTGCCTATGGCAGAGGAGCCTGTGTTACCGGAATTGGATCAGGAAACACAGTAGGCTCCTTAGCTATCCATTTACTAGCCTTTGCAAACATCCGCTACTGCTTAGGAATTCCAGGCTCGAAAACTTCAGCTGCTCGTTACAACTGTTTACCTGATCTTGTCTGTACCACAGCTGCTTGTGACTCAATTGGGGAAATATAAGCCATGTTAGTCATCGGATTTTGGCATTCCTTCTTCCTTTTGTCCTACTCTGTTGCTTCCTTGCAAAATCTATGGATATGGCCAACCTCGCCACAAAATTAGCACCGAGGGGGTGGGAGGGAAGTACCTTCTGCCAATGTACCTGCTTGCCATCGATTTTGATTAAAGTTGTTACTTCGCGGTCCTCGATATTTCCTATATCCCTGCTACTAGTTGGGTCGCAATTGTGGTGGCACGTAATGGGTGGATGGCTGACCTGGTACCTGTATTATGGCCTTTACGGCCGCTCTACCCTGCACCTTTGCATTATATACACAGGTTTTTGTTGAGTGTCCTGTTGTGTTACAGATGGCACAATACATCTAGTTGAGGGCACATGTAGAATTGGTGTGAGCTTGATTCTTGCACTTAGTACAATACACCTGTTTGGACGGATCATCAGCTACGTTCTTACTTGCTTTCAACCATTCCAGGTCCTCCGTAAAGCCTCCAACTTTGTGCTCCAACTGTAAGGCCATCGCAATTATAGTCCAATGTCATGCTGCCCACACAGCAAATGATCATGATTTGTCTTAATTGTGGATTCAATCCGTTAATGAACCATTGTGTTATGACATCATCTGGCAGATTGGCATGTGTCGGAGGCAGCTACCTTAAGTGAGTTCTAAACAGTGTTGCATACTCCTCAACACTCTGGTGTGGTTTTTGTCGATTGTTTTGCAAATAGTCAAAGATTTCTATAGGGTTCTTCTTCATGCGAAACCTCTATAAGAACACGTCTCTCACATCATCATAGTTACCGAAATGATTAATATCATATTCAGTCAACCACCTTGTTGCTTCATTAACCAATGTGGCCTGAAATACAATGGCCTTGTATGCCGGATCCGATGGATGATTCAATACTGCATAACTGATCTCGAATGTGCGAACATGTGCGTCGGGGTCATCCCCTAGAAATCCATTGAATTTTGTATATGTCACCCCGGTCGGAATGGGTCGAGGTAGAATGATTGGATGTGGCTGCAGTTGTTGTTGGTGCTGAAACTGCGGTTGTGGCTGTGGAGGTGTTTGCTGCTGTGATTGTGAACCACTCATGGTGCTATTGTGGATAGTATTGTTATTATCTATATGTTGAGGGGATGTCTCTTGTCCTTTCGAATCTGTATTATCAGCCTGCTCACCTTCCGGTCCAAAAATGTTGTTGAACCGTTTACTTAGCTCCAAATCCAGTAACCTTTCCTTAGCTTTGGTATCGAAATTAGGTAGGCTTGCCCCGAAAAGTGGTGAACATAATAAGGGTCCACCAGGCAGCACCGCACTATCACCGAAAAAATTCAAATTCCCACCAAATGGTACCGAACTTCCACCGAAACTTGACGAACTTTCACCGAACCAGGTTACCCTTTCACTGGAAACGGTCTCACTTGGTAACACAACTTTATCACCAAAAATGATCAAATTCTGACCAGATAGTGTCGGACTAACTCTGCACTGCCTCTCTGTACACCCAGACGTCACTGTTCCTTCTCCAGAAAGTACCGGATTCACACCCGAATTCACTGAAATCTCATCATGTGTCACTGAATTAGCACCAGAATCACTACTGACTGGCTCCGATCCTTCTACAACTGGACTTAATTGGCCTGCACTTCTACCACCTGGGGGTGTTCCTAACAGATTTGGAACTGCCCAAGGATGTTGATCTCTCTTATACTTCGGATAAGACTCGTCGGAACGAGTAACTGGCATATATCACTTCTTCAACTAGTCGTTACTATTCTCCACTGCTTGCCTTGCGTACTGCTCTTCCCTTACTGATTATTCCCAATTTTCCATCTTCCCATAGATGGCGCCAGTGTTAAAAGCACTTCTGTCAAGTCGCTTTTAATCTTGTTTCGGGTTCTTGGGGATGGTTAGGGGTCTGACAGTGCAGAGGCACTTTATTTATTTTTCCCAAATTAACTATTCAACTAAACGGTAATGATGTTTTCAAGGCAACAACTTCTCCTACACAGTTATTATTCTTTCGGTTATGATTATCTTTACACAGTAAACTTATAATGCGAGTTAACAATCACACAGTCGCACATACTTATTAATGTGAATGTAACATTACTGTGTTAATAATGACTCACTGCAATTCAACAAGAATAGAATAACAATACTTAGATATCGACAAATCTGCACACGATCTTCTCAGCATGGTCGCCCAGACAGACAGTCTGGCAAACCCCTCTCTCGTCGAAGAACACCATAATTCCTTTTCATTAAAGGGTAAAAGTTATATCTATTCGCTACGCCTTTTCGGTGCATGCGATTATGGAAAATAAAATTACATTATTCCCATCTAGCAGCCTAACAGTCATCCCACTATCAAAGTACCAAACATCTGAGCCTACTACAGGCATGCACTGCTCATGAGAAGATGGGTCGAAACTGCAAATAGTAGTAAATGCCCATTCTTCTTCCCACACAAGATTAGCACTCTGTTTTTGGTGTAGGGGCATCTGCAACAAGCATTCCAGCCTCTTTGTTCTTTGCCTCTTTAGCAGCCAGTTTTGGATAGTTCTTTATGAAATGATCATTCCCTTTACAGTACTTGCAGAACAATTTCTGCTTTTCTGGTTTCTTTTCATCTTTGTCTTCCCTCTTCAATTGTGTAGAATTAGCAGATTTTTGCTTACTAGTTGAAGAGCTCCATTTTCCTTTGCCCTTCTGACTAGCTAGGAAAGCTTGATCTCCAACATGCATAATGTAACTGTTTTGCCTGGACTAATCTTTTTGCAAAAGAACACAGACTAACTCCTCAAATGACAAGGCATTTGGATTGCCTTTCATCATCCAACGAAGAGTATAAGCAAAACTCTGATGTGAATCGGGAAGACCATTCAGAACAGTCTGCACAAGTGAGCTATTTAGTATAACCTCATGAGCAAACAGCCGAGCATTCTTTATTGTTGTGTACCTTGATTGCAAATGCTTGCCAGGATCTGCGATGTACCACTGGGCAATAGCATGGATTATACTTGATATATAGTGGCATGGTTGGCCAGGTGCTCATCATCTCTGGGTAATCGGTTAGTAGACGTGCACGCCAATTAGGTTGGAAGATCGAGCCAGCACGTGCATCTGTCGGTAAATCCCCTATCTCAAATTGAGTGGCGAATGTGGGCTCCTTCCCTGTATGTCTTTTGACTTCTGCATTATAATCATGTAGTAAGACAAAATAAGGCATGTATTGCGACTCTGATGTTGTGATTAACCGTTGATGGGATAAGTTTTGAAAGTAGGAAGACCGAAGGACAGTTTCTTCCAGATTTGTGAGAGATTGCATTTGCACGGCCACACGATCATCATGTGTCTTACCCACTTTCTCGACCCTTTTGACCCAATCTGGAACTTGAATTTCTAAAGTGTCTTGTCCTTCCTCTATAGTTCGACCACCGGGTGTCGGCATAGGCTCGTATGGCTCTTCATAGCTGTCATCGACGGGGATTTCCACTACTGTTGCAGGTTCTGGTTCTTCAATGGGCGAGGGTGGCCTTTCATATGGTAAGAGGCATGCTTGGAGTTCTGCCACCTGTTTCCAGAGGGTCTCTACTTCTTCTGTAGAGTGTTGCAAGATTGCCGGCTCTTGTTGAGCTGTGGGGACACTGGCTATCTGTTTCTTTAGATCTGCACATTCAGTCTCTAACTTTTCATATGACTCCAAGAAATTTGCATGCTCCTCAAGTAAGATGCGAATGTCTTCTGATGGGACTGCTCTATATCTGGTAGGGCTAATGGTTGCTCCTACAATTCCTTCCATAGCCGCTTCAAGGTTGTCTTGGTTTTGTTGTTGAAGTCTCTTGTTCTCTTCTAGTGCTGCTGCCATATGCTTCCTTAATAGCCCAATGTTGCGTCTGAGTGTAGCATTAGATATCATTTGCGCTTGGAGCACTGTTTCTAATTCCTTGACTGCTTGGTCATCCACTGTTGATGTCTTTGATTCCAGTTCGGAGTGAGCCTGCTGTAAGGTGGTATGCTCGGTTAGGAGCGTTTGGTAGTCAGCTTCAAGAGTGGTGACCCTAGCTTGCAGACGTTGAGATTCTGCCTAGAGGGCCGTAGTGCATTCTTCCAATTGATGGTATTCTTGTTGTAGTTGATGTGCACACTGAAGTAAGGTGTTGAACGTGCTATTTACATTATGAGATGCAAGGGGAAAAGTTTGAAGTGCAGGGGAGGTGGGATTGGGTAGGGGGGTAGTGAATGCTGTGTGTGCCAATGATGTGAGTGGTGAGGTGGGGGGTAAGGGAGGGGGAGATGGTGGAATTGTGGGGAGAGGTGCTGTGGTTGGTGAAATGTCCATTGGGTCAGACAAAGTGGTGTGTACAGGGGCTACCATGTAGGTGGGTATGGTAGGTGAAGTGAGTGTGGTGTTCGTGTAAATTGATGTCGTTGCGAACATCGGGGAAATGTGCCTCTGAAACATTGGAGAGCGGATGAACTGCTCAACAAAGGACGGGTATTGGGGTGGTGAGGTCAGGTTGAAAGAAGGGTAGGGGCCAGATGGGAAGTGAGGGTCATGGAATGGAGATGCCCGTAGTGGGGAATAGGCTGGGAAACACAGGGTGCCTTCGGTGGGTGCTGGGTTTCCAACTACACTTGGAATTATGGGATGGCCAGTCATGGGTTCAGAGGATAGAAGGGATGAAGTGTACAAGGGATTGGTGACGAAGGAGAAGAGGGTGTCTTGTGAGGTGGGTTCTCGAAATGAGAATGATTTGAATGAGGATGGGTTATAAGTGAAGGTAGAGGTGATGACTGTCGTTTCTTCCATGGTGGGAGGTGGTGGTGGGGGTGGAGAAGGTGGTGATGGAGGATGCTGGGGTGAGATGGGTGATGTCTTAACGAAGGTTTCGGCAGAGAGGTCAGTGGTGGTTGTGGGGGTAGCTGTTGTTTCAATGGGTACTTCTTGTTTTGTGACGGGTATCCTGATAGTCTTACCTGCTCGTGGTAACGTGTCAACTCTGCGTTTGTCATACCTCACGGACTGGCGGACTGCAGCGTGGACAGCCTCCGGAACTCCTAAAGATTCTGACACTAATTTGAGGGTGTCAATGAAATGTTGGTCCACCCCCTCATCTGATAGCATTTCTTGCATCAAAGCTTGACCGGATACAAGAGAGAGTTGATGCCTTTTTTGTATTGCTTTGATTGTGTCGTATAACCTTCGTAGTTGAGCTGTATATGCTGGTGCACCTACAAATTCTGGCACTTCTTGTTGCTCCTCCTGATGCTCTTGATCATAATCCTCCTCATCTTCCTCCTGTTCTTCATCGCCGTCATCCTCTTCATCTACTTCAACTGGTGTGACAGGTGCTTGGGAGGTTGTGGCCTGCGTTTGCACGTTTTCCGCTTGTTGTGCCTCTTCTGCCTCCAGCTCTACACCTTGTAATAATTGTTCGAAATCTTCATTAGTGAGCTCTTCCAAAGGTGCACCACTGGGAAATTCAAGATCGGTTGGGATAGGAGGGAATATCAAGGTGGAACCATCGGTGCTGCGTCTTGGAAGTCGGAGTGTGAATGGTCAGACTCTTCGAGGTGGAGGGGTGACATCTGGTGTTAGGGTGGCTCCACGTGGTTGAGCACATGGGACTTGGACAGTGCCTCTCATCTTCTTAGAAGGGGGTCCAGTGGATGTCCTGCCTCTAAGCTGCTCTACAAGATTCCACATTAGGGCCCATTGAATAGGAATGTCATAAGCCAAACACCTATAAATGATTCTCGTCAGAGCACAGCAACCATATAAAACCTGTTTCCGCGGCCATCGTTTGTGAGCTAGGTGTATCTGATCAATTATCCAGTGGGGTAAGTTGATGATGAGGCTCTGTGTCTCTGCCAGATACAAACTAAACCAAATCTTTTTGGGAGGCATGGTGAATCTATCTTGTGCAGGAAAAGCAAAGTGTTGCATGCACATGCGAAGGTGTATTGCAATATTAGGCATCATGGATACCATGTCCTTAAGTTTGGTGAGACTTCGATTCTTCATGTAATCCGGTACTAGGGTTTCCTTCTCTGTAGGAATATGCATTCCGCGCATATCTAGAGCCTCTCTCACCAAGTTGTTTGATAGCCTGAACCTCTTGAGCTCATTCCCCTTTGTCAAAGATGGAATCACAAATGAGCTTGCACCTTTTGGGTTCTGGTTTGGTGTCAAGGTGTTGATGAGGTAGTAGCATCGCATGAAGTCAGGTTTTGGGAGTCGTGCACTGAAATAGGCACTCAATCCTGCCTTTTCCCATATCGGACGTAGACCTTCTGCATTTTGTAATTTCTCAAATTCTCTTGTAAAGAAATGGTATCTGCCTTGCTTCCCATTGAAGTCCAACTCTGATTCCCATAGGTACGTTCCTTCACCCAAGGGTCCTGCCACCTCGGTAAACCAGTGGGAAGTCTTTCCTACGGGCATGGTGTGGCCACGCGGAGGGTCCGCAATAGGTATGATTTTGACGGCCTGCAATTCTTCTGGTCTTTCATTTGTCTCAGGCAAAACGGGTAAACTGTCTAAGTCCACCACTTGCGGGCTTGTTTCTGTGTGAGAGCTAGTTCCTGCTGCCTCAGCCATGTTGAAAACTTTGTAGCTGGTTCTGTGAGAATATATGAATAAATGTTAACATTGCAATGGACACAAAAATGACACGGTGTCCCCTATTACAACATTAACTTAAAGTTCGGGAGAGGTTAGGGGTTAATAAGTGCTCGGTGCTAGTGTGTGAAGTTAGGAATTAGGTAGACCTAAGAGCTAAGCGAAATGATGTGATGTGAGAGTGAAGCGGTTAGTAGGTGGTCATGGATTTACAATTGGGGTCCGGGGGTTTGTTACAAGTCTTGGGCTGCCAAGTGCAGTGGATGGGTTTTGCTCTTGGTTCCGTAGAGACTCTCAAGAGCTTTTTAGGTGTGTCAGCTTGAAAATGAGGCCTTTTAGGGACCCATTTACAAGTGATTCTGTTCGTGCTCATGGGCCTTGGTGTGTTCCTGAGTGTTGAAAACGAGTGGATGTCGGCTGTGCGAGTGAATGGATCATGCTGTGTAGGGTGTGTTCTTGGTGTAGCTATTTGAGCCCGCAAGCAAGCCTTAGGCACCCAAATTTGTTTTGATTGTGGGCTGGCCTTCATCGACTTCTTGGGCACCCAAATAGACTTCACGTTAGCAGATGAGCTTCTGAAAGACTTCTTATTAGTATCGTGTTGTTGGTTACTAATAAGAGGCTTTGCCCGTGCGGTTGGCTTGAGTGCAACCGGGTGTTCGCCTTTCCGCACCCACACTTGTTTCACTTGCTGAGACATTTTGCTGCACAGGTACTTTTGATCTCCGACATAGGTATTACTCTGCTTCTTCTGCCTTTGATCCACCTTTGGTTGCCGCCTCCCTCTGGCCTTTGGAAAAGAAGGGAGTTCCGTTGCCTCCCTGACTCCTTTTTTGCAACCATCATTCCTCTGCAACACATAGTTTTGGACAAGAACAGCATGGTCATCTTCATGTGTACTCCTGGAAGGACCAGGAGTGTGTGCCTTTCCTAGTTCCTTGAGTGCTCCATTATCTAACTCTATTGTAATCTGACTATGATTGACCCATACCTGAAGAATTCCACTTCTTAGGTTTAAGTTGACTGCTTGGTTATAGATCCAGTCTTGACCCAAGACAAGGGGTTCAGTGAGGTCCTCATCTTGACACACTAGTACTTTAACTGTCATTGCCTCATCATGAATGTAGAGGGGAAGTTCCACCTCGCCCATGCAAGGGGTTTCCATGCCTCCCAATCCTATGAGATATGCTTCCACAGGATTAACATTTAATTGCAACTCTTGACAGTAAGACAATTTAACAGCACTAGTGGCTGCACCTGAGTCAATCAAGGCTCTTACAGTCCTTGCACTCTTTCCTTGTCCTATATCTAAGGTTATGAAAGGACGTCGATCAGTTATCCTATGTGAGCTAACACCTGAAACTTCACACATAGCCACGTGATATCCTGGATCTGCATATGCATCTGGCACAGGTTGCTCTCTACCTTGTCTTCTTAATTTCATTCTCCGTATGCGCTCTAGGGCTTTCGCTTGAGCTTCTTCTCGAATTCGTTTTTCCTCCTCTTTACGTTGCTTAGCAGTGTTGAGTCGACTTAGCATTTCCTCCGTGAGGGGTTCCTGATACAACTTGACTCTGCATCCGCTAATATAGTTTGGGAGAACATCACCCTCTAAAGTGGCTAGTTGTGCTGCTCCACTCGTGGAGATCCTATTGATGATCATAGGTCCATAGCCTCTCTTCTCCAGTTTCCTTGCATGTTGCTTCAATGTGTAGACTAAAACTAGATCTCCTGCTTTCAAGCCCTTATCCTTCACATGGGCATCAAAGTATGCCTTCTGTCTCTTCTTAGCTGCATATATCCCTGCAGCTGCTCTCAGTCTTGTTTCTCCTAATCGTTCAAGGTCAAAAAGTCTAGAGGAGAGTTCATGACCCGTCCACTCGTGCTCTTGTGCTACTTTCAATGTAGGTATCAAGAAGTCCAAGGGTAGCACCGCATTTTGGCCAAATACCATCTGAAAGGGGGTGGCTTGGAGTACCGTTTTGTAGGCGACTCGGTATGCCCAAACAGCATGGTGTAGCTGTTTGTCCCAATCAGAGCGTTTATTGTTCACTAATTTTGTCAATACATTGCATAAGATCTTGTTGGTGCTCTCAGCCTGGCCATTTGCTTGAGGGTGATAGGGGGCAGACTTCTTATGTATTACCAAGAATTCTTGGAGCAGATTTTCAATCACTTCATTCAAGAAGTGAGTGCCTCTATCACTAACTAGCTCTATGGATAGCCCGTATCTAGTGAACACATTCTCAAATAAAAACTTAGCTGTTGTTTGAGCATCGTTCTTCGTTGTGGCTTTTACCTCTACCCACTTAGTTAGATAGTCTGTTGCAACAATGATGTATTCTGCATGAGAACCCTTAGCTGGGGGATTAATAGGACCTACGAAGTCTAATCCCCACTGAGAGAATGCACGTCCATCCATCATGGGTTTCAGTGGCATCTCGTCTTTACGTATAGGATACTGAGTTCTCTGACAGACGTCACACCGTTTCACATAGGTATGTGCGTCCATGTGAAGGGTCGGCCACCAGAAACCCGCAAATAGTATTGCTTTGATCACCCGATCTGGTCCAAAGTGTCCTCCTGCTACACCTTGGTGAGCAGTATCCAAGATCTTGAGATACTCACTCTCATGGACACATAGTCTCAGGTAACCGTCTTTACCACGTTTGTATAGATTATCACCAATAAGTGAGTAATCCTGGGCTTCTTGTTCTAAACTCCTTTTCCTTGCAAGAGTCATGTCTGGAGGGAATGTTTTCGTCCTCAGGAAGGATACTAGTGGTTCACTCCAATCTGGCACTATGGACACTTGATAAAGAGTGGCATGTTCCACTGGTGGTTTAGTGCGACAGATTGGGCATTCCTTGCACAGCTTTTGGACATCAGCTTCCATAGTTGGCCAATGTACTCCTAGTCTCCTTAGTGTCTGTAAGGTTCGTTGCTTTGAGTAGTGTTGCTCTAGTGCACCTACATGTGCTACATGCAACCATTTATGGTACTCGTCCTCTTCCACACAACAGGCCAAGATTCCTTGATCTGTGTGCTTGTACATGCTTCGTGCCATGATGTGGTACTTTTGGGCTTTCACAACCTCTCTATTCTGTGTGTTTACTACTGGATGGTTAGGTCCGTATGTCAATACTGGCACTAATGGCTTAGCCCACTATGGTACCACTTCCAAGTTAAACAAGTAAGCATCAGGAAGATCATCTGATACTCCTTGTGGGGCTTCTCCAGATGTGAGCCTAGAGAGATGATCTGCTCTCAAATGAGTCCTACCTTTCCTTACCACAACCTCAAAATCATATTCCATTAGCAAGAGAAACCATCTGACTAATCTCCCTGTATTGCATGGCTTGTTTAAGAGATATAACAATGCTTGATGGTCAGTAAAAAATTTAAACTTGTTTGCAAGAAAATAGTGTCGAAATTTCTTAACTGCATATACCATGCCTAAGCCTTCTCTCTCAGTAGTGGTGTAATTTCGTTCAGCCGCATTCAATTGTCTACTAGCGTAGGCAATTGGAAGATCCATATTACCTTCACCAGTAGGTTGTGCAAGCACACATCCAATGGCATAATTGGATGCATCCACATGAACATGGAATGGCTTATTCCAATCTGGTGTGGTCAAGATTGGTGCTGAACATAATCTTCGTTTAAGCTCCTGGAAGGAATTCTCACATTCATCCGTCCACTCAAAGTTAGTCAGAAGTCTGTACATGGGCTTTGCAATGACAGCATACATGTGAATGAACCGGCGATAGTAACCACAATGTCCCATGAAAGCTTGTACTTCCTTGACATTCCTTGGCCTAGGTAGCTCTGCTATGGCTCTCACTTTCTCTTCATCGGTGGATATACCATTTTTTGACACTATGTGTCCTAGAATCTTGCCTTGCCTGACCATAAAAATGCACTTTTCTGGGTTCAGGCAGACTTGATATTCTCTACATTTGTCAAAGATTTGTCTGAGTTCAGGAATATGGGTTTGTCTAATGTTGGAATGAGCACAAAGATCATCAGCATAGACTTCTAAATTCTTTCTCAGGAACTCCTTAAATACATGGCACATTAGTCTCTGGAAGGTGGCAGGTGCATTGGTAAGCCCAAATGGCATTACACGAAAGGCAAATATACCCCACTCTGTGGCAAAAGCCATCTTATGCTGATCTTCTGGAGCTATGGCTACTTGATTGTAGCCCGAAAATCCATCAAGGAAGCTATACACTTCCTTGCCTGCCACTCTTTCTAAGAGATGTTCTGTGATGGGAAGTGGATAGTTATCTCCGATTGTGGCTGCATTGACCTTCTTTAAGTTAATGCATACACGCAGCTTGCCATTCTTCTTGGGCACCACTACGATGGGGGATACCCACTCAGTGTGCTCAATTTCATAGATAAATCTAGCTTCAACCAGTCTATCTATCTCCTCCTTAATCTTGGCAACGTAATTATCGTTATATGTGTAGGGCTTTTGCTTAGAGGGTTTAGCGTCTGAGGTCATGGGGATAGTGTGTGAGCATATGTCAGGGTCAACACCTTTCAAATCCTTGTAACTCCAAGCGAATACATCTCTGTATTCTCTTAGCAAGGCTATTAACGCATGCTCTTCTTCCTCTGTTAGGTCATGGCCTATGTATGTGCATCTCTCCTCTCCTTCTTCTAGGGCCACTACTATTTTCTTGGTGGTTTCTTTGTTATCATAGGCCTCTCTTGATTGTGCCTCTCGTTTCGGCATTCTGATCATGACTCTCCTATCATCTGTCTCATACTTCTTAAAATTTTCTGGGACCTCAAACAAAGATTCTTCCTCTTCTGGTGAGACTTCTCTCTTCTTTCGTTTCTTCCCTTCTTCCTTCGGGTCACATGTGTTGCTAATCTTACATCATTTGTAAGCTCTCCATGCCTCTGGGGTTGAAATTCTACTTCATGGAAGTATTCTTCATCTGATGCAAATGGTGGGTCCATAATGATTGACTCTAGATCGGAGTCACTTGCATCCTCAAATGCATCAGGGCTAGGTTTGCATTCTTCTAGAACTGCCTCTCCCATGATTGGCTCTATGGAGAAGACTGAAATGTCATAGCCATCCTCATCACAGTGAGGTGTCCATTGTTCCTCATTGATGGCTACATCCATAGTTGCTAGGATTTCTGCCCAGCCGTGGGGTTCAAATTCTTCGTCCGGAAAGACTACAGGTGCATAGGCTGGGTCTTGGATTGATCTATGGGTTTCTTTTGCACCTACCTCTCTGGCTTTTTCTCTCTTCTCTTCGTCCACTGCTACTTTGCACATCCATAAGTGGGTGTCTTCATGCATCCATGAGGATCCTGATCCTGTGGAATGCACAGATTCCGTATCATCTTTGGCTCTATGGATGGGATTCCATTGGATAGGAGGTACATCTCTATGAGAGTAATCCTTAAGATTGACTTTGGTTGTAACACCTAAGTGTTGCAAATACAAGGAGTTGGTTCCCCAGTCCTGTACCACTTGCAACTGTCGCATAAATGGTCTTCCCAAAATCATCTCATAGGCATGATTTTTGCTGAAGTCACATATAGCAAATGTATGCTCAAACTCAACACCACAAGTGGTGAGAGTTATTCCTTCTAGCAATCCTAAGGGTCTCTCAATATGACCATCGGCCATCTGCAATTTCATTCTCGTTGGCCTGAGTGCTGGCTTGCCCCAATGCTTCCATAGGGAAGTGGTGGCAATTGCAACTCCGGCACCTGAGTCCAAAATTGCCTTGGTGGTGTACTCCTGGTAGGTAATGGGAAGATAGGTGTTCCCTTCTTCACCTTCACACATATCTCCTATCTTATCCAAGGGTATTTCTGGCACTGTTCTCTGGGATCCTACCTGGGAACGAGGTTTGGCTATTTCTGGTACTTGTTTGGCTACATGTTTCCATAATTCAGGTCTAATCTTGAGTAGCTCTTCTAACTTGAGATTGCACTGCACTTTAGTGTTTTTCACTACTTCTGTGTTCCTAGGTAAGACTGAGTCCTCATTTTGTACCATGACCGTGGGTGCTCTCATACAAGTAGACTTAGCTTCCCATGGGCCTGTGAAGTGGGGTAATTCTTGTAAAGAGTTAGATTCAAAGTCTAGTCTGTCCTGAGAGTGGGTGCTCTCCTGCTCCTCATAAATGGATGGGATGTCTTGTGGGAATTGGTCGCGTGCATCATCCACAAGTTCAATAGGAGGAGGGACTTCACTCTCTTTAGCCCATTTGTCTTCTTGAATCTCGCGTAGGAATTCTGGTGTGATCCGATTCATAGAAGATGATGTGTCTGGCTCCGTAGAGTTAGGCACATAGGCTTCAGGCACATAGGCTTCCTGAGCAGGAATGCTTAATCTTTCACTTGCCTTGTCCTTGTGTTGAGGGGCGGGTTCCTTCTCTGATTGTGCAATCAACTTCTCTATTCTTTCTAGCAGTCCATCAAAGTGCAACTGCATCTTTGCTGAGCTAGAGATGTTAAAGAGGCGACTGGCCTCAAACATGGTTTGAGCCAACTCCACCATCTTAGCACAAATTTTGGTTCATTCAAGCTCTAGTTCTGCTCTTGGGTAACATTTTTCATGATCAGTTACATTTGGCCCTTCTTGGATTCTGGCCTGATATGCTTTAAGCATCATATTAAGGTCTTCGGGAGTGGGATCAGCTAATACTGATCCTGCTTGGGGTGGTGGGTGGGTTACGTGGGGTGTATTAGCGGGTGGAGGGATGGAGGGTGATGGGGATGGGGATGGTAGCGGTGGGAATGTGTGAGAGTGCGGTTGAGATGTGAACTCTATGATTTTGGCCTTGGTTTCTCGTAGACTTTCCTCAAGTTCACTCATCTTCTTTGCCCATTGCCTTTTCATACGTTCACGGCTATCTCTCCAAGCTCTTGTCCTCTTCTTTTTCATGCTCTCTGTTTCACTAACATCTGGGCTCTTCTCCTGGTCTACACCTTGGTTTTGCTGCAATGCTTGAGCTCTAGTGATCACTTGCACGGGTGTAGTGGAAGTGACACTTCCTGTGGAATCTACCACTAACCCAATAACGTTAATAGGAGTAATTTTTGGCATATTACTAGGATTCCTAGGGCAGTCTCGTAAGAGATGTTCCTTCCCACAGTCCTGGCAAAAACCCTGGATCGTTACTGACTGGGGTTGTGTCGGTGGAGGCACAGGGCAATCACGAATGAGATGATCTTCTTGACATCTGTAGCATGGTCCTCTAGGGAATGGAGGTCTTACCTGCCTAGGTTGAGGTCTAGGGTTGGGGTTTGCATACATGACGTTTGTGTGATCTGACTCCCAACTAGGTTCATTTGGCTCTTCACTATAGTAGGACTCACCATGTTCAGGAGATTGCATGTAGTAAGCCTGGGGACTATCAACATGTGTAGAATCAAAGCTATGGTCACTGGGGTCACTTTCAGAAAGCAGTGGTGTTACAGGGACTATAGCTCTATTCAGGTTTTCTTCTGCAACAACATACTTTACCGGAATCGCATTAGCTGGAGCTGGGAGTTGTTGTGCTAGCACAGGCTGAGGTCTTTGTTGGTTTTGGTATGGTTGCTGATAAGGTTGTTGTGGCCTGCCATATGGCTGTGGAGGGTACTGGTTCTGGTATCTTCCCTGTGGTGGATAGGGTTGAGGGTAAGTTTGCCTAACTGTTTGCTTATTGTAGGGGCAATCTTGTGCGGAGTGATTGGTGTACCTCCGTTCTATGGTGCAGTACTGGCTACTAGGATTTACTTGGGGCTGAGCCATAATGGGACATACGTTCGCCATGTGGTCGCCACCACAAGTATAGCACCTTTTCATAGGGGCAAACCTTGGGATTTGTTTGCTAGATACACCTAATTTCTGAGCTACTTTCTCTACAAGTTCCTCGATTGATGTGGATTGCGTGGAAGAGAGGTTAGAGGCACTATCCGAGTCTTTGTATATCTTGGAAAGCTCTAACTCCTCCCCTAGGTTATCTTCAATGTCAATGCACATGCGTACACAATCTTCAATGGTCCTAGGGTCCTTTAGGTACACATAAGATCTCAATTTGGTACTTAGCAATCCATCCAAAAATAAAGCCACTTGCTTAGCTGGTGTGGGTAGCTCCGAAACAGGGCATCTTTCTAAGTATTGCCTAAATCTTCTTCTTGCAAGTCTCACGGTTTCTTGAGGGGTTTGCTTGAAGCTGTGAATCAGCGAGGAGGTATTATGCCTTATGCCACTCTTAGACAATTCAATAATGAAAGCCTCTAGGAGATGGTCTATGCTCCTGAACTGCCTCTCATTTAGTGGCTGAAACCATGTCAGGGCAGTGTTCCTAAGGGTCAGACCAAAGGCATTGTAGTGCGTGAATAGATCCTCCACTTGTTCAGCTCTCAGGACTTGCCTAAACTCAGCCACATGATCGTATGGATCTCCAGTGCCATCGAAGTAGTTCTTCATGGACTTAACTAGCTGAGTCGGTCTCAAAGTCCTTGTGTGCTCTCTAGGTCGTGGTAGAGGGAACTCATCCGCATTTCTTTGATTCCTGTGAGCTCTAAGTATCTCAGGTTCTACTCTATTTGTTTTCGTCCTCGTTCTTTCTCTGCCCACTGGGTTGGCAAAGCTTACTTCTGGTCTATCTCTACTTCTGTCTCTTTGCATTCCATGAGCTTGGGATGTTCCAGCTCAAGGGTGACCATAGGATACATTCGATCTTGGTTGGGGGAAAACAAATTCACCCTTCCAAGTGTAAGCATGCCTATCATTTTCTGTCACCACAAAGATCCTCTCGGAAGCGTGATCTAAGTAGGCCACTCTACCTGGGCTATCAGGATCCTTAAACTCATAGATCATGATTGTTCCTATATCAATTGGCCGATCAGGTTTGTACCTCCAAAAGGCTTCGTCAGTCTCTCGATTGAGGAGCAAATCTATGCTCTTATTATCCTGGGGAATCCACTCCGGTGTGATAATCCTAGTGAGAACCGATTTACCTCGAGGGGTTCTAGGTTCTGCACCCATGTTTCCTTGCTCCACGTCACCTAAGTCTGCTTCTGGGATCACATTTCCAAATTCGTCCGTCCTATGTGGGTGACTGGTGACTACGTATATGGTTCCTTCTTTGTCCAAGTATGCTCCGTTTTCAAACTTGACAGCTGGGTGCTCTAGTCCAATGGATTGATCAGGATTCTTAATTTGTACCACAGATCTTCCTAGGCCGTCCTCATAGATGCTGGCACCTAATTGGTTGGTCCTAAGGTATTCCAACTACATTTTGTAAGGGCCTTCTACCCTATGCAAGTATGGCACTCCTAAACTTCCTGTAGGTCTCTCCATACCTTGAGACATCTCGGATTCACTAGTCTCAGAACTTGGGTAGTATGAGTGGTGACTCAACTACTGGGCCCAAGACCTAGCAGTGTGGTTGACACTAGCCTCTGAAGACCTAAGGCTTTGTCTATCCCTTACTAGATGTCGTCCTGATCTAAGGTTCATATGCCTATTTAAGTAGCCCAATTTTTTGCCCAGAGTACAACCTCGTTGCCGATCAATTGGTATCAGTCACTTGATTCTTTTTTAGTGTGTTATCATGTTTATGATCTTGTCTGATAGTACGTCGTCAGGAATACTTGAGTTTCGTTTCGCACTTTAGTTTGGTCGTTTTACGTTAGGTTCTTTTCCTTTAAGGTTGTCGTTCACACACACAGGTTCTCTCTTGTCTTGAACTTGATTTCTTAGATAGTCTTTGATTTATCTCGTGCCTATCGTTGCCTGGAATTACTTCTAACACTACCCGCACTTAGCCTAAACTAAGAATTGACAGAGATTGTTGCGGGTTTTCCAACCTTGAGTTCCTTTCCTTGTGTTGTTGCCCTGGTGTGCCCAGGACGCGCGTTCCCAAGCCTGCACTTACTCTTGCTTTGCGTACCCTTCGATGCTCTCAAAGGACCTATAAAAGGCCCACTGTTAGCTCAAGACTTAAATTCAAAAGACAGAACCAATCACTTTCATTCATGTAACACTTCACCAATTTGCACTATGACTTTTTGGGACACAACTCTAGAGATCGCTGAATTTTGTTCCCCCTGGGTATGATCAACTTAAAAATACCCTATCTAATATTCCTGATCTTAATTTATCCTGTACTCCCCGCGAGCTTTCCAACAAAACAAAAATCACGGCAAACGGATTTCGTATGAGAAAGTTATGACCGTTCAGGGTTCTAGGGTTAAGACAGGGTTCAAACAGGATCACTGTGCAACAGGTTTTCCCCAAGTTGTTTTCCTAAGGCCTCCTTATGTGCTCTAGAGTAACATGTTTATGCCCAAAATTAGCCCAACTCTTCAATTAAAAAACCCTAAAAAAATTTGGCTAAAATTGGCTGTCAATCGCGATGGACAGGGCTGTCAATCGCGATGGACAGGGGTTCAGTCAATCGCGATGGACAGGCAGGTCAATCAATCGCGATGGACAGGGGTTCAGTCAATCGCGATGGACAGGCAGTCAATCGCGATGGACAGGGGTTCAGTCAATCGCGATGGACAGGCAGGTCAGTCAATCGCGATGGACAGGCAATCAATCGTGATGGACAGGGGTTCAGTCAATCGCGATGGACAGGCAAGCTGTCAGTCGCGATGGACAGGCTGTCAATCGCGATGGACAGGCTGTCAATCGCGATGGACAGAGCTGTCAATTGCGATGGACTGAAATTTTGCAAGATTTTCAAAAATTTTGGTGGAAAGGTGGTGTGCAGGGTCTCTAGTCCACTGTGGTGCACTCAGATTTACCAAAAGGTGAAAATTTCTGTGAATCGCGATCGACAGGAGTCGGCGACTGCGAGACAGTTCTGCACATTTCCGTACCTGCGCGACGTGCTGGAGGGGATGATGATGCTGAAACCTGCAAGACACTCCAAAAACATGCAGAAAATGGCACACAACAGTTCGCTCTCTCGCTCTCTCTCACAAGTGAAATGAGGGAAATGAGGTGGAGAAGGTGGTATAATCAAAAAACTGAGATTTTCGCGATGATGGAAGTGGAGGTGGAAGATGGTGATGATGATGATGGTGATGATGGTGGTAAGGTAAGAAAGAGAAAAATAGGAAAAGTAAAGAAATTACCTACAATGCCAACGTCTCCAATCTACGTCTTACCATCACACGCTCGTCCTCAAAGCTCGATCCCCGGCAACGGCGCCAAAATTTGGTGTAGCTCAGTGATGAGTAGCACCTCCTTTAATGTCAATCCGGGAAGACGTGAGGATGGTATGAAGACCTCGAGCAAGTGGAGGCACAAGTGCGTGAGTGAGAAGCACACAAACATGCACACACATACACACACACGCGCACACACGGCAAGACAAAGAGTGAGAAGCGATGGAGTTCTTAGATTACTTTCAAAAAGCTCTTACAAGTTCGTTTCAATTACAATCTAACCTCAAAAATGAGCTCTCTAGCTCTTTTTTATAGTTTTTGACTAGGTTTTGGCCCTGTCCAGACCTAGTGTCCGGCTTAGTTAAAAATTAGGTTCCAGGGCCAATTTGAGGGCTTAAACGGAGTCTAAAAAATACGAAAATTGATATGTAGGTACTTCTAAGGCTCCTCAAGCTCAAGGACTCCTTGGCTTGCACAAAATGGAGCTACAAAAATATGAAATGGTATTTACAATGATTGTTAGTGATAAGAATCACTGTTATAAAGATGTTGATTTGGAAAAATTTGAAGGGCCTATCTGCCAGATTTGCGTCGACTGCTTTGTCTACTTACTCCTTCACCTCGCTCTGACTCTCTCCGTTGGCTTCCTTGTCTAGTCAGTCCTTGGGTGCCCATACTGCTCTCAACAGCTCACTTGGTGTTCGTTGGCTATGCGTGAACCAATTTTAATGTATGAGTGGCAATAAGGGCTTTTAGATTCATCAAGGTGGCAGGATTTAAACCCAAAACCTCACCCACACAAGGGAAGTGTTTTACCACTACACTATCTCTTTGTGTTGACACTCTACTTCTGTTTTCTTATATTTAACATAACTTACATCTCTTTCGTACTTTTTCAATTTGCAAGAACAATCATTCGTTTTACATTTTAACTCAAACAAACTCAAAAATTGTTTTTACATATCTAGCAAGAAGGTTTTGTCTCTACATCCTCATGGACCCTATGAACAACATGGAGGATTTTGGCGAATCACCTCTACCCGAGGCCACACTCATGCAACAATTGGAGCTCTTGTGGCGGGAATTAAGAGGCGCTTAGAACAAGATCCGATAGCACGACAAGATACTCGAGAAGATGAAAACTAATGAAGACAACCTTACGAGGGTGGTCAAAGCTATTGTCTCTACCCAATCGGATGGCACACATTCCAAGATTTCCATTAAGAATTACCCATTTTTACAGTTTGCTGGTCGAAAGGACGGTCGTTTTATCCTTTCATGGCTTTCACAATTTGATGATTCTTATACTGATGAAACATATGTTGAAAATGAAAAAGTCAAATTTGCCACTAACTATTAAGTACAAAAAGCTCAACTCTGGTGGAATGTCCTACGACACAGTACAGAGCGTCCAACAACGTGGAAGACTTTCCAAGAGAAAGTGAAGGATTCTTTTCTTCCTCCTCAATACCATTCGCATGTTCGATGTGCATGGATGATCCTTACATGGAAGGAGGGTGATACAGTTACCACCTACACGGAGCGGTTTTGGCAAAATTTACTATAGGTTCGAATGCTTGAAGATGTACCAAAGGATATCTTGCAGCGGAAATATGAAGATGGTTTGGAGGTGGGAATCCAAGCTAAGCTTCACGTCGTACAACCTAGAACCCTGAACGAGGCTATATCTTTTGCCTATGATGCAGAGAAAGAATTCTAGTCCATAACCAAGTCACTTCGTCTACAACAACCACGTCAACGACCACTTTTTGTTAAACCCAATCTTCCCATGAAATGTACTTTTAATGCCCCATCTTACCCTAGTTTTCCTTGTCCACCACAATCCAATTACTCAACTGCACCTGTTGCTTCATCTCTCCAACCTACCAAACCACCTACCCTACAAACTTCAGCGATGGATGCCCAACAGAAGCGACCACGAATCACTTGCTCGAATTGTGGAAAACCTCAACATACAAAAATGAAGTTCTGATTGTGACCTCTTAACATGAAACTAGCTGTAGCTCAATTACATAAAATGTCTCCATTCTTTGCTCATTTGGCCCCGCGACGATACATATCTGGGCATGAGCTCCAGTATAAACCGTATTTCATGTTAATGGCCGAATACCAGTTAGCCATTGAGAAAGAGACAGGTAAAAAACCATCGCATGCAACTCAATTCGAGGCGGTTGATTTGCCACTAGATGCACAGAAAGGAAGGATCTATCAACCAGAGTGGCGAAAAGATTTACTACAGCAGTATCCAGAGATGATGAGTACATGGGTAAAGGCACCTTTGCATTTGAAGTACAATCCGTGTTGGGGACCAGTGCCACGACGCCGCTCCTGGACTGCCTTTGCTATTAAGGTACAAAACAATAAGCAGTGCCAAGACTGGTTGAATTACCCCTATTTTAAGCCACCCATTGAGTTACCAACTGTTGGCTACATGATGGCTACAATTCGCCCCTGGCTCCCTAGATTAAAGCATATGGATGATATAGCGGCGCATATGACTGTCAAAATCTTTGACATGATGCAAATGATTTTTAAAGTCTTCCGATGCGTCAAGGCACCCCATTTCAACACCCCGGGCTTTGAGCACGGCAATTTCGATCTGGTATATGATATGAGTACAACGCCATCGCCACGGGTGTGTTATACCTGGCACTGCAGAATAAAGTACCTACCGGCGTGCTACAAGCAGACATTCGAGGAGATGTTCACAACCGGCTTCTGGGAATACCATTCAGAGGTATTCATAAGTAGGCCTACACATTTATTACACTTATTTGCCTGTGAACGAATGGTCTATTCCACACACTATCAACTCCCGCCACCGGAAGAACCGCAACCAATCGACTGGGAGAAACTCGAGGCAGACCTGGCCCGAGGCATTCGTATCTCCGAGAACACCCTTGCTCAAGACCTCCTACAGAACTATATCCGGCAGACCTCACAACAAGGTTCTGTCAGGGACGATAGAAGCGAGAGGGAGGGGGGTGTTGGAAGCAACCTGAGGCACAGACGACACGCAAGCATGTAACGACGGAGCAGGGAGCCAGTCGAATCGTTTTTCAAAGAATTATGTTTTCAAATACTTTCCAAAAACCTCCAACAGTGATTTTTCTCACTATTGTAACATATGTAACATAGAAAACCCCATTTTGTAATCCATAGCTCCATTTTGTGCAAGCCGAGGAGTCCTCGAGCTTGAGGAGCTTAAGTCACATGAGTAGTCATGTGAACACCTCTTGTAAAAGAGTACATTTTATCTCTTGTAAATGGAAAAAGAAAAAAGTAAAAGGATGGCTTACCTCATCCATGATGTAAAAGCAAATTCGTGGCTCCAACTACCAAAATCACGAATTTTTGAGCTGAGGGAATCTCTCCTAACTTTGGGGATCACTTTTAGGTGGAGCCATTCGAATTCGAATTCAAAACTCCCTCCAAGAATTGCTATAAAAGGAGCAAGAAGGAAGAGGCGATTAGCAAGCCTTGTACGTGACCACTTCATGTCATTTTGTAGAGATTGAAGAGCTTACTCCATAGCTCTATCATTCTACTCCCATTGTGCAAAGATTCATTGCCAATGTGGTTGTAATCATATGTGAATCTATACATTTATTATCATCTACCTCTCTGTTTTGTTCTCTGCTATACTCACTCAGAGCAGTAACTTCAGAAGGTCATATCTCGAGTTTTACTGAACCTTTTTCAGTGTTTGAAAGTGCGTTGGATAGCTCTCACTGTCTAGTTTTTACCTATAAATTTTCAAGGTCATTGGATTTATACTTTTGGAGATATCTGCATTTTACTGCTTACTGGTCTATCTCTGTAGAGCCCCGAGAATTGTGGGAATGTTCCAGAACTTGATGAAACTTGTTCTCAGTGCTCAGTCCATCATTTGAAGTGTTTTAACTTGGAATAGGAAGCTTGCTAAGTCTATTTGCTATGCCCAAAAGGAATTTTTCTAATTCCTTCCAGGTTGAGAGCACTGTTCATTTTTTCCAGCAGGTGTATGTCCAAAAATAGCAAGTTTTGGGAGCTAGTCATTTCGCAACTAGTCTGTCTTGACTTAAACTTTTGGGATACATGTTCCAAAGTACTTGGCTGATATTTTGGTGGATTTAGGAAGCTCAAAGGGTCTACTAATCAACTCTGAAGTCTCAGTTGGCTGGTGTGAAGCTGGTTGTAGCGGCACCTACTCATCTTTGGATTGCATCCACCATCTCTCTTCACAGTGGTATCAGAGCATAGTCAAGCAACATGGGAGATGGATTTCCATCAACAATTGACAAATTGGATCGAAACAACTATCCGGCATGGTCTCTAAGGATGGAGGCTTACCTTCAAGGGAGGAATCTATATGGATTCATATCCGAAGATGAAGCAATGCCAACCATGAGGAACAAAGGGCAACCATCACATGAAGAAGTGGAAGGACTTTCGAATTGGTGTTCGAAGGATGCACTTGCAAGGTCCTATATTCTAAACTCAATGTCTGATTTTCTTTTACCTCATGTCAAGGGATGCAAGACATCAAGAGAAACCTGGAATGCACTTGCTTCTTTCTTCTCTTCCAACACTCGAGCAAGGAAGAACCAATTGTGGATGGAGTTCACAACAATGAAGAAAAGCCCGAAGCAAAATGTGACTGATTATGTCACAAAGATGAAGGAGATTTCCGACCAACTTGGAAGCATTGGAGAGGTAATTGAAGAGGAGCAAATCATAAGACAAATCATGAATGGAATCAAAGCAGACGACAAGTGGGAGTCATTCACAACAGCCATGGATTTATACATGGATATGCATGTACCCGACCTCAACACACTCATGGGCCAACTCTTCACTCATGAAGCAAAGATTAGCAAAGGTGGTGAGTCCTCAAGAGGTAATCAAACTTCTGCCTTATATTCTGATAAAGCTAAGGTCAAGGACAAGTCAAAGAATAGAAAGAATGAAGATGAAGGAAGCTCTTTCCAAGCAAACTTTGCAGGTAGAGGACGAGCTAGAGGAAGAGGCAGAAGTGGAAAGCAAGGCAGGGGGAGATTCCAATCATCTCAACCTTGCAACATATGTGGCTTATCTAACCATACTACTGAAGAATGTTTCAGGAACCCGAGGAACTCAAGAGGAAGAGGATTCAATAGAGGTGGCTATGGATCAAATAGAGGCAGGTACAATGGAGGCTACAACAACAACTACTACAACAACAATTACAACAACAACAACAACTATCAAAGTGGCCATAGAGGAAGAAGAGATTACAATAACTATGCAGAGGACCAAAGTCAAGAAGATTCATTATTGATTATGAATCTATCAACGAAGAAGGGTAAGGATGATGATCACATATTTTACATTGATTCGGGATGCTCGAACCATGTAGCAGGAAATGTGGCTTTACTTTCTGATTTGGAAGATCCTCATAACAAGCATGAAGTGCAGACAGGAGATGACACAAAGCACTCAGTGGAGAAGATAGGTAATGTGAAGACATCAGATGGGAATATGAACCTCTTAAGCAAAGTCTTGTATGTCCCTACAATTACCAAAAATTTAATAAGTGTTGGACATATTGTTGAAAAAGGATTGCAGGTTAGATTCAATCGATTTGGAGCATATGTTGAAGACCCAAGGCAAGGCTTTCGAAGGATTGCCAAAGGAGAAAAGACAGGAAGGCTTTTCACTTTTGAAGTGGAAGATACAAAGAACATAGCTTTGTTTAGCTATGGATCTCAAACTCTAACAGAGTTGGAGATATGGCACAAAAGGCTTGCTCACATTGGTGAGAGGACACTCAAACAGATTTGCAGGGACCAAAGTGTACTTGGTTTGCCTAATATCACAAGGCAACACATGATTTATAAGTGTGAAGCTTGTCAACTCGGCAAGGCTCATAGACAACCTTTCAATAAGAAAGGATATATGTATCAAAATCCTTTGGATCTAGTGCACACGGATGTGTGGGGTCCAAGTAAGGAGCCATCTATATCAGGCTCAAGATATTATGTGTCTTTCATAGATGATTGTAGCAGGTGGACCATTCTGTTTTTCATGAAGCACAAGGATGAAGTGTTTAATTGCTTTAAGAAGTATATTGCTCTTGTTGAAAATCAAACAGGTAGGACTTTGAAAAGACTCAGATCAGATGGTGGAGGAGAATACTTCTCTTCTGAATTTGATGCCTTCTTGCATGAAAGAGGCATTAAAAGGGAAGTCACTACAAGGTATACACCTGAACTCAATGGTGTAGCAGAGAGGAGGAATAGAGCTATCGTCGAAGCTGCAAGGTCCATGCTCAACGAAAAGGGATTGCCGAACTACCTATGGGCAGAGGCTGTGTCGAGAGCCACATATCTCATAAATAGACTTCCATCTAAGTCACTAGATGGAACCACTCCATATGAAGTGTGGAATGGAAGAAGACCTAGTCTAGAGCATTGTAAAATCTTTGGATGCTTAGCCTATGCTCACATTCCTTCTCAAGTAAGAGGGAAATTGGATCCCAAGGCAGAGAAGTGTGTATTCATTGGTTATGATCAAAACCAAAAAGGATATAGATTGTACAATCCAACCAATAAAGGATTGTACAATCAACCAAAGGAGCCAAAGCAGATTGAAGAAAGTGATTCGGAGATTGACCTAGAAGACTTGGAAAGACTAAAGCTATGGAAGAACAAAGGTAAAGCAAAGATGCAGGATGCTACATATGGACCCGAGAGCTCACATCAACCACTTAGAAGGTCTTCGAGGGAGAAGAAGAAACCAGAGAGGTTTGGTTATGATACTTCTTTGGTCACCAAGCACTCAATCTACATTGCAAAGGATTCAACCAATGAAGAACCTACCACATTTGAAGAAGCACAAAGCAAGAAAGCTTGGAGAGATGCAATGGATGAAGAAATGGAAGCCTTGAAGGAGAATGACACTTGGGAGCTTGTACCTAACAAGCCATCTATGAAGATAATCGGATCTCGATGGATATACAAAATCAAGAAGAATCCAGATGGAAGTATAAATAGACACAAAGCAAGGTTAGTTGCTAAAGGGTTTGCTCAAACCCATGGTATTGATTATGAGGAGACTTTCTCTCCTGTTGCAAAAATGCCTACAATTAGGGTTCTCATTAGTCTTGCTGCATCTAGAAATTGGAATCTTTATCAACTTGATGTAAAGAATGCTTTCTTGAATGGATGGATTTCTGAGGAAGTGTATATGGCACAACCTCCTGGATATGAGGATGCACATCATCCTAACTATGTATGCAAACTAAAGAAAGCTTTGTATGGATTGAAGCAAGCTCCAAGAGCTTGGAATTTCAGATTGGTTACTTATTTGCAGGACCAAGGATTCAAAGCTAGCAAGGCGGATACCTCTTTGTTCATAAAGAGGAATGGATCTGAAGTGATCTATTTATGTGTGTATGTTGATGATATTATTATCACAGGCAATGATCTTGAAGGAATCAAACAGGTAAAGAGTCAAATGAAGGAGGAGTTCAAAATAAGTGACCTCGGACCACTCACTTATTTTCTTGGATTGGAGTTGATCTACACAGATTCAGGTATATACATCACACAAAGGAAGTATGTCCATGACATGCTCGTCAAGTTCAAGCTGGAAAATACCAAGTGTGCAGGTACACCTATGGAGCAAAATCATAAGCTTAGTGCTTATGAAGGAGAGCCAATTGAAGACATCACAAGCTATCAAAGCTTGGTTGGAAGTTTGAACTATGCAACACTCACAAGGGTGGATATATGCTATAGTGTTAGCATATTGAGTCAGTTTATGCATAAGCCGAGAAGACCACATATGGAAGCGGCCAAGCGAGTCCTCAAGTACCTAAAGGGGACCATGAATGAAGGTTTGTTCTATTCATATACTTCAGATATTGAGCTAAAGGTCTACTCAGATGCAGATTGGGCCGGATCTAAAGATGATAGAAGAAGCACATCAGGGTATATATCATTTGCAGGTTCAAAAATCATTTCTTGGTCATCGAAGAAGCAACCAACCGTGGCATTATCTTCTACTGAAGCTGAATATAGAGGTTTGGCTAATGCAACTCAAGAAATCATGTGGTTAAAATCTTTGTACACAGATCTTGGACTTCATTCTTCAACACCTCACATTTTTGGTGACAACACAAGCTCACTACATCTAGCAGCTAATCCGGTATACCATGCTAGAACCAAGCATATTGAAGTCCACTACCATTATGTAAGGGAGAAGCTATTGAGCAAGGATATTCAACTATCCTATGTCTCTACAGATATGCAATGTGCAGACATGTTGACGAAAGCTCTTGATGGTACGAAGTTAAGTAGATTCAAGTTGATGATTGGCTTGCAGGAAATCAAGGACAATTGAAGACTTATTTGGAGGCCAAGCATGTTAGGCTTGAGGGGGAGCTGTTGGTGCATTTTGCCCAAGCCTACATGCTTGATATGCTTGATATTATCCTCATTTGTAAGTCACATGAGTAGTCATGTGAACACCTCTTGTAAAAGAGTACATTTTATCTCTTGTAAATGGAAAAAGAAAAAAGTAAAAGGATGGCTTACCTCATCCATGATGTAAAAGCAAATTCGTGGCTCCAACTACCAAAATCACGAATTTTTGAGCTGAGGGAATCTCTCCTAACTTTGGGGATCACTTTTAGGTGGAGCCATTCGAATTCGAATTCAAAACTCCCTCCAAGAATTGCTATAAAAGGAGCAAGAAGGAAGAGGCGATTAGCAAGCCTTGTACGTGACCACTTCATGTCATTTTGTAGAGATTGAAGAGCTTACTCCATAGCTCTATCATTCTACTCCCATTGTGCAAAGATTCATTGCCAATGTGGTTGTAATCATATGTGAATCTATACATTTATTATCATCTACCTCTCTGTTTTGTTCTCTGCTATACTCACTCAGAGCAGTAACTTCAGAAGGTCATATCTCGAGGTTTACTGAACCTTTTTCAGTGTTTTAAAGTGCGTTGGATAGCTCTCACTGGCTAGTTTCTACCTATAAATTTTCAAGGTCATTGGATTTATACTTTTGGAGATATCTGCATTTTACTGCTTACTGGTCTATCTCTGCAGAGCCCCGAGAATTGTGGGAATGTTCCAGAACTTGATGAAACTTGTTCTCAGTGCTCAGTCCATCATTTGAAATGTTTTAACTTGGAATAGGAAGCTTGCTAAGTCTATTTGCTATGCCCAAAAGGAATTTTTCTAATTCCTTCCAGGTTGAGAGCACTGTTCATTTTTTCTAGCAGGTGTATGTCCAAAAATAGCAAGTTTTGGGAGCTAGTCATTTCGCAACTTGTGGGTCTTGACTTAAACTTTTGGGATACATGTTCCAAAGTACTTGGCTGATATTTTGGTGGATTTAGGAAGCTCAAAGGGTCTACTAATCAACTCTGAAGTCTCAGCTGGCTGGTGTGAAGCTGGTTGTAGCGGCACCTACTCATCTTTGGATTGCATCCACCATCTCTCTTCACAAAAGGGAAGGGACTTAAAAGGTGTATATACTCAAGTGCTTGATTATCCAACTGTGAATTGGTCTAATATCGAATTTTTCCAGGTCTAGCAAGGGCAATCGAAGGCAACCAAGGCAAGGCAGTGAAGGGCATAAAGCTTGGGAAGCGCGGCGTCTTGGGCATCAGAGCAACCAGAAAAGCTGACTCGAGGTTGGAAGATTACTCAACCCCCTCAGTCAATTCTTAGCTTAGGATAAACGGTAGTGTTGTGGATTAAAGACGATAGGAACGCCTGAAGTTCAAGATATTTAATTCTTTCAAGTTCAAGACTAAAGTAAAGGTGTGTGACACGAAAACCTAAAGGAAAGAACATAAGTCTGACGGAACGACAACTCAAAATTATAACGGAAAGTCGAATTCCTGACGCATACATTAAGACAAGAATCTAAAGAAACCTAAAAAGAATCAAGAAAGTAATAACAAAGAATCTGTGACGATCTGAGCGTGTACTGAGTGTGCAAGGAAGAAAATTAATGAACCTTAGATCGGGCAAACATATAGGAAAGTCAGACCGATGAAGCCTTAGATCATCAGAGGCAAGTGTAAGAACTACCGCACGATCGTGGGCTCAACAATTGAACACTAGTTATCCCTACGAGAGCTCAGATACTAGTGATTCAAAAATGGCATTTAGTACAGAAAGACCAGAAGGAGGGTCTAATGTAGCCTATTTAGAAAAACCAGAAGGACCCTATAGAACGCAACTAGAGTTTCTCCGAACCAACCGATTAGGTGCTCGCATCTATGAGGATGGTTTGCGAAGGCAAGTGGTGCAAATGCACAACCCCGATCAACCCATTGGATTGGAACGTCCAGTGGTGAAATTTGAGAGAGACGCGTACATAGACAAGGAAGGAACGATGTACATCTTAAGTATGCAGCCAAACAATACCAACGAGTTTGGCGTGATTCAACCAGAGACGGAAGCAAAATCTCAAGGAAAAGAACCATTAGAAGAGCCTAGAACACCTAGAGGGAAATCTGTACTGACACGAGTACTAATCCCGGATTGGATCCCTCAGGACAACAGAAGCATAGAGTTGTTTGTAAATAAAGAAACTGATGAAGCCTTTTGGAGATACAAGACAGAACTACTTAGTGAGGTAGGAATCATCACGATATACGAGTTCAAGGACCCGGATACACCTGGAAAGGTTGTATACCTAGATGAGACTTCAGAAAGAGTCTTTGTGGTGCCTGACCGCGCTAAAAACACAGACACATGGAGAGGTGAATTGGTATTCCCTCCATCTAGAACGAACATGAATACAAGTCAACAAGGGGCAGGAACATCCTCAGCCCATGGAAATCAAAGAGAGGGAAATAAAGAGAGACCGGAAGTAAGCTTTAATCACCCCATAGGGAGAGATAGAACAACCACAGACACTAATAGAGCGGATAGACAAAGAGATCATGGAATACTAGGTGGTAGAGATAATTTTCCTCTACCTAGACCATGCGAACACGCAAGAATATTGAGACCCACTCAATTAGTGAAATCCATGAAGAATTATTTTGATGGGACAGGAGATCCCTATGACCATGTCGCAGAATTCAAGCAAGTACTAAGAGCCGAACAAGTTGAAGACATGTTCACGCAATACAATGCATTTGGACTAACGTTAAAGAATATTGCTTTAACCTGGTTCCAACCTCTGCAACAAAGGCAATTTAGAGACATCCATCACTTTTTAGAGTCATTCATCACCGAATTCTCTAAAAGTGGGATTAAACATGACACGTCTTCGTTGATTCATAGCTTTAAACAGACCCCTCAGGAAACAGTCAGACCGGCAGGACGTAGGTTTAGACAATATGTTGAACGATGTCCAATGCAAGAGCTACCCTCACAAGCCAAGCAAGTGTCATTGTTTTTAGATGGCTTGTTGAGCTCTAAACTACGCTCCTATGTGTACCTAAAAGAACCCAAAACGCTAGAGCAATGTGTAAGAATTTGTATAGACATTGAGGACAACTTAGGAGACGAGTTGGAACTCTCAAAGGTCTATAAGGACTCAGACTGTTCATCTCTAGCATCCACAAAATTGTCTAGCTCAATAGAAGACCTAGCAGAAAAAGTGGCCCAGAAACTAGGAGTTTCTAGTAAACCTAGGGTGCTAATGAACAAGCGTTGTTACACCTGTGGTGGCGACCATATGGCAAATGTGTGTCCCAATGCACCACAACCTCAAGCCAGCCCTAGTGGCCAATACTGTACAATTGAGAGAAGATACACGAATCATACGGCTCAGGACTGCCCGTACAACAAACAAACCGTGAGACAGAACTACCCGCAAGCATACGCACAGCCAGGTAGGTATCAAGGCCAATACAATGCTCAGCCTTATTACTATAGGCCTCCTCAGAACTACCCATACCAGGCTCAACAGAGACCTCAACCTGTCTTAGCTCAGCAGCCACCCCCACCAGCAAATGTCATCTCAGTCAAATACGCTACTGCAGAAGAGAATCTAAGTAGGGCCTTAGTGCCTTCTTCACCTTTAATCACAGAGAGTGACCCACACTCAAATAGTTTTGACTCTACGCATGTAGATAGTCCACCCGCATATTACACAGAGTCACCAGAACATGTGGAGACATATCATTATGATAGTCCACCAGTGGAACCTAGTTGGGAGCCCGACTATGCTAATGTGATGTACACAAACCCAAATCCACGGCCCCAATTAAGACAACAAAGACCACAAGGCCCTAGAGGACCATGCTTTAGGTGCCAAGGAGATCATTTCATAAAGGATTGTCCACATCCCCCGATAGCAGGACAATCACAGTACTATAACATCCAAGGCTTTTGTGCTGATTGTGGCAAAGAGCACATAATCAAAGATTGTCCTAAAAATCCAGTTAACGCTTCGAATGTGACAACGATCAATGTGATAGGTATTGTGAACAACGCAGATGGATCCAACCCTACATACGTGCCTATCCAAGCTATAACCAGAGCCCAGGTGCTCTTACAGAACCAAAAGCTTAATCAGGAGAAAGTAGTCGGAAGTAGTGAAGTTGCAGAACCTAGTAGTAAAAAGACGAAATCTTGGAAAGATTCTAGAGAAAGAATTAAGAGAAAATGGAGTAAGAAGATAACTGAGTTGGAAGGAAGTTTGAAGGAATCTAGAGCCAAAATCCAAGAATTGACTTCACAGGAATTGAATCAAGAGAATCCAGCTCAGAAATCAGGATCAGTTTTAGCGGAACCCATACCAGAAAATCTAGACATGATGTTTCGGGCATATCAGGCTAGATTAAAAGAGGGACCTCAGGTAGCTGAAATGAGCAAAAACTACCCTCGAGCTGATCTAGAAATTGAGAGAACTAAACTTTGCATGAAGATGGTAGAACTAGCACAAGTTTTGTTCGAAGCCTCTAGATATCTTAATTGGAATAACATGGCAAAACCGGACTTACATTTCCAAGGACTAATGGAGAGGCTAGAATACTTGATTGAAAGCAAAGAGAAAAAGGATCAGCATAGGAACCCTATTGTCCCAGAGACACATGAAAGGAATGCACCATCCCTGTCTCAAGTACCCAACTCAGAAAGTCAAGACAACCTGTCTTCCATACATAGGTACTCACATGAATTTTTGAGAGAAATCCAAGAAGAGAAATGGAGAAAAGAACAAGGAACTCATCCTCCTATTCAAGAAATAGACGACTTGCAAGAACAATTTCCCCAAGACATTCCCTCTATATACGATGATGTAGAGGAAGAACAATTGAGTGAACACACAGGATTTGAATCTAATTCTTTACAAGAATTACCTCAGTTCACAGGACCTTGGGAAGCAAAGTCTATTAGTATGAGAGCACCCACGATAATAGTGAGGAATGAAGAATCAGTAATCCCTAGAAACACGGAAGTGATCAAGAATACCAAAGTACAATGTAACTTCACTCTAGAGGAGTTGCTGAAGATAAAACCAGAATTGTGGAAACATGTAGCAAATCAATTCCTCGAGCTTGCTACTACTCCCTCACAAATAGGATCACATAAGAAGGTACCAGAAATACCCGTAGAAAAGATTGGAGATGTAAGCGAGGGAGAGGAAGGTAACACTTATCTTCTGATAACCCATCAGGGCTACACCACGAAAGCCATCTTAGATTCAGGAGCCGGAGTAGCCATAGCTACTATCGCCTTATGGAAACGTTGGGGTAAGCCAACATTGAGACCCACCAGAATGAAGCTACAAATGGCTGATGGACACATAGAAAAACCATTAGGCTTACTAGAAGGCATATCTCTCACCACTTGTGGTGTAGAATTTGAGCATACCTTTGCCATTTGTGACTTTGCAAAAAACCATGCTTATGAGATGATATTGGGACGACCATTCATGCGTCAGTTGCAAATTGTACAAGATTGGGGAACTAATTCTTTGTACTTGCAACATTTAGGAGTGACTACCAAAGTCAATCTTAAAGACTATTCACATAGAGATGTACCCCCAATACATAAGACACCAGTAGAGACGGAATCCGTGCACTCATTAGAATCAGATCCTTCTTGGTTGCATGAGGATACTCATTTATGGATGTGTAAAGTAGCAAAACAAGAGGAAGGAAGGTTAGAAGCCAGGACCTTAGGTGCAGAACAACATCCACGAACCCTTCAGGACCCAGCTTATGCACCTGTAGTATTTCCAGACGAAGAGTTTGAACCCCATGGTTGGGCAGAAATCCTAGCAACCATGGATGTAGCCATCAATGAAGAACAATGGACACCCCACTGTGACGAGGATGGCTATGACATTTTAGTTTTCACGATAGAGCCAATCATGTGCGATGCGATTTTAGAAGCGTGTGAACCTAACACTGATGCATTTGAGGATGCAAGCGATTTTGATTTAGAATCAATTATCATGGACCCACCTTTTGCATCAGAAGAGGAATATTTTTTCGAAGTAGGGACTCACACTCAGAGACACGAGGAAATTACGAATGAAGTGAGGTTAGCCACTCAAGTGACTAGCAAAAGTGAAGGCAAGAAAAGAAAGAAGAAAGAAACCATGTCAGAAAAAGAAGAATCTTTATTTGAGGTACCCGAGAATTTCAAGAAATATGAAATCGAAGATAGAAGGATCATGGTACGAATGCCTAATAGAAAAGCGAATGACGGACAAGTATATGATAACCGAGAGAAAGCCAAGAAAATAATAGTAGCCATAGAAGGAGAAGAAGAAAAATGTACATACATAGGGCATGATTTGACAACTGAAGAAGAAGAAGAGCTCGTTGCCCTATTGCGCGAATATAGAGATGTGTTTGCTTGGAGTTATAAAGATTTGAAAGGAGTTGATCCAGATATATGCTCTCATAGAATCCCTATGACTCCAGATGCGAAACCGACAAAATAGAAACCTTACACGTACAATGATAACTACGCTGCGAAGATTAAAGAGGAGATAGATCGCTTGATAGAAGCAGGATTCATTTACGAAATTGAGCATACCGAATGGGTATCCCCCATTGTGGTTGTGCCCAAGAAGAATGGAAAATTGCGTGTGTGTATTAACCTTAAAAAAGTTAATGCGGCAACGATTAGAGATAGTTATCCTCTTCCTATCACGGAACATCTATTGGAAAGAGTTGCGGGCAAGGAAGTTTACAGCTTTCTTGATGGTTTTTCAGGCTATAATCAAGTAGCCATTGCTCTAGAGGACCAACACAAGACGGCATTTGCCACTGAATGGGGCAATATTTGCATTTCGTATGATGCCATTTGGCTTAACAAATGCACCCGCCACTTTCCAGCGACTCATGTGTCATGTTTTTAAGGAATTCTTACGCAAGAGTTTGGAAGTTTATGTCGATGACTTATGTGCTCATTCAAATGTAAGACAGACGCATATCCCGGAGTTAAGGCAAATATTTGACAAATGTCGAGAATATCAAGTTTGTTTGAACCCAGAAAAATGCGTTTTCATGGTGAGACAAGGCAAAATTCTAGGACACATTGTGTCAAAAAATGGAATCTCTACAGATGAAGAAAAGGTGAAAGTAAGTGCAGATTTACCTAGACCAACTAATGTGAAAGAGGTACAGGCATTTATGGGCCATTGCGGTTATTATAGGAGATTCATACACATGTATGCAATCATAGCCAAGCCTTTGTACTCTCTTTTAACCAATTTTGAATGGACAGATGAATGTGAAAATTCATTCAATGAACTTAAACGACGCTTGTGCTCAGCACCTATATTGACTACCCCGGATTGGAGTAAGCCATTCCATGTACATGTGGATGCATCCAATTATGCCATAGGATGTGTGTTAGCACAACCCACGAATGAAGGTAACATAGATCTCCCCATAGCTTACGCGAGCAGACAATTGAACGCAGCAGAAAGAAATTACACCACAACAGAACAAGAAGGATTAGGGATGATCTACGCAGTAAAGAAGTTTAGGCACTACTTGTTGGCCAACAAATTCAAGTTCTTTACGGATCATCAAGCCCTATTGTATTTAGTCAACAAGCCATGTAACACAGGACGATTGATACGTTGGTTTCTATTACTCATGGAGTATGATTTTGAAGTCGTAGTCAGGAAAGGAAAGACACATCTTAGAGCTGACCACCTTTCAAGATTAACCTCAGGAGAAGCTCCTCAAGGAGTAGCAGATGATCTACCAGATGCATACTTGTTTAATCTTGAGATAGCACCAGAATGGGCTAAGCCTTTAGTCCCCATTCTCACATATGGACCCAAGAATCCTAGGATAAAGATCAAAGAGGGAGAGATTACCAAGTCTCAGAGATACCAAATAATGGCAGGAAGCATATATAAACAGGATAATCAAAAGATTCTTGCTTGTTGTGTGGATGAATCAGAACATGCGAATTGGTTGCAATTAGCACACATAGGTGCATTAAAGCAACATCATTCAAAACATCGAACATTACTGACTCTGCATAGATTAGGAGTATACTGGCCTTCGATGGAAGCAGATGTCTACAGGTTGTGTAAGGAATGCAATGTTTGTTGTGAAAGACCACCAGTAGAGCATGCTACACTATATCATGTGTCTCTCACTCCAGACTGGAGTGAACAATTAGTGACATACTTGAGGACGAAGACATTCCCTCAAGGAATGACCTTAGCTCGACAACGTAGTCTAGAGCAGGAAGCTCACGACTATTCACTTATTGGCGATAACCTATACAAAAGAGGACGAGATGGATATCTAAGACAATGTGTTCATGAGAGCGATTATCTGAGCATACTAGAGACTGCACACCAAGGTGTTGCAGGAGGTCATTTTGGACCCGATAGGATAATCAAAGCCATCCTCTTTGCAGGTTTATGGTGGCCCACTCTTCACATGGGTGCTCATACCTATGTAAAGAGATGTGATGTGTGCCAAAGAACTCAGTTTCCTACTCGCAGAGATGAAATGCCATTGAAACCCATGATGGGCGGACGTGCATTTTCTAAGTGGGGTATAGACTTTGTAGGACCCATTAACCCCCCTGCAAAAGGTACACATGCGGAATACATTATTGTTGCCATAGATTATCTGACGAAATGGGTAGAGGCAAAAGCCACGAAAAAGAATGATGCACACACAACTGCAAAATTCTTATTTGAGAATGTCTTTACAAGATATGGACTGCCTATAGAGTTAGTGAGCGATCGAGGCACTCACTTTCTAAACCAAGTCATTGAATATTTGTTACAGGATTTTATGGTGATTCACAAGAAATCTGCACCATATCATCCTCAGGCCAATGGTCAGGCTGAAAGCACTAATAAGATCCTTTGTAACGAACTGACGAAACTCGTGAACAACAAACGTTCAGATTGGGACAAACAGTTACACCACGTTGTTTGGGTATATCGAGTGGCCTACAAGACCGTACTCAATGCAACTCCCTTTCAGATGGTTTTTGGTCAGAATGATGTGCTTCCTTTGGACTTCTTGATACCGACCCTTAAGGTTGCACAAGAACATCAGTGGACCGGCCATGAATTATCAGTGAGAATAATGGACTTGGAACGATTAGGAGAAACCAGGCTAAAGGCAGCAGCAGGAATATATGCAGCGAAGAAGCGACAGAAAGCATATTTTGATGCACATGTGAAAGATAAAGGCCTAAAAGAAGGAGATTTAGTTCTAGTATATATGCTAAAGCAACACACACGTAAGTTAGAAAAGCGAGGTTATGGACCTATGATCATTAACAGACTCTCAACAAGTGGAGCAGTACAATTAGCCACTTTAGAAGGAGATATAATGCCTAATTATATTAGTGGCTGTAGAGTCAAGCTATATTAGGAACCTCTTACTGAGGATATGCTTAGACGACTCACGTTGGCAAAGAAGCGTAAGGAGGAAGAAAATAGAATACGAGCGGAAGCTCAGGCAGAAGCAATAGAACGCATTAAACGCATGAAGTTAAGAAGACAAGGACTAGGGAGAGAACATTATAACCATCTGGAAACTACACCCAGATATCCCATGGCCATGTGTCAAGTAAAGTCAACCACTCATCCTAGCATAGTGGACAGGAGACCATTCATTACAGTCAGGTTAGAGCACGACAACCCTTGCCAAGAGCTCAGGGCTCTAATTGACTCAAGTGATGCGACTAGTGCGATTAGATGGTCCCACTATAAGGATTCAGGAATAGAAATGCGGCCAATTGAGGCATACCTCATAGGGCTAGTAGGCATGGAAACCCCTTGCATGGGTGAGGTGGACCTTCCTATCCTCATTAAGGATGTGACCATGACAGCGAAGCTACTAGTGTGCCATGATGACGACCTGATAGAACCCCTAATCCTTGGCCAAGATTGGCTATACGATCACTCAGTGGACCTAAATCTTAGACAAGGCTCCTTACAGATTGGAACCTTAGAACAGAAGCGAATGATACCGCTTGACTTCCCTAATGGCATTCCGACTGAGGTTTGTAACCCTAGACCCTATGAAATGCATGTGACGGAAGATCGGAAGATCTTGGGTCAGACCAGTCACGTTATGTCTACACCAACCCACTCGGGCTTGGCTAGGGACAATTGTCAATCAGAAGGACGACAGGAGAACTTCCCTGGGGCTTCCTGCAAACTAGAAGGGGCAGCTACCCAACCGCTAGGGCAGATGAACACAATCAGCGGTCAGGTGGGTTGCATCAGCGGTCGAATGAGCACAACACCCTGCGGTGCTCATCCTTCCAAACTTGCTGTGGACTGGCCTAGATTAAAGATAAATAACGAATCACTTCCTAATGGGCAGGTCACACAAGTGTTGGATCTCCCTTCTTTTCCAAAGCAGAGCGTCCAATGGACCTCTCAAACCCAACCACGAACGAGTCAACCACAACAGAGGAACCCAGACCGACAACACCACCAGACAAGGCAAGGAAAGCAGCAGTATCAACATCACAGAACAAGTGGCACGAGACAAATATGGGTGCCGAAAGGACAGCCACCACAGGCTATTGGCAACACTGCAAACAAGAACAGGACAAAATTTCAAAAGAAGCAGAGTCAATATCCAAAGTCCCCTCGATCTTCTTCTACAAGTACAAATACTCGACAGATTTGGATCGCCAAGAAATACCTTATCCATAGACCCACACCCATGCAGATTTGGGTACCCAAACAATGTATTATAGCCCAACCCTCAAGCCATGTAATATATACCCCTCAGAAACCTTTTCATCCTTCAATACCACCAAACCTGATACCACTTTTCGTCCCTCAGCAGAAACACACCACCCACTCAAAGACTCTTAGGAAATGGATACCGAAACGTATCTAGACGTCTTCTTGTACCATCGTATCTAACAATTCTCCCACCCCGTTTAAACTCCACCCTTGTACTAATTCACCCTCAACCAAACCTTGTATAAATTCATACACCCAAACCCCACATCATGCATAATAAAAGCTCATCAAGAAATGTAGGCATAATCTGAACCATGTAGGTGTCTAGAGACCTGCATTAGCTCTGCAAAATAATCATTGCATCAATCACTTCATGACACTTGGCTACACGGGTTACACATCGGTTATGGAAAGGGATTGCGGTCTCACCTTAATGGGATCATAATTAATTTCCATACTAATGTGCTAATCTTTTGTAGCAGATCTTTTCCATTAGCTCATCAGTCATCATGCAAACCGAAGCAGGACCATCAGAAGCTGGCCGTAGTGCACCAATGGCCACTATTGGAGAATTATTAGCGGAATCTTATCCTACGATGCAACCACCACAGTTTCAAGGTTTTCCAGGACCCATGTCCATCGATGATCCTCCTAGAGGATATACTGAGAAGATTCATCGTAATTCTCATTGGTTTCAAGGCCTAGCAGGACCCTTAGCAGACGCTGATTTCATATTTGAGGCCAACTTGGCATTTGATTTACGCACATGGGCCAAGTACCAGTTCTTTTCAAGAGAATTTGAAGGACTGCAGAATACACAAGATCTAACGCACGTTTGGGCACGAGTGGGATTTATAGAATATTTTAGTGACCCTCTGCCTGAACCTGATTTTTACAGATGTTTTTACTTAGTAACCACCTTAACAGCTTCAGAAAACAAGGATCTACCTGGCACATTCATGTTACCATCCTTGGTAAATGATCCTCCATTCAGAAGGTTTTATTTGTCTAAAGATTTAATTCGCGCAGCTCTGAAAATACATGGAACGCATACTCCGACAGAGAGAGAACGGCTAGTCCCAGAGCAGATGAAACGTGGTGATGTAACTAAGTGGGAGGATATTTCTGCTATAACACCTGAGCTTTCCAAGCCATTATGGATATGCATGCAGCACTTTGCTTTCCCAGCTCAGGATCGTTTTACCATGCCCCACAAGAGAATCTGGTTTGGTTTATACTTAGCATGTACTGGACCGCAAACGGTTGATCTAGCCAGCTGGATAATTGATCAGCTCTATTTGGCACAACATCGATGGGAACGAAAGAAGGTCATCAATGGGTGTTGTGCACTTACAAGGATTATATATATGTGTCTGGCATATGATTTACCCATAGAGCGCGCCATGACCAGTGAGGAACTGAAAGCATTTAAAGGCACCACTAGGAAGGCTAGAAAGTCTAGCAAAGGCAGAGCCGGAAAGCGGATGAGAGGTACTATCCCGTGCCTACAAGTCCCAGAATCACCCTCGCCACAACCATCTCCTGAGCAGTCACCAACAGCAGCCACTCCCACGGTACCACCAATTCGTATACGGTTATCAAGACCAGTTACGCCGGAGGGCACCACCAGTACTGTTGCACCCCAAGCAGCCACAACCACAGGACCTATCACCACAGCAGCTGAACTTCCCAGCACTATTGGTGCGGAAGCTTTCTCTTTTCCAATACCGCATTTAGAACCAGGACAAGCAGAGCTACTAGACCAAACTTTTGATTTTGAGATGCCTGATGCGTTCTCCAATGAGTCCCAGTTTTTAGAAGGACAATTGTTTTCTCAAGAATTTGAAAGGCCTAGCTACCCTACCACACCCAGGGATCAGCCACAAGGACAGGTCGTGTCCAGCTCTGATGACGAAAGAACAGCAACCGATGACGACGAAGGAGACGACGAAGCTAGCCAGGGAACACAGGAATCCCAAGAGCATGAACAGACAGACGGCCAAGGCCAACAAATAGACACACATGGCGATACAAGTACCCATGAAGATGAAACTTACGAGGCAGCAGCTTACACACTAGCTATCAAGAAGCTGTATAGAACTATGGAAAAAGTTTGGGCACGTCTACTTTCGAAGCCCGGCGAATACATTCATGTACCAATAGGAGCACAGTCTTCAGAACAAGCTAGGGAGGCACGCCTCGTCCCCGAAAGTTCGTTGGCTGTAGAAACCATCTTTGTAGATTCCCCACCCCGTGCTACAGCTGTACAAACCTCAGTAGTCACTGAAGTACCGACCACCCCAACCGCTCCTCCATCATCGCCCATCCATCCAGCCTCCCCTCTTCACCCTCCTTCCCCCAGACAAACATCTTCATTCGCCGGTGGTGTTGCAGAAATTGTCTTTACGACCACTAACCCCATAGTTCCCGTACCCATTAGCCCTAGTCTACCCCCTCCCACACCCACCTTTTTCTCCAACCCATTCCTCCATCCATCTTTTCCATCTTTCCCCACAACTCCAAGACCCCTTTTCCCATTCCCACCGCCATTAACCTTCTCCCCCGTCTCACCTCCCCGACCCACTGTAACCCCTCTTTCCCCTTTCCACCAAGCTGCTCCAGCCAGCCCCCCTGTAAATTACCCCTCAACCTTTGTAAATCCCGTATTTACACCAGCCCGAGCACCCACGATCACACCCATATTCACGGTCACCGCACTAGATACGTCCACTGACATGGACATTTCACCACCCACTGCACCATCACTCACTTCACTCCCGGCACAAACATTTTTAGGCACATCACAATTTTCAACAATCACTACATCATCCACCTTCCCACCCCCATTCCCCATTCCCGTTGCATCTACACCAACTGCATCTTCATTTAGCACCCCATTAGTACTATCACCCACTGTAGATAATGCATTCCGACAGATGTTCATGTGTATGACGCAAGTAAGAGATGAGTTCACATCTCTTGGTGATAATTATCAGCAGCTGCAGAGGACAACCAATGACTTACAGTCGCAGCTTAATTTATTGTCTATTGAGAATGCCTCTCTGAACACCCGCTACCAGGAATTACGCGAGGCTTATCACAAATTGGAACTAGAAAGCAAAGAAAAGACCAAGGAAGCAACTGCTGACCTAGATAACTTATTAAGAGCCCAGACAGTCCGCAATGCAACGCTAACACAAAACATGGGCTTACTACGAAGACACCTAGCAGCCGCCAAGGAAGAAAACCAGCGCTTACAGGATCAGAACCGAGAAAACTTAGAAGCAGCGCTCGACCACCCAGACCAACCGCTCAGTCCTAGCAGGTTCAAAGCCATTCCTTCAGACTCGATGAGGATGCTGCTAGACGATCATGTAAGATTACTAGATGCATACGACCGCATGAAAGAGGAGTTACAGAAACTCAAAGAAGATCACAAATTACTCCAGTTACGAGAACCGGCACACCAAGACATACCAGCACCTGTGGATCCCTCTCCTGACCTCCTAGAGGAACTCAACTCATTACGGGCCCAGGTATCGACCCTTGAATCAAGGATTGCAGTATATGAAGCGCCACCAAGGCCAGATTCCCCACCTGAGCTTCCAGCGGAGGAAGAAACGGTCACCATCCCGGTGGAGGAAACGTTTGAAGAAGCGAGCCACAACCCATCCCAGGCGGACGCATCACGACCGAAGGTCAGATGACGTACGAACTTCCGACCCCCGCGTGGATGAAGACTATTGAGGAACTTGGAACAACGCACTCAACTAGAGTAGAGGCACAATTACATGCCATGGCGATGATAGAAGAAAGAATATTACAGTCTCCATTCTTTGCTCATTTGGCCCCGCGACGATACATATCTGGGCATGAGCTCCAGTATAAACCGTATTTCATGTTAATGGCCGAATACCAGTTAGCCATTGAGAAAGAGACAGGTAAAAAACCATCGCATGCAACTCAATTCGAGGCGGCTGATTTGCCACTAGATGCACAGAAAGGAAGGATCTATCAACCAGAGTGGCGAAAAGATTTACTACAGCAGTATCCAGAGATGATGAGTACATGGGTAAAGGCACCTTTGCATTTGAAGTACAATCCGTGTTGGGGACCAGTGCCACGACACCGCTCCTGGACTGCCTTTGCTATTAAGGTACAAAACAATAAGCAGTGCCAAGACTGGTTGAATTACCCCTATTTTAAGCCACCCATTGAGTTACCAACTGTTGGCTACATGATGGCTACAATTCGCCCCTGGCTCCCTAGATTAAAGCATATGGATGATATAGCGGCGCATATGATTGTCAAAATCTTTGACATGATGCAAATGATTTTTAAAGTCTTCCGACGCGTCAAGGCACCCCATGTCAACACCCCGGGCTTTGAGCACGGCAATTTCGATCTGGTATATGATATGAGTACAACGCCATCGCTACGGGTGTGTTATGCCTGGCACTGCAGAACAAAGTACCTACCGGCGTGCTACAAGCAGACATTCGAAGAGATGTTCACAACCGGCTTCTGGGAATACCATTCAGAGGTATTCATAAGCAGGCCTACACATTTATTACACTTATTTGCCTGTGAACGAATGGTCTATTCCACACACTATCAGCTCCCGCCACCGGAAGAACCGCAACCAATCGACTGGGAGAAACTCGAGGCAGACCTGGCCCGAGGCATTCGTATCTCCGAGCACACCCTCGCTCAAGACCTCCTACAGAACTATATCCGGCAGACCTCACAGCAAGGTTCTGTCAGGAACGATAGAAGCGAGAGGGAGGGGGGTGTTGTAAGTAGCCAGAGGCAGAGACGACACGGAAGCATGTAACGACGGAGCATGGAGCCAGTCGAATCGTTTTTCAAAGAATTATGTTTTCAAATACTTTACAAAAACCTCCAACAGTGATTTTTATCACTATTGTAACATATGTAACATAGAAAAGCCCATTTTGTAATCCATAGCTCCATTTTGTGCAAGCCGAGGAGTCCTCGAGCTTGAGGAGCTTAGGTAGAACAAGCGTATCCATTTTCGTTATTTTTAGACATTGTTTACCCTTCCAAATAGCATCTAGGACCTAATTTTTAACTATGCCGGTCACTAGATGTGAAACCGGTCAAAACTAGTCTAGAAACTATAAAAAGAGCTAGAGAGCTCATTTTTGAGGTTGGTTAGTGTTAGCTTGTTTGAGTTTAGAGTTCTTTTGAGCTTGTACTAGTGATCTTGAGTAATAGAGTTAACTTCTCACCTTCCATTGTGTCTTGCTTGTCTCTTCGTAGTGTGTGTGTATGTGTGTGTGCATTTCTATGCTTCTCACCTTCACTCTCACTTCTTCTCACATTCACGATCTTCATATCACTCCTATCTCTTCCGCGGATTGACATTAAGGAGGTGGAGATTCTTAACATGGTTCTCACCATTGTGCTAGAGCAACAGCGTATTTTCCCACATCATGGATTTCCTAAAGTAATGTTATCTGATCGTGATGTTAGATTTTGTAATTATTTTTGGGTTTCCTTATTTCAACATTTTGGTTCTAAAATAGATTTTAGCTTTGCATTTCATCCCGAAAGTAATGGAAAAAGTGAAGCTACAAATAGTACTATTCTTGATTTATTGTGTTGTTATTCATTAGATAGTCCCACTAATTGGGATGAAAAGTTGCCATTACTTCAATTTGTACAATAACACCACACACACCACTATTGGACGTGCACCTTTTGAAATTATTTATGGTCAAATGCTTCCCACTCCCATGTCACTCACCCAAACCAACATTCCGATGGCTGATTCTATTGCTCAAGTTCACATTTCTATACTTCACGATGTTTAAGAGTAGATTAGGAAAAGTCAAGTGCGATACACACGTAATATCAATACAAAACGATTAGCCAAGGAATTCAAAGAAAATGATCTTGTATGGTTGCGTATCATTAAAAGACGTCTCAAAAGTATTTTGCAGCATCCTAAAATTAAACTTGCACCATGCTATTATGGACCGTTTCACATTATAGAAAAAATTAATGATAATTCATTTAGATTAGATATACCATCTCATTGGAATATAGATAACTTTTTTTATATTAGTTTACTTAAACCATTTAAAGGCACTTTATCACTCACTCCACTTCTTGATCACCCTCCTTTGATTGAAGAACAATCTCAAATCTTGGTTCCCGAGAAAATAATTGATCATGATGTCAGTACTACAGGTGCATGTACTCAATACCATCAATATTTGGTAAAGTAAAAAATCACTCTATTGAAGAATGTCAATGGATACATAAAACACAATTAACACCTCATTATGACCACTTAATTTCTGCATATCATTCGCAAACACATTAAATTCTTCCATGAACATTTCCATGCATGTTTTTCTGAACATGGAACATGCTTATTTTCATTCAGTGATGGAACATATGACTGGCCATCCATGTTTATTTTACTTTATCCATTGAGGTCAAGTGCTTTTTCAACTGAGGGGCATGTTATACATTAAGGAATATGTTGAACAATGCATTGTTGGAGTGTTAATTTATTAATATATTAATGTGTTTTGGTGTTCTTTGATATAGCAGCTGAAGGTTCATGAGGGCATGAAAGCATATATGAAGGGTGGATAGGGTGGACATCAATAAATCCGATTTATAATTTAATTTGTAAATAAATCCGCATAGAAGGTTCTACTATTAGAAATAGTTAGAAAAATAGTGGTTAGAATAAGGGTCATTGTAGACCGTACTTTCTGATATTAAAAGAAAGGCTTTCTACAAAAGTCACCAACTTTTATTTTCACGCATGCTTTTCAAAGCCGCTCTCATGTAACCACTCTTTTCGACGTAATCAAAAATTCCTATAAATATGTGCACTCTGTGGAGTGTTGAAACAGATTGCATGGGGGGAGATTGCATCCAATACTGCATTCGGTCTCGTCTCTTGGTGTCTCTATTTTTTTGTGTGTTTTCTACATTTGCAACCTCTATGTGCGTGTGAGCAAGATCCTAATAACATAACTCATGTGGATGCTTCTAGAAGGTTCTAGAGCTCTTTTGGGCAAAACACTCTCCCCATGTATCCCATGGGGCTTGAACCCAAGACCTGTGCCTTCACATCCTTGAGTCTTAACCACTATGCTAAGTGAACCACTTTTTAACAAGAGTAAATGATCTTCTAGTAAGTCTAGACTCGAAATCTTTGGTCATACATACAGATGACCAAACGGTGTTTGATTTCAGATCTGTTTGAAGGGCTAGACCCTTGGATCATAGACTTACTTTATTACAATGTATGTATGTGTGTATGCATGTGTATGTATATGTGTGTATGTGACTATATGTGTGTGTGTGTTTATATGTGTATGTATTTGTGCGTGTGTATGCTAAGTGACATTTGCATATGTGTTTATGCATGTGTGTTTGTACGTATGCATATGCATGTGTATGTATGTATGCATCTGAGTGTATGTGTGTGTGTATGTCGATGTGCATGTATGTATATATGCGTGTCTATTTGTGTTTATGTATATGTGTGTATATGTATATGTGTATGTGTGTATGTGTGTTTATGTATATGTATGTGTATGTGTATCTATGTCAATGTATGTGTGTGTATATGTGTGTATGTATGTGTATATATTTATGTGTGCGTATGTATGTGTGTGTATGTATATGTGTGTATGTATGTATGTGTATGTATATGTATGCGTGTGCATGTATGCATGCATGTCCATGTATCTATGCATGTGAGTGTATAGTTGTATGTATATGTTTATGTCTATGTTTATGCATGTGAGTGTATGGTTGTATATGTTTATGTATGTATATGTGTATGTATATGTTTATGTATATGTTTATGTATATGTGTATGTGTGTTTGTCTATGTGTTTATATGCATATATGTTTGTATGTGTGTGTATGTATCTATATTATATGTGTATATGTGTAAGTGTGTGTATGCATATGTATGTATATCTTTATATTTGAGTATATGTGTGTGTATATGTGTATGCATGGGTATGTATGTGTGTGTATGCATATGTGTGTATCTCTGTATGCATATTAATGTGTTTCTATATTTGAATGTGAATGCATTTATGTACCTGCATGTGTATGTATGTCTCTCTCACCCTCTCCACATCTCTCTCTCTCTCTCCCCTGTGGAATCGTGGCACAAATGTAGTGAGAGAATTCCATTTCTTGTTGTATTGCCAGAGGGTCCCATAAGGGATGCTCTAGCATCCCAATTACTTTTTCAGCATCACTATAAGGTCGCTACAATGTGATGCTCATAGTGATGGTTTTTTTAGCATCGTCCCATAATTGATGGGTACATTGCTTAAGAAATGATAGCTTTTTTTTTTTACAGACATCACGTATGTGATGCTCTGAGCTCACAATGTCACATAAGCAATAAAGTCTCGTTTTCTTTCATTGGAGGCATTGCTACACCCTCTTTTTCCTTGTAATGTACGTACAAGGTAGGAAAAAATCTCTTAGACAGGTAGAAACATGCCCTGGTAATCCTAAGTGTGTTATATATTACTATCCAAATATATTGTAGAGGGCCTCCCAAGCATCGGATCACTTCACCTATGGTAATTTGTTGCCACAGGATCCTCATAGGAAGTTTGAGTGTCCTTTGCATTGGCCTCTCTACCCCTTTGCTCTTAGGGAATGGATAGAATAGGTGCTTCATTTTGTCCTCTTTCCCATGACATCTTTTGCATTAAGGAGGCAAATCGAGCACCTTAGTAGCTCTCACCATCGGCAAGATGCTTCTATTGACAAAGAGAAGAGGCGTTAGTGTGAGAGAGAGAGAGAGCCCGAACTTCCAAGTCGGGTCTCAAGTGTCAAGACTGCAGTTACAACTTGAGTCTTAAGTTTTAGAGTTGGAAGTAGACTTAGTTTTAGAAGCTATAAACAGGTTAGTTAAAGTTAAGACACACGCGTTCACATGAGCTCTATGTGTGTATGTGATGTATTCGTAGACACTCTGTGAACCTAAGTAAACTTGGGGTTCCCTATGAAGGAAAGCTTCCCTTTGAAGGAGAGACTCATGTATAGGGCTTCATAGGATGCCCGGAGGCCTCAATGAAGCCTAACGGATCATCAAACTTAATCATCGTCATAAAACATCATAAATGACATTGATCAAGGCGATTAAAGAATGGAGAGGAAAGTTTTGTGAATGCATCAGTTGACATTCATCACATGACATTGGAAAGAAGCAGTCATGGAAATACAGCAAATTAGCGACTGGAGATCGAAGATGATGCCGGACCAGTACGGATATTCGAACATATGTTGAACTTCCAGAGCGCAAAGAAACCCAGCGAGTATATGTTGAATATACACTGATCTCTTCACGGATTAACGTATATATTATCTGCTTAACATGTGTACGTGCATGGAGGTACGCATTTCCCACGCAACTCGAGAGTCGAGATGCTCTCTTTGCAGGAAATCATGGTAACACCACTTGCCAATTTCGACTTCCGCCGACAGAAGCAACAGCAGATATGTTACACGTCTGAGCATTTAAAATCATGTAGCTGCAGAGTTTCACGTGGGTACGCGAGCGCATATACATATGAAAGAATATGAATAGACGCTTTACTCGATGCCTGCCAATTTCCCTTTCACTGTTCATCCTGTCTCTGCGGAATGATTCCTTGCACGCTACTGCTCTCCACGTGAATTTCTGATTTTCCCAACACCGCGAGCACAATCGTGCCTCAAGAGTGTAGCCGAGGTAGCTCGTTGACGCGCCAGACACAAGCAAACGCCCATTCAGGAACACCGTATATCAAGCCGAGTCTATCTGTAGAAACTTGCATTCAAAATCTATATTTTAGTTCACCTGTTCTTCAATGTATAAAAGTGCAAAAGTCGTTTGACGTGCGTCTGCCTAATGTCTTGCTATCTTCTTCTTCTTCCACTAGGTTGAGATTTCAATCTCTGCGTCGAGCTGAACGATTCGATTTCCGCATTCGACTCAGTACCTGCATGCATGATGTATTACGTAAGGATACAGACGATCATGGGATTGCGTCAGTCATTGAATCTCTCTGGATGGACTAAGTGAAGTAGGAAATACAGGAACTCAAAGAGTTTCAGAGTGAAGCTCCTTCAATGATTAAGAGCTCATTACCTCCTGAAAGCAAAGCTACTGACAAAGTAATGTGAGGTTCTGTATGAAGCCTTTTTACAAAATGGAACGATAATTCTGTCGACTTGATCGTCCAAAGTACACAGATAATATTCACTATTTCAACTCAGATAATTACAACGTGTCCTTTGGGAGAAAGCTACTTAATTACTCTATCATCATCTAGAAACCTTCAAAAGGTATTTCTATAGTCTTGGTTATATATATATATATATATATATATATATATATATATATATATAGCTTTTAAAAGCTATATATATATATATATATATATATATATATATATATATATATATATATATATATATATATATATATATATATATATATATATATATATATATATATATATATATATATATATATAGCTTTTAAAACATCCTCGAGAGATCTGATCTGCAAAAGAAGGTAGAAGGACTTTATGGGATCTCCCGAGTTTCATGACCATTGACATGACTAATCCCACTATGAAATCACAAAAAAAAAAATCCTATCTTTTTATTGTGTTACATTTTTAACAACAAGATGGTACATCATATCATGTGCAGTACTTGATTCTTCACAGTCTATGTATTATGTATGAGAAGGTTGATTCCCCATTAGGCCATTTATACATAATCATCTTACTTCACCTAACCGAGTACTCGGAGATTTCGGTAGATTCTTCACTTTATGGTTTTCCATCCTTATTGGTTTTTCATGATGAGTAGTATATATGGACGTTTCCGATACTTTTTTGTATGTTGTGTTTTTGTAAAAACATATGAACTCAAACTTCATCAAATCTTGGCCTCAAGCTCCTAGCGATCTTGGATTTAAATGATTTCAATATATACAATGAAGTCATGAATGTTGGAGTTTGAGCTCTATCGCACATGAACATGACAAGGAAGAAGAAGAAGGTTGGAGCGCAAGAAAATACTAAATGTATTACCAAGTGAATGTATAAAGATAAGTGACTCATTAGGGTTATAGGCATATATTCAAGCCGGGATTAAAAACCTCTTAAGGAGGGAAAAATGTTTCTTGGCCATCCCAAGTGTGTTCACACACATCACTACCAAAATATATCAACAAATCCCCACCTAGGAGTGATAAAGTGAACAAGGAGCTGACACTCATGTATAAGGAAGTGCCAAACGATATGGAAAGACATCAATCCACAAAAGGAAGTAAGACTAAAGCTTTTCGAAAAGCTTCAAACATCTCCCTATGCAGAGCCTTTGTGAAAAGGTCTGCAACATTATCCTATGTGCGCTTATAGGCCAAACTTATCTCTCCACCATAGAGCCTCTCTCTAACATAATGATAGTGCATCTCAATGTGCTTGTGCAAGCATGGAACACAAGATTCCTCTGGCAACTGCCAATGCATTGTGACTTTCAATGAATATGGTGATGGCAAAAGACTGCCCTACACCCAAATCAACCAAAAGGGGTATGAGCCACACACACTCAATAGTCATTGTGAAGCATGCCCTATAATCAGCTTGACAACTAGAAGTGGCAATAGTAGGCAGCCTCTTCCTCAACCAAGATATGCATTAGCTACCAAGCATGAAGCAAGAACCACTACTTGAAACACAAGTGTCATAGAAACCATCCTAGTTTGAGTAAAAAAAAGCATGTAAATCTAGCGATAATGATCCTCCCTAGGGAAAAAAACAATCCAAGTAGCTCGGTACTACTCACATAGAGAAAGATGCACTTAACCATCTTCCAATGCTTCACACTTGGGCAATGCATAATGGTGCTCAACTAAGAGACAAAAAACTAAATATCACGTAGAGTTATGCATAAGTAAATCAAGCATCCAACAACTTGTTGATAGAGAACAACATCAAATGCATCTCCAACATCATGAACCATAAAACTACTTTCATAGGAGTGGCAATTGTTTTGCAATCTTCAAGGCCAAACATTGCAATAATGTTTCAATATATATTGTGTGATGCAAAGGTATTACCCCATAAACTTGCATAAATTGAATGCCCAAATAATAATGCAAATGCCCAAAATTTGACATCTCAAACCAAGCATGCAAATCGGACTTAAATTCAGTAATATGCTTCTCATTAGGACTAGTGAGTAGCATGTCATCAACATAAACAACGATAATAAGAAGTAAATCATATGCATGCTTAACATATAAGGAGCTCTTAGTTAGACTCTTTTAAAAACCATGTGCAATCAAGTAGGCATGTATCTTTTCATACCAAGCATGTGGTGCTTGTGTCAGACCATAGAAGGCCATTTTCAACCTACTCACTTTGTTTTCATTCCCTTTCTCCACAATACCATGGGGTTGAAATACATACACTTATTCATGTAACTCACCATTTAGAAATGAAATTTTGATATCCAACTGATCAACATTCCAACCATGATGAGTTGCAAGTGCACAAATACTATGAATAGTGGTCATTCGGCATGTGGGAGCAAAGACCTCATGAAAATCAATGCCTTTCTCTTGAGCATAACCTTTTGCAAAATTCCTAGCCTTATACCTCTCAACTATTCCATCAAGCTTGCCTTTTAACTTTTATACCCATTTGGTGCCAAAGCCCTTTTTTCTTGAAGGTGAATCACATGAAGAATAAGTACCATTCTTCATAATAGCATCATTTTTTTATTGCATATTTGCTATCCAATTTTTTGAATTGTTTGCTTCATCAAATAAAATTGGTTCATTCTCTTTCATAGATACTAGAGATAGTCATTGCATAGCAATCTAATGCAAAGGAAGCAGTATGGGAGCGTGAACGAGTATGATATGGCAAAGAAGCATCTAATTTTCTATCTCTTAGAGTCTGCACCAACCATTTAGGCATAGTTCTAGCCTCTTCTATGTCAGCCCTCTCATCAACAAGTGCATCATGTAAATTCACTTCAAACATGGAATGATCTGAGTCAACATGTGGAAGCTATAAAGGCAGCGACATTATCTCATTTGGACTAGCACTTGAGTCTACCTATAAATAGAGGTAGCAAAGTGTCATCCACATCTTTAGAGCTAACTAAAATCTCCTTCGCACATGAAAATAATGACTGAATTTCATCTTCCAAAAAAGAACATCAAGGCTAAACAAAATGTGTTTATTATGTGGATGATATAGATGGTAGAATTTGGTTTCAAAACTCTATATAATGATAGATTCCATTTCTTTATCATCCAATTTTCTATGTTGTTGTTCAGGCACTTATGCATATGCCAAACAACCAAAGACATGTATATGAGAAACATATGGCTTACGACCATGCGAGGACTCATGTAAATTGATTGATTGCATTGCGTTGGTGGGACACCCATTAACTACATATGTGGCACACATAATAGTCTGAAGCTAGAAGCTATGTTGTAAAGCCTACCGTTTGTCAATACACCTTGCCATCTCCATGAGAGACCTATTCTTTCCTTTAGAAGACTCCATTTTCTTGATGTGTGCATGACCCTATATGCTGATATTTTATCCCATGCTATTAGAAGACATGTATTCCCCCTTCAATCACAAGAGAGGGTGCACAGTTTACAATGTGATAAATTGGTAGCCATAACGAGAAGTGTTTGAAGCACATAAATATTTTGGACTTTTCTTTCAGTGGATACACCCAGGCATGCCTAGAGAAATCATCAATAAAAGTCATGAAGTAAAGGAAGTTCCCAAACGAAGGTGTCTACATAGGACCACAAACATCATATGAAAGAGGATACCATTTCAAATTTCTTGAGGCATAGGAAACCAACAAAACACAAATGACCAAAGCATGCATGCCACAACTTTGCATCTAAGATGGTCTAAGAGTCTTGACCTACACATGCTCAGTCATTCATAGATTTTTGAAAGTATATGATCTTATACAAACCACGACATAAAATTCCAAAAGTAATAATCACATTGCCATTTAAGAGATCATGAACAATACATCTAAAAAGTTTGACAACCAAGCCAGTCTTGGCTAATGTTGAAAATCAAAATAATTTTTTCTTCACACATAGAACATATAAATCATCTGACAATGTTAGAGAAATACCATAAGGAGTAATGAAAATGATCATACCAAATCCATTACAAGTAAGAGGATTTTTTAACACATGTGATAGTATTCCCCATAGGGGAAAGCTCAAGTAAATTGAAGAGACTACACTATGACGTAATATGTTTGGTTACCACACTATCAAAGTACCAAACATATGAGTCTAGTATAGACATACACTACTCATGAGAAGATGATTCATAGTTGCAAATATTAGTAAATGCCCATTCTTCATTCTGGACAAGATTAGTAGACTCTATTTTTGGTATAGAAGCCTCTGTAACAAAAACTCCACTCTCTTTCTTCTTTGCCTCTTTGGTAGTGCAATTTGGATAAATCTTCATGACTTATCATTTCCCTTAGAGTATTAAAAAAAATGTTTTTTCTTTCCTATCTTTTTCTCTTCTTCAACTTTCTTCTTTGACTATGTATCATTAGTAGATTTCTTCTTACATAGATGAGCTCCACTTTCCTTTGCCCTTCTCACTAGCTATGAAAGCTTATTTTCAACATTGCATGATTGACCTATTCTCCCGAGACTAATCTTCCTCTAACAAAACAGAGACTAATGCCTCAAATGTTAAGTCATTTGGATTTTTATTCATCATTAATGGAAGAGAAGAAGTAGAACTTTGATATGAATCTAGAAGGCCATTAAGAATTCACTACACAAGTGAACTATATAGCAAGTATTCATCACCAAAACTCAAGTGGTCAGTCAAATCTTTGATCTTTGTCAAAATAATTTCATACCATCTCCTTCATTCATATGCTCACTCTCCAGCCTTTTTACGATGTAACCAAAACGAGCCTCGTTTCTTGTGTAGTTTAAAGTTGTAAGTGTATCTAAGCATCCTTTGTTGTTTTGTAGGAGCAAATGTGAGAGATAATGGCAAGTTTGATAAACAAAGTTGTCAATGCATGTGCTTGAGAATCTCTATCATCCCAACAAATTTTCTTCACAGTAGGTGTAGCAACAACCACAACAAAAATACAAATTTCAAGATAATGATCTTCAATGCCATCTAGATCACCTTAATCACATTAAATAACTATTTTTGCAAGTGAAATAGGAATTTTTTCAACACCATGCATGATATTCCACAACCCTTTTACTACCAATACATTATGCATCATATATTCCCAATATGAGTAAATTAGTACCATCCAAATTATCCCTCAACTGTCAATATATGTAATATTTCATTACTTTCACACATGGGGAGTGAATAAATACCTTGATATAGAAAAATATCTATGTCTAAAAAAGCTGAACAAAAAAACCCTATCCAGCTCTTATGAACCTGTAATAGACTTTGAGATGATTGTGTTGGAAAACCAAAACTTATAGAAATGTTTGGCACAAAAGGACTCTTACCGCTTAAGTCCAATTGAAAGGCCAAATGTTCATTGGACACTTTGGTAAATGTCTTGTGATAAAACATATAGTGGTTTGATCAACCATAAACGCGAAGTGCAATCACATTTTTAAAACCTAGAAAATCTATGTCTTTGCTCTCTATGTGTTCTGTAGTGTTCAACAAGTATGTGCACATCATCGTTCTTGTCGTTCATAACTTGGTTTTGAATTCTGAGGGAATTTTCATGAAGCTTGCAAAAAGGGGAAACTATTATTGTGCATTGCCATCGGAACACTTCATTGGTATTAGAGTACTTGATGCAAAAGGTTTCTTATTTTATGTGAGCAAAGTGAGCACCCACCTACCCACCTATGGCTTTCTCCAAAGCTTACACCTAATGGGGTGAACAAGACATAGACCTTCGCATAAGTTTTCATCAGAGTCATCATATTCACTATTGGCATTGTTGACTCCGCACGAGGGAGGACCTCAAGGATCAAGGAAAATTGAGATTCCTCGTATTTCATGAGAGCTTACCCATCCCAGTATTGTTCTTCTTGGAGCTTGCTTGACTAAAAATCTCTTTGCACTAAGCTACATTCTTGTGGTGTTTGATGAGGGGGAAAGATCAAGTTTCACATTATTTTGATCATGTTATGGGCCCTTAAAGCTTCATTATTTGCTTTCAAAGCCTCTTTTGAAGAATTTTTGGAGTGATTCTTCCTTAGAGTACTTTGATGCGTAGTTCTCTTTATACATGTTCAAAAAAAATCAAGAAAAGTATTATTTGTACTTATCTCACAACACATATTGAAAGAACTTGGAGAAGCCTGTAGAAGGTAGAAAAGTGAGTTGCAAAGCGATGAAGTTTGGTCCATGCAACCGGAAGAAGACCAGTCCTTGAGCTTATGGTGACTCAAATAGACCTTATAGGCATATGATCAATGCAATAAAATGCACTATGTACTTTGGATCATGAAGGAGAAAGATTTGATACAAAATAGATAGGTTGCACATCAAATAGCTCAAATAAATTACTATCTATGGAAGAGACAATGAACTTCAAATGCTCATAGCGACCAACATGATTACATTAAAAACAATCCTTTTATGGGAGTGATACACATGGGGTTGAGTTTATAGAATGCACAAAAGTATAAAGAATAAGCAAAATATGCTATTTGAATGAATCAAGCACTCAACCGTGCTACTTCCTATTTTTCAGGAATATACAGAGATTGACTTTGAGACAAAGAAACTATGCTTTCTCCCAATCTACTAAACAAAATGCTATGGAACTTTATAGGCATAAACTACACAATAATATATTTACAATGAGTCAACTAGCATCCAATTTGAACCTTTATAGAGAGCAGCATCCTCTACAATATGATTGTTGGCAAAGAAGATGATGTAGGAAAATGAACAAGCAAGACAATCATGGTCACAAGTGTATGTACATTGCTTCCATGTATTGTACAAGTGATTTCAAGTCTTTATATAGACTCTAGAAGTGATCCACGACTTCTACAAGTGGATTTTGAATTCAAATGAAGGTGGGAATGGTTGTTGGAAGGAATCATTTCACTTTCCTGCAATCTAGGAAAAGTGAAGATCTAGTTTGATCTACTTTTACGTGATTGATTGATTGATTAAATGCAACTCAACCACCACAAATTCTTGGAAATTGGGATCTCTCTTTCTACATTTACATGTGTAAAACTCAAGGCTTTTACAATGGTAAAAAATCCCTGAAAAGTCTTTTAAAAAATACAATAAGTGAGCATAATTAAAAGAACTCTCCAACGGACATTCCTTCGATGTAATCCAAGTGATAGCTTTTGACGTAGATCAAATCCACCTCAAGAATAGTGTAAGCTTGATGTTCCAACAGCTCCTCCTCAAGCTAAAGTATGCTTGAGTCTTCATTCTCTGATAGGTTGAATACTTGCCATAGCTTTGAATCTACAAAGCTTTATTCCATCAAGTGCCTTCGTCATCATATCTGCTACTTGCTTTTTAGTTGGAACAAAAGAAATTTCAATCTCCTTTGCCATGAGCTTCTCCTTGATGAAGTGCTAATGAACCTCTATGTGTTTGGTTCTTGCATGGAAAATAAGATTTGCTGTTAGATGCATGTAACTTACATTATCTCCAAATATGTGAGATTTGTAACTCACACGTCCCAAATCTGTATTCAATGCTTTTAACCATATTGTCTCTTGAGTTGCTATGGTCAAACCTCTCTACTTTGCTTTAGTTGAGGATAAAGCACTTGTTGGTTGCTTCTTGGAACTCCTTACACTAGCTTTGAGCCTGCAAATGCTAAGTAACTAGAAGTACTTCTTCTATCATCCTTAGTTCCTGCCCAATCTGCATTTGAATAGATTTTGATATGCAAATTTGAAGAGTAAGGATAGAATATACCTTCATTGATTGTTCCTTTGAGATACTTAAGTACTCTCGTAGCTGCATCCATGTGTGGTCTTCTTGGAGAATGCATGAATTGACTAAGCACTCTGACACTATATGAGATGTCTACCCTTGTATGAGTAGCATATATGAAGCTACCTACCAAACTTTGATATTCTTTGATGTCTTCAATTTTCTCACCTTCATAAACACTTATTTTATGATTCATCTCCAAAGGTGTACCTGCAAATTTTGTGTTCTCCATTTTGAACTTGAGAAGAAGATCCTAAATGTATCTTCTCTAAGTCAAATACATTCCTTCATTTGTGTATATCACCTGCATGCCTAGGAAATATGTGAGCTCACCTAAGTCACTAATTTTGAGCTCCTCTTGCATGTGTCTCTTGATCCTTTGAATGCCATTCAAATCATCACCTCTCACAATAATATCATCTACATATACATGTAGATAGATAACCTCATTGTGATCCATTTTGATGAATAGAGAAGGATCTGAGTTGCTAGGTATGAACCCTTGATCTTGAAGGTGTGTAACCAACTTGTAATTCCAAGCTTTAGGAGCTTGTTTCAATCCATACAATGCTTTCTTAAGTCTACAAACATTAGATGGATGATTAGGGTTTTCAAAACCTGGTGGTTGTGAAATGTATACCTCTTCACTTATCCAACCATTTAGAAATGCATTTTTCACATCAAGTTTGAGGAGTCTCCAATTCCTTGCAGCAGCTACACTTATCAATGTTCTGGTTGTAGTCATCTTTGCAATTGCTGAGAATGTTTTCTCATAGTCTATACCATGAGTTTGAGAGCATCCTTAGGCAACTAATCTTGCCTTGTATGTGCAAACTGATCCATCTGAATTTCTTTTAACTTTATATACCCATCTGCAACCAATCACCTTTTGATTCGGTGACATTTAACCAAATCCCAAGTGTCCATCTCCTTCAATGCATCTATTTTTTCTTTCATGGCCTTTTCTCAATTAGGGTTTCCCTTTGCCTCTTCTTAGGTTGATCTCTCTTGCTGATATTCTAGGTGCTTGTTTGGAGCATTCTCCAACCTCTTACATCTTTGCTTTGCCTCTTGACTTCCATAGTTTGTAATCCTTTTCTCTTTCATCTTGTTCACCGTGTGTATCACTTCTTGGATCCTAGACCTGTGTATCATGCTTGCTTCCTAAGTAATGAGATTGAGAATCAAGATCATATGGTAGAGTTACCTTTTGTTTGTCTTCATCATACCAAGATGTTTGTTCTTCAAACACAACATCTCTACTTGTAGTGAATTGCTTGGTTGAAGGATAATAGAACTTGTAATCCATCTAAGTTGAGTCATATCCAATAAACACTGCCTTTGTTGCCCTTTCATCTAGCTTACCTCTTATTTGTGAGGGTACATGAATATAAGCTAAACAACCAAACACCTTGCATTATCCAAGACTAGGTTTTCTTCCATGCCATGCTTCATAAGGAGTCATACCTTGAAGTGATTTGGATGGTAGTCTATGGACAAGGTACACTACAGCTAGAATAGCTTCTACCCATAGATAATGTGGCAACTTCTTCTCTTCAAGCATTGTTCTCGCTAATCGAACCAATGTCTTGTTTCTCCTCTCAATGATTCCATTCAATTCAAGAGAGTACCTAGTAGTCACTTCCCTTTTGATACCTTTATCGTGCAAGAACTCATCAAACTCTTTGGAGAAGTATTCTCCCCCTCCATCTGATATGAGCTTCTTGAGTGATCTACCTATATGATTCTCCACATGTGCTATATACTTTTTGAAGCAATGAAACACTTCATTCTTACTCTTGATAAAGTATAGAATAGTCCATCTACTATGGTCGTCAATAAATGAGACACAATACCTTGATCCTGCTAATGAAAGTTCTTGACTTGGTCCCCATACATCTGTATGTACTAAGTCCAATAAGTTGTTGTGGATGTAGCCTTTGTGGTTGAATGGTTGTCTTTGTGCCTTCCCAATCTGACACGCATCACACCTGTTGATCATGTGTTGCTTTGATATGTTCAAAAGTCCTAGAACACTTTGATCCCTGCGTATATCCTTCAAGGTTCTTTCATTCACATGAGGAAGTCTCTTATGCCACACTTAAAGCTCACTTAGGGTTTGAGACCAAAGTTGAATAGAGCTATGTTCCTAGTTTCTCCTACTTCAAAAGTAAAGAGCCTACCATGCTTCTCAGCTCTGGCTATCTTCTTAAAGCTTTGACATGGATCTTCCACAAAAGCTCCATGCTGGGTGAAACTAACTTGGAAGCCTTTTTCGACTATTTGTCCTACACTTATTAGGTTTTTAGAGATAGTGGGTACATAGAAAACCTTACTCAAAATACTTTTCCTGCCATTGGAAGCTTTGACATTACCAATCTTCTCCACATTGTGCTTTGTGTCATCCCCTATTTGTAATTCATTTCTATGCTTCAGAGTTTCCAAATCAGATAGAAGAGCAATGTTTTCTGCAACATGATTTGCACATCCGAAATCTATGTAGAACAAATGATTATCTTCTTTACCTTCTTTGTGGCTTAGATTCATAAGAAGCAATGAGTCTTTATGTGGTTGATCCTCTGAATAATTTTTGAAGTCCCCTCTAGTATAGCCTCTATTGTTATTGTTGAAGTTGTGTCCACCTCTGCCTCTATTGCTGCCATATCCACCTCTTCCACTTACTTTTGGGCCTCCCCATTGAACCAGCAATTGTTAGTGGTGTGTTTGGTCTTATCGCAAATGGCACAAGGTTGAACATTCTGACCTTTGGCTTTTTCATGCTTTGGTCCTTTCTTCTTCCCTTTCCACTTGCTTTTGCTTGTGGAGTTGGCTTGAGAAGTCTCGTCTTCATCTTCATCCTTCTTCTTGCCTCTCAGCTTCTTATCCTTCTTATCTGCATATAGCAAACTATTTGAAATACCATGATAGGAGTTGCCTTCCTATATGCTATTGTTGGCCTCTTGATTGAAGAGTTGTCCAAGAAAGATGTTGAAGTCTGGAGTTTACACATCCATGATGAGATCATAAGCTGTCGTGAAGGATTTCCATTGCTTATCACTTCGAATCCCATTGAGAATCTGCCTCATGATAGCCTCTTCTTCAATCAGCTCGCCAATGGATGCTAACTGATCCGTAGCCTCCTTTACCTTCGTAACAAACTCTGTGATGGTTTGTTTAGGTGTCTCCTTCATTTGGTTGAACTCGTTCCAAAGATTATTCTTTCTTGCTTTGGTACTAGCAAAAAAGAAAGTCTCGAGGGCATCCCAAGTCTCTTGAGATGTCTTGCATCCTCTGTATGTGGTAATAGAAAGTCAGAGATAGAGTTTAGTATGTATGACCTTGCTTGAGCATGAGCTTATCTGTCTCCTTTTGTGTAGGTCCTTCTTTGTATCTTGGAATAGGCATAGCTTCATCACCTACTACAATTCCATAAAAAATTCTACCTTGCAAATAGGCCTCCATTCTGATTTTCCAAGCCATGTAGTTGTGTCGATCAAGATTCTCAATCATTGAGGGAAAGCCATCACCCATCTTGATCTAGCTCTGATACCACTGAAAGAACTTGGAGAAGCTTCTAAGAGGTAGAAAAGTGTGTTGCAAAGTGACAAAGTTTGGCCCAGCCAACGGGCACAAGATCAGCCCTTGAGCTGCATCCATTCCATAAAATGTGTATCTTAAAATATATTAAAACTATTTTGAATTTATTTCTTTAAGTTTTCAAATCTATTTTCCTATGTATCTATCTATATATATTTATATCTCTCTATGTACGTGTTTCTTAAGTTTATATACCTATTCGTCCCTTCATATATACACATACTATTCTTAAGTAATAATCAATTTCATATGTCAAAATATCATAATAAATGAATGCTATGAACCAAACAATCACAATAGTTTTTAAATTTGGCTCATAGAGAAAAACTTACTTATACTATTGGAAAGTAAGAATCAATGATATGATTGTAAGAAATAGTTGAGATTCTTTTTTAAATATAATATTTTCATGATATGTGAACTCTATTGCAAATAACTCATACTTATTCTATTTTTCATACAAATTATTCTCTCTTTGGATCTCAAAAAGCTTCTCCAAATCATCCAAAAATGTAGTTGCATCTTTGCATAGACAAAGATATCATTTAGAATATAAACAAAACATTAACCAATTTAGAATCTTTAAATTGTATTCATCAAATTCATGAAAATAGCAAAGGAATTTTTAATCCAAATGGTATCGATACACATGCAAAGTGATTGTACTTAGTTTTGAAGGCTACCCTCATGAAATCGTTGAATATGATTTGGATTTCATTGTATCCTTATCCAAGAAGAAGTTTTGAATATACATACATACACACACACACACACACACACATATATATATATATATATATATATATATATATATATATATATATATATATATATATATATATATATATATATATATATATATATATATATATATATATATATATATATATGACGTGTGTGTGTATGTATGTATTTAACTTTCAATTGATTGAATAGATCATATTCTTAAGGAGTTGTATTTTTATCAAGACTAATTTATTCAAAGTTCCATAATCGATGCATAATCACATTGATCTATCACTCTTTCGAAAAAACATAATAGGATCATTTGTCAAGTTATTCCGTCCACGTATTCTCAAATTTAAATTTTTGAGAAAACTCTCTTGGAAAAGGGTTCAAAAAGGCGATCAAATTTTATCATTCATCTCTAAGGTTTTGGAAAAACGGAAGCTGCAAAAAGAATGGAAGTGGAGAAAACACGTGAAATCATCGATAGTAATAGAAACAAAAATCCCACATGAGCGGTTTTGGGCATGTTCTCCGTAATGAGAAAAGAGGAGAAATAAGAGGTGCCTCAAGGCAGCCACATCCTTTCACACTAATAAAGCACTCATCCATATGTGCTCATGCTCTCTCATTGCTTAAAGTGAAGCTGAGAGATCCCTCCGTACCTTGATGGGTGGCCCTCCTCGAAGGGCGATGGGTTGTCTTGTGGGCCCTGGTCAAGGCTTTGAGAGGTGAATGAATGAGATTTGATAATTATCTTTTGTAGAAAAAGAGAGAGAAGAGACTATTACACATGGACACATCCTTTTGAAGTAGGAACCAATTCTATGAATTTAAAAAGTAAGAGTTTATAAATCACAATTAGTTAAAGAAACCTACACAATATATTTCGAGGTAAGAATTAATGTTATGAATCAAAAAATCATAATTGATTTTAGAAGATAATCATACAAAAAAACCTACACATACTTTCTTGAAGTAAGAATCAAGGGTATGTGTTAGAAAATCAACATAAGTTATAAATCACAACCATAGAGATGTATACACACATACACATACTATTGTGAGCTAAGAATCAATGGCAAGTCAAAATCGCACAATAGTTTCTAAATCATAATCATACACACACATATACATACACGCACATGCCCCTTAAGCAAAAGTTTAAGATATAGTTGAGATCCTTTTTTAAATATAATATGTTCATGATATGTGATTTCTATTGCAAATAACTCATACTTAGTTTATTTGCCATACAAATTATTCTCTGTTTGGATCTCAAAAAGCTTCTCCAAATCATCCGAACATGTAGTTGCATCTTTGCATAGACAAAGATATCATTTAGAGTGTAAACAAAAAATTTACCCATGTAGGATCTTTAAATTGTATTCATCAAATTCATGAAATTAAAAAAGGAATTTTTCAATCCAAACGGCATGGCTACAAATTCAAAGTGATTGTACTTAATCTTGAAGGCTACCCTCATGAATTCTTTGAATTTGATTTGGATTTCATGGTATCCTTATCCTAGAAGAAGTTTTAAATATATATATATGTATGTATATGTATATATATATATATATATATATATATATATATATATATATATATATATATATATATATATATATATATATATATATATATATATATATATATATATATATATATATATATATATATATGGTCCTTTCAATTGATTGAATATATCATATTTTAAAGGTGTTGGATTTTTATCAATACTAATTTATTCAAAGCTCCATAATAATTGCATAATCACAGTGACCTATCATTCTTTCCAAAAAACATGATAGGAGCTATCCAAGGTTAGAGACTAGGTTTAATGAATCCTTTGTTAAGTTATTCCTTCCACTTATTCTCAAATTTAGATTGTTGAGAAAACTCTCTTGGAAAAGGGTTAAAAAGGCCATCAAATTTTATAATTCATCTCTAAGGTTTTGGAAGACGGAAGCTGCAAAGAGAATGGAAGTGGAGAAAAGACGTGAAATCATCGATAGTAATAGAAAAACAAATCCCACATGAGCCATTTTGGGCCACATTACAGAGTATAAGATGTGAAGGAGAGAACCTTCTCCTTAATGAGAAAAGAGGAGAGATAAGAGGTGCCTCAAGGTAGCCACATCCTTCCACACTAATAAAGCACTCATCCATATGTGCTCAGGCTCTCTCATTGCTTAAAGTCAAGCTGAGGGATCCCTACCTACCTTAATGGGTGGCCTTCTTGGAAGGGCGATGCGGTATCTTGTGGGCCCTGATCAAGGCTTTCAGAGGTGAATGAAGGAGATTTGGTAATTATCTTTTGTCGAAAAATAGAGAGAAGAGACTATTACACATGGTGAATTTAAAAAGTATGAGTTTTTAAATCACAATTAGGTAAAGAAATCTACACAATATATTTTGAGGTAAGAATCAATGTTATGAATCAAAAACTCATACACATAAACCTAGAGACACTTTCTTGAAGTAATAATCCAGGGTATGAGTTAGAAAATCAACATAAATTTTAAATCACAACCATACAGATGCATACACACATACACATACTATTGTGAGTTAAGAATCAATGGTAAGTCAAAATCTCACAATAGTTTCTAAATCATAATCATACACACACATGCCCCTTAAGCTAAAAATTTTAAGATATAGTTGAGATCCTTTTTTAAATATAATATGTTCATGATATGTGGTTTCTATTGCAAATAACTCATACTTAGTCTATTTGCCATACAAATTATTCTCTTAGTGGATCTCAGAAAGCTTCTCCAAATCATCCAAACATGTAGTTGCATCTTTGCATAGACAAAGATATCATTTAGAATGTAAACAAAAAATTTACCCATGTAGGATCTTTAAATTGTTTTCATCAATGAGTGCGAATGTTGGATTGTGTTAATGTTGGATTGTGTTGCTCGTCCTGATGAAAGCCCTCATTTTTGGGGGAAATCTTTACACAGAATTCGAGGTCCAGAGTTGGCGCGTACGGAGACTCTCAGTATTGACTTAACCGCCCAGCCACACGATCCCTTTGCTTATTTACTTTCTCTCTCAATCATAATGAGTCTTCCCCCACATGGCTTCACACATGGGTGCCACATGGCACTCATGTGTGAGCCCATGTAATAACCAATCTAAGAGGTGATTCACACCTCTTTTGAGGGGTACTCCATATAACATTTCCTTCCCCTTAGCTCCATTTTTGTCCTCAAAAATGGTATTGGAAGGACTAAAAGTAAGAGAGAAAAAATCATATGACCGCTCCCACTATATCCCCAAGTATAAAAATACATGGTCCTGTCTCCATGATGTTTCCCCATTTCCTTCCCCTTAAGAAGACTCTTGGGAAGGTTGGCTGAAACTGGGAAACCGTCTCTGAAGGGTGCTAACCCGCTCCCATGTGGCACTATCTTCTGAACTATCTTTCCACTTTACTAAACACTCTTTATACAAGTGACTCCTCGTCCGTTTCTCTCGAGTGCGTAGTATGCTCTCTGGCTCATGTGGAATAGATTGAACAGAAATAGGCTCTACTACCTCACTATCTGGAATGAGGTTGTCAGATTCACCCAGTCTTTTCTTAAGCCGGCTAACATGAAAAAATGGATGGATTTGACTATTCTCTGGAAGTTGGAGCAGGTAAGCCATCTTTCCTATTCTCTTAAGTATTTGGAAAGGTCCACAATACCTAGGAGATAATTTTGGACAAGGTCCCGTCTTCATGGTTTCAGACCTAGATGGAACTCTAAGATAGACTTGCTCTCCTACCTCAAAGTTGATATCTCTTCTTTGAGGGTCAGCATAGGCTCTAGCCCTATCCTGAGCTTTACTAATGCTGTCCTTAGCAAGTCTAAGCATATCATTCATTTCTTCCAAGAAGTCCTTTGCAGCTTGAACTTTTTCATTCTGCAAGCCAACTGCATAAGGAGCCCTTGGCTGAAACCCATACATAAGCATAAATGGACTATGCCCGGTGGAAGAGTGCTTGGCACTATTATATGCAAACTCTACTATAGGTAAGTACTCCTCCCAATTAGTTTGCCTTTCATTCACATATGCTCGAAGCATATCCTCTAGGATTTGGTTAACCCTTTCTGTTTGCCCATCCGACTGTGGATGTTCGGCCGTACTCATGCTAAGCTTTGTATCCAACCTTTTGAAGACCGCTCTCCAAAAGTGGCTAGTAAACTTCCTATCCCGATCAGAAACTATGTCTAAAGGAAGACCATATAACCGGTATAGGTTCTCTACAAAGAGTCTAGCCAACTCAGGTGTCTTCACTGTAGTACGTGTCGGAATAAACCTAGCCATTTTGGTTAACCTATCCACAATTACCCAGACCGAGTCGTGCCCTCTCTGTGTCTTAGGTAATCCGACTATAAAGTCCATGGAGATACTCTCCCACTTCCCATTAGGAATATCCAATGGGTGGAGTAGTCCTCCAATCCTTAACCTCTCAGCTTTATTGACCTGGCATTTATTGCACTTAAGCACATACTCTAGGACGTCCTTATGAAGTCCAGGCCAATAAAACTGCCTCTTAACAAGATCATAAGTCTTGTTAACTCCTGGGTGTCCCGCACTAGGTGTGTCATGACACTCATATAAAATATGCCGTCTCATCTCAGTATCTCTAGGGACACACACCTTACCTTTATATAACAGATATCCATCTTGGACACTGTAACTCTTCCACTTGAATCCTTCTTGAGTACCCGTCGATACTCCATCCTCATTGGAAACCCGTATATCACGATCCCCATTCTCTATGGCTTCCCAAATCTCGGAATATGCAAGATCAAGCCTACATTTCCCTCTAATAGACTCAAGTAGCTCACTAGTGATCTGAGTAAAACTCAGTCCATTGAGCATAGGCATGCGGCTAAGTGAATCGGCCACCACATTAAACTTTCCCTTCCTATATCTAAGCTCATAATCAAACTCTTGAAGGGTCTCTGCCCATCGGGCCTTACGACTTTAAGGTCTGTTTGATTAGAGAGCCACTTAATGCTCTCTTGATCAAACACTATCGTAACTTTGGCACCATATAAATAATGACGCCACTTCTTCAAGGCATGGACTATAGCATACAACTCCTTCTCATAGACGGAGTAATTCTTTTGAGCCGGTTCTAGTTTCTTGCTCTCAAAAGCTAATGGTCGACCATCCTGTACTAAAACCGCTCCTATAGCAAAATCACTCACGTCAGTCTCAACCACAAATGGTTTATTGGGATCTGCTATATGTAAAAGTGGAGCTGTAGCAATTGCTACCTTCAACTTTTCCATACTTTGCTTCTGTTCGTTTCCCCAATGAAAGGCTTTCCCTTTCCCTTTAAGTTGTTCTATCATTGGGACAGCAATTTTGGCATAGTTCTTAATGAATCTTTGATAGAAACCTGATAAACCTAGGAAGATCTGCAGCTCTTCCAGGTTCCGTGGATGTGGCCATTCCATAATAGCCCTTACTTTTTCAGGATCCATCCGGATTCCATCGTGGGAGACTATATGCCCAAGATATCTAACTTCTTTCTTGAAAAATTCACACTTTGACTCCTTAGCAAAGAGCGAATTTTCCCTTAGCACTTGAAATACTTTTCTCAAGTGTTCCAAGTGCTCCTGTTCTGATGCACTATAGATTAGAATGTCATCTAAAAAGTCTACTACAAAGTGTCCTAGATAAGGCCGTAAAACACTATTCATGAGTTTCATGAAAGTAGCAGGAGCATTGGTGAGACCAAAAGGCATCACCAAAAACTCATAGTGCCCATATCTAGTCCTAAATGCAGTCTTAGGGACATCCTCTGCCCTAATTCTAATCTGATGATATCCTGATCTAAGATCAAGCTTGGTAAAATACCTAGCTTGATGTAACTGATCAAATAGATCTTCCAACCTAGGCATTGGAAATCTATTTTTGATAGTTACCTTATTAAGTGCTCTATAATCTATACATAGTCTCATAGAGCCATCTTTCTTTTTAACTAGGAGCATTGGCGATGCCCATGGTGAGTTACTAGGTTTGATGAAGCCTTTATCTAAATAATCCTGCAATTGCTTCTCAACCTCCTCATGCTGAGAAACACTAAGCCTATAAGGTGGTCTACAAATAGGGTTAGTGTTAGTAACAACCTCTATGGCATGGTCAATGTCCCCTCTCTCAGGTGGTAGCCCTCTAGGTAAGTCAGTGGGAAAAACATCTCTGAACTCAAACATAAGATCCTTAAAACTTTTAACTATACACTCTTGCAAAAAAGAATAGTAGAAAGTCCTACTCATATTTACATTCAAAGCATGAAAATATACATCAGATGAGCTGTCTGTACAATGCTCCATATCATGACTATACAATAAAAACATATCCTGTACATGCTGTGAACAACAGAGACTATACAACTCTAATGATGAGATGAGAGGTGCGCTAGGTACATCTCTCTCTCCCTGAATATAAACTTTACTTCCATTCTTTTCAAACTCGAGTGTGTTATTTTGATAGCTGCGTTTAAGTGTATCTCCCAACCACCATAGCCACTCTCTTCCTAAGACTAGATCTGTCCTCTCCATGTTCATAATTTGGAAGTCCATATGATCTGTATAATCCTGCATCTTGACTTCCAAATTGGATACCATAGTATCCCATATTCTTTTATCTTGCCCTTGCATCATAGATACAATGTATTTATGTGCACTAGGCTGCTGGGGAATCTTCAATTTCTTGACCAAAGCATAGTTTATGAAGTTATGAGTGGCAGAGTCATCTATCATGACTCGCACCCTGGTCCCGTATACACTACCATGTAGCTTGACCAAGTCATGTGGTCCAAACTGCGGTGACCACAATGACTGAGTCAAACAACACGTGTGCTCTATATCCTCGTGCATCACCTCCACTCCCTTGCAGCTAGAGCTGCCATGAATGGGAAGGGTCTGCACTAGGTGGACCGCCTTTTTGCCCCTTTCAGGAGCCGTACTAGACTCTGGTACTTTTTTCTTTTCTTCCCCCTTCTTGAGTGGACAGTTCCACTGTGAATGACTAGGGGATAGGCACCTAAAACACAGGTTCTCTCTTTTGGCCTTCTCAAACTGGTCTGTGGATAGCTTAGGCCCTTGTGATCTTTGTTTTTTAATAAAAACCTTGCTTTTCCCAAAAGGCAACTTTTTCTTAAATTTAGTGGTGCTAAGAGGTTTAAGGGGCTGATCCGTCTCCATAGGAGTATACTGAGGACGGTTATTGTCCTCATATATCTGTGCATATTTGATCGCCTCCTCAAACGTCTTAGGTGCATTCCTCCTGACTTCCCTCTTTATGGCTTTATCCAAGCCCCTAACAAACCCTCTGGTCTTCTGAAAATCATCTAGACCCTTAAGCTTCAAAGTGATCTCTCTATAGTGGGATAGATAGACCGAAAGAGGCCTGCCTCTTTGAGTAATCCTATCCCACTCATCCCAATTCCTCTCCTCTTCATTTTCAGGAAGAAACTCTTTTAGGAAAAGAGTCTCAAACTGAGTCCAGTCACTAGGGATAGAGTTCGCCTCCTTAAGACTCATCCACCACTTATAAGCACGTGGGCCGAGGGAAAGACTCGCCTCTAGCACACGATACTCAGGTGGGGTGCCCTTCAATTGATGCAGATCATGCCACTTTTGTAAAAAAGTGTAGATTGCATCCTTATTCCTGTCTCGGTCATCCCCTGTGAAGGTAGGTGGCTTCAAGTCTTTCAGGAGGGGAGCTTCCCTAGAGCTCTCTCCTTTATGTTTACTAGGAAGAGAAGTCTCTTTCCTAGTAATCTCTAGAGGAATGGTAGGAGTCTCTCTTTCCTTCCTAGCCAGGAAAGAGGTGACACTAGTCTCAAGGGAGATCATTTGAGACTTAAGTTGCTGTATAAGAGATGTAATGCTACCCAAATCTTTCTCTAACTTAAGGGTTTGCTCTTTCAAGTCAATGAATTGGTCACAAGTGACAAATTCATCTATAAGCTCTTCATAAGTATACTCTTGCTGTGAAGGCTCTTTTTCTTCTACATTCTCTTCTATTTCTTGTCCTAACTCTACTTCTTCCATCCTAGCATCCTGATCCTCTAGTTGCTCTCTAGATGGAGAAGTGGTCTCAACTACTTGTTTACCTTTAGTTTCCATGTTTAAGTACCCTTCCCCCGTTTGCTAACTAGAGAGTATGAAAATGAATGGAAGTAGAGTTTAAATATGCAAGAAGAAGAGAAATATAACACAAGAGCACTTCCCTGATACAAAGTAGAGTTGTGGAAGCAAAATCCAGGTGGTCCTTGATGCTTCAAGCCACTGATTTTTGATTCCTTGCCAGTCCCAAAAGAAAATTGGAAATGTCCGCTTGGTCCGGGGAGGTTCTAGACACCATAAACCATCCAAAATAACACCAAAAGTGCGTAGGAAAAGCCTCAAACGGGCAAACTGAGTGTAACTGAACAATTTCAGAGATTTTCCAATCCTCGCCAGTCCACAAATTGTTGCCCAGCACCTGCACTTCAAGAATTTGAGACTATCCCAAGTGAAAAAATTGGATTTGGAGTCCGGATGATAAAAAATTAGGCCCGGGAGTGGCCGCCTAGTTCCTGCTGAAGTGCTGCAGAGAGATTTTGATGTGGCAAATCTCGTCCAAATCCAACACCGATGGTCTTTGAGCGAAGCTTGGAAACGTAGCTTCGAAACGTGACCAAGATTTGGGAAATCCGATACGGTATGAAGAAGATATGGTCCGGAGAAGTGAGGTATGTCACCGATGGGAAGTAGACAACTTCATCTTCATGGGTGGATAACTTTGAGAAGCTTAAAACTGAGGAATGAAAGCTTCTTTCATCAAATCCAACACCCCCATCCCATAACCACAGCCCATAATACATATATACCTCATGATTCTTACAAAATCTTGATCTAAGTCATGGATTTGTAGCTCCAAAATTTAGGAAAAAACTCGAAATTTTCTTCTAACAAAAGCTCATTGTTACCAGTTTCAAAAAAAACTCAGAATCACCATCGATGAAGCCAAATATCCCACATAGGGGCGCAAGAGGGAGTAAGAGGACTATAAATAAAGAGTCCTTATGACATTAGATTCATCCTAGAGGAGGGCTGGAGGGAACAGGCGGCGCCTGCTGCTCTCCGCCCGTCGGTTATTCACACCTGTATGGCCCGTCGGCTGCTCACACGAGTTTGTCCGCCTCTTATTGCTGTCGCGTCCGTCGTTGGCTCCGATACCAATGTTGGATTGTGTTGCTCGTCCTGATGAAAGCCCTCATTTTTGGGGGAAATCTTTACACAGAATTCGAGGTCCAGAGTTGGCGCGTACGGAGACTCTCAGTATTGACTTAACCGCCCAGCCACGCGATCCCTTTGCTTATTTACTTTCTCTCTCAATCATAATGAGTCTTCCCCCACATGGCTTCACACATGGGTGCCACATGGCACTCATGTGTGAGCCCATGTAATAACCAATCTAAGAGGTGATTCACACCTCTTTTGAGGGGTACTCCATATAACAGTGAACCTTCTCAAGAATAATGCGCTCAGTGGCTAAGCAATCTCTAATGAAGTGATACCTCACCTCAATGTGCTTGGTCTTTGCATGATAGACCAGATTCTTAGCCAAAGCAATGGCACTTTGACTATCTGTTGCCCCAGGTACCACAGACGCACGAACGTAGAGAATAACAGACGTACGAGCTCAGAGAAAAAAATACTCAAAGACAGAAAGAGATAAGAGACGACACCAAATTGGGTACAATCTCCCCCCACATGCTCTGATGGACACTTTACCAGAGCATGCGTATTTATAGTAAATTCCTATTACGTCCTGAATAGAAGATACATGAGGGCCGCGCTCCGAAAAGCGTGTTTTTGCTTTATTTACAAGTTCGTAATTTTCTATTTTTACAAAAACGTCGCTTTCTAAAGCGATCCATTATTTTTTACAAAAATAACTAAAAATAAGCATCTTCTAAAAATATTCTTCTAAATATCTCCAAGTCCATGCGCGTTCACACCCTCATGGATCTTCACCTGCTAAATCAAAACACAAAACACATTAAAATCCTCAAGGCATTACACCTTCATTCCAAATATCCCATAAAGTATAACATGCCGCCCAGTTGACGAGCAACTGACCTCAGCTGATAAAAAATAAAATAGACATGGATGGCCAATCACATGTCGCATCACTGAACAATCATAGGCATGTGCCATGTAAATAAAAAAAAACATGCATGGAACTGGAAAGCTGGAATTTAATGTGATTGTGAATGATAAGCAGAAATCAAATGATGATAATGTGGAATTAGTGATGTTTTGTGAATCCATTGTGATTAATGATTTTTATATTTAATCAAATATCTATGGTATTGATTACCTATGCGTGTAGTAGTAACATCATGATCAAGTATTTTTTCTAGAATTAAAACTTCAGCATCCTCTTCTAACAATGGAGGATCATCCAAAATAGGAATGAGTGGTAAAATTCCTTTAAATGGTTTCAATAAACTGATATGAAAAGAATTATGAATATTCCAATGAGAAGGTATATCTAATCTAAAAGCATTCTCATTAATTTTTTGAATAATACGGAAAGGTCCATAATAACGTGGTGCAAGTTTTACCTTAGGATGTTGTAGAATATTTTAATTATGCGTAACCAAACATAATCATTTTCATTAAATTGTTTAGCTACTCGTTTCTTATTAATATTACGGGTATAACGTTCTTGACTCTTTTTAATATGCTCATGAACCTCATGAAGTATAGAAATATGATCTTGTGCAGAAGAATCAGCCATAGGTATGTCAGTTTGAATGATAGACATGGGAGTAGGAAGCTTTTTACCATATACAATTTCATTTGGTGCACGTCCAGTAGTGGTATGTGTTGTGTTATTATATGCAAATTGGAGTAAAGAAAGTTTCTCATCCCAATTAGTTGGATTATCTAAAGAATAACAACGTAATAGATCCAAAATAGTACTATTCGTAGCTTCACTTTGCCCATTACTTTCAGGATGAAATGCAGAACTAAAATCTATTTTAGAGCCTAAATTTTTAAATGAAATGCCTAAATTCTGATACCACTATTGCCCCATGTACCACAGACGCACGAACACAGAGAATAACAGACGTACGAACGCAGAGAAAAAAATACTCAAAGACAGAAAGAGATAAGAGACGACACCAAATTGGGTACAATCTCCCCCCAGCAAGTGAGGCATGTAAGGAAGCATTGTGGCTTTCTCATCTTGCTTGTGATATGGATTTACCTCAAGATGTACCTCGCTTGCTCAGTGATAGTGTTATACTTTATGGGATATTTGGAATGAAGGTGTAATGCATTGAGGATTTTAATGTGTTTTGTGTTTTGATTTAGCAGGTGAAGATCCATGAGGGTGTGAACGCGCATGGACTTGGAGATATTTAGAAGAATATTTTTAGAAGATGGTTATTTTTAGTTATTTTTGTAAAAAATAATGGATCGCTTTAGAAAGCGACGTTTTTGTAAAAATAGAAAATTACGAACTTGTAAATAAAGCAAAAACACGCTTTTCGGAGCGCAGCCCTCATGTATCTTCTATTCAGGATGTAATAGGAATTTACTATAAATACGCATGCTCTGGTAGAGTGTCCATCAGAGCATGTGGGGGGAAAAGATGCGCTTAACTGCCTACCAATGCTTGACTCCTACGCAATGCATAAACTTGCTCATCTGTGAGACAACAAATTGAATATCTGGCCAAGTAATGCATAAGTAAATCAAGCATCCAACAGCCTGTGATAAAGAACAACATCAAATGCATCTCCAGCATCATGAAGACTCAATCGTAAACCTATCTCCATAGGAGTGGCAATAGGCTTACAGTCTTAAAGGCCAAAACACTACAATAATGTGTCAATATATTTTGTTTGACACAAAGCCATTCCACCATCAACTTGCATAAACTGAATGCCCATATATTGATGCAAATGCCCCAAATTAGACATCTCAAATGAGGCATGCAAATCAGCCTTAAAATCAGCAATATGCTTCTCAATAGTACCAGTGAGCAGCATGTCGTCAACATAGACAACAGTGATTAGAAGCACATCATTAGCACGCTTAACATATAAGGTTCTTTCAGTTGGACTGTTCTCAAAACCATGTGCAATCAGATAGGCATGTATCTTCTCATACCAAGCATGTGGTGCTTGCTTTAAACCATATAATGCCTTCTTTAACCTGCACACCTAGTTTTCATGCCCTTTCTGCACAAAGCCACGGGGCTGAAAAACATACACTTCTTCATGCAAGTCACCATTCAGAAATGCTATTTTAATGTCCAACTGATGTACATTCCAACCATGATGAGCTGCAAGTGCACAGATGCTCCAAAGAGTAGTGATACGTCATGTAGGTGCAAAGGTCTCATCAAAATCAATGCCCCTTTCCTGTGCATAGCCCTTTGCAACAAGCCTAGCCTTATACCCGTCAACTGTACCATCCGCTTTACACTTCAGCTTGTATACCCACTTAGTGCAAATGGCCTTCTTGCCAGGAGGCAAGTCACATAAAGACCAAGTACCATTCTTGATTATAGCATCATACTCAAATTGCATAGCAACCATCCAATTTTCTGAATTTTGTGCTTCATCAAACGAAACATGCTCGTTCTCATCACAGAGAATAGATGCAGCCATAGCATAGAAATCTGATGCAAAAGAGGCACTATGAAAGCCTGAACGAGTATGATATGACAGAGATGCATCTAATTTGCTATCACGCAAGGTCTTCACCAGCCATTTTGGCATAGTTCTTGCTTGCTCAATATCAGCTCTCTGATCAATAAGTGCATCATGTACATCTGCATCGAAAATGGAATTATGTGCATCATCACATGAAACCTGCAAAGGTTGAGAAGTTGCCTCATTAGGACCATCACTAGACTGCCCACCTGTAAAAAGAGATAGAAAAGTATCATACATGTCTTTGGAGCTAACATATGTCTCCTTAGTACATGAAAGCAATGGCTGAATAGCATCTTCCACAAAAACAACATCACGGCTAGCCAGAATGCATTTAGTATGTGGATGATATAGACAATAGCCTTTACTTTTAGAATTGTACCCAACAAAAATACATTTTACTGCTTTATTCAACTTTTAGCAATGTTGATCAGGCACTAATGCATATGGCAAACAACCAAAAACACGCAGATGAGCAACAGATGGCTTGCGGTCATGCCAAGCCTCATATGGAGTGATAGACTGCAGCACTTAAGTGGGACACCTGTTTAGTACATATGTTGCACACATAAAAGCCCCAAGCGAGAAACTATGTGGTAAAGCCTCACCCTTGACCATACACCTCACCATCTCCATGAGTGATCTGTTCTTTTGTTCAGCAACTCCATTCTGTTGAGGTGTATACGGCACTGTACACTGGTGTTTTATCCCACGTTCAGCCAGATATGCATTAAAATCAAAAGACATATATTCCCCCCCTCGATGAGAATGGAGGGTGCCCATTTTACATGCTGACAGATTTTTAGCAAAAACCAAAAATTGTTTGAAGCACATGAACACTTTGGACTTTGCCTTCAATGGATATACCCATGCATGCCTGGAAAAATCATCGATGAAAGTCACCAAGTGAAGATAATTCCCAAAAGAAGGTGTCTGCATAGGACCACATACATCACTATGTACAAGCTGCAATTTCTGAGTAGCCCAAACTAAACCATCTTTTGGAAAGGACGAATGCTGCATTTTGCCCAAAATAAAGCCTTCACAAACATGTTTTCCAAGTGCCCTAAGTTTGGCCAAAGAGGACACCATTTCAGATTTCTACAAGCGTAGCAAACAAGCAAAACTCATACGACCAAAGCGTGCATGCCAAAGCTTTGCATCTGACATAGCCTGAGAAACATTTACTGCACATGCCAAATCATTTATAGATCTTTCATAGTCTATGAGCTTATATAGCCCACGACATAAAATGCTAGAAGCAATAATCACATTGCCATTTGACAGATCCTGAACTGTACATCTGTCATCAACAAATTTCACAACCAAGCCAATCTTGGCTAATGCAGAAATGGATAACAGGTTCTTCTTGATCCCTAGCACAAATAAGGCATCTGAGTTGATGTCTTCAATTGTGCTTGGCTCCTCCTTGGTGAGGCTAGGAAATTCTTCTTCCAAGTCATATGGCATCTGAATTCACTTTCAGACCAAGAATCATTCTCATCAAAGACAACAACATCTCTACTGACCATAAAGCCTTTGTTGGATGGATTATAAAACCTGTATCCTTTCTTATTTATATCATACCCTATGAAGATGCATTTCTCTGCCTTAGGGTCCAACTTACCTTTGATTTGAGATGGAACATGCACATTAGTAACACAACTAAATATTTTGCAATGTTCAAGTGATGGTCTCCTACCATGCCATGCCTCATAAGGGGTCATCCCATTAAGGGACTTAGAAGGTAACTTGTTAATAAGATAAGTGGTGGTAGAAACACTCTCTGCCCACAAGTAATTAGGAAACTTTTTTTCATTTATCTTAGATCTAGCTGCTTCCACAATCAATGTGTTCCTCCGTTTTGCTACTCCATTTTGTTCAGGAGTATATCTAGTAGTGATCTCCCTTTTGATACCTCTGTCCAGCAAAAAAGCATCAAAATCATTTGAGAAGTACTCTTCTCCTCCATCTGACCTTATCCTCTTTAAGCTTTTTCCTATTTGATTTTCTACAAGAGGAAGATGCTTCTTGAAACAACTAAACACTTCATCCTTATGTTTCATGAAATACAAGATATTCCACCTACTAAAATCATCAATAAATGACACATAGTACCTTGAGCCTGAAATTGAAGGATCCTTGCTTGGTCCCCACACATCTCTATGGATAAGTTCCAGATAATCCTCATGCATATAGCCTTTCTATGTAAAGGGTAATCTGTGTGATTTACCAAATTGACATGCACCACATTTATAGATCATGTGTTGCTTAGATATATTAGGTATCCCAAGTACACATTGATCTCTACATATCTACTTTAATGTCCTCTCACTAATGTGTCCTAATCTTTTGTGCCATATCTCTAATTCAGACAAGGTTTAATCCTTATAATTATAAAGTGCAATGTTTCTAGTGTCCTCAAGCTCAAATGTAAACAATCTACCTGTTTTCTCTCCCTTGGCAATTCTTTTGAATCCATGTTGGGGGTCCTCCACATAGGCTCCAAATTCATTGAACCTAACCTGCAAACCCTTTTCCACTATTTGTCCAACACTCATCAAATTCTTTGTGATAGTAGGTACATAAAGAACTCTACTCAACACATTCCTATTCCCATCAGGAGTTTTGATATTTCCTACCTTGATCATTGAATTTTTGGTATCATCACTTGTCTACACTTGGTGCTTTCCCTTGGGCTCCTCAAGATCAGAAAGGAGAGCTACATTGTCTGCTACATGGTTTGAACAACCTGATTCAATATAGAAGAGGTGCTCATCATTCATACCTTGTTTTGAAGTCATGTTCATAATGAGAAGAGAATCCTCTTGATCTTCTGTATAGTTGTTGAATTCTTTTCTTGATTTGTATCCTCCATGATAATTTCTGTTGTAATTGTTGTTGTATCCATGGTTGTATCCTTGATTATGGTTATATCTTCCTCTTGATTGTGAGTAGCCACCTCTTTGAAATCCTCTTCCTCTGTGGTTCTTGAAGTTCCTATAGCACTCATTTGTTGTGTGATTAGACAATCCACATATATTGCATGGGGGACAATTGAAAGGTCTCCCCCTACCTTGCTTACCTCATCTGCCCCTTTGTCTTGAATTCCTACCTCTTGCTCCATAGTTAGCTTGAGAAGTAGTACCCTAATCTTCAACCTTTTTGCTCCTTCCTTTATCCTTAGACTTTCCTTTATCCGTACAGAGGACAGAAGAGTTATTGCATGTTGATGGTTCACCATTTTTGTTGAGCTTGGCCTCATGGGTGAAGAGTTGCCCCATGGGAGTATTTAGATCGGGGATTTGCATATCCATATAAAGATCCATTGCAGTTGTGAAAGATTCCCACTTATCATCTGCCTTGATGCCATTGATTATCTATCTCACTATTTTCTCCTCTTCAATATCCTCTCCTATGCTTGCCAACTGATCACCTACATCCTTCACCTTAGTCACAAACTCTGAAACATTCTGCTTAGGTTGCTTCTTTTGAGTAGTAAATGTTGGAAAAAAAATGGACACTCCAAGAAATGAGTAGGTACTGACAAATCCTGCTTTGTACCAGCCCTTCTTGCTTCGTAGTTGCGTTGTAGGGCCTCTTAGCTTTCCAATGACACTATATAAGTGCCTATGTACTTTGAAAATGATGTGACAAATGATTGAACCAAAATAGACTACTTCCAAGTTGAAGGATTAATGAAAACCTTCTATTTTTGTTCACACACCTACTGCATGTTATGTTCAGTGCTTCCACTGCAATAGGAATTAGAAACATTCCTTTTAGAGTTATCAAATTAGCTTAATGCGCTAATGATTCCCAATCGAATCACTTAAAATGATGCACTATACACAGACCAATCAATTTAGCAATTGAATCATTACCCCTGGTTTTTTAGGACCTCTATAGAGTTTGACCAGTGAGTGCTTCGATCCACTTTTCTCCATATTTGCTGAATAGATTATCTTCAAACTTTGTGATCATGTAGAGAACTTGGCGCTAAATCCGAGCTATAGAACATTAAAAATGGTGAAGGAATGACTGAGATATGAGTGGTACAAGTTGACTATTATGAGTGACTATGAGAGAGAGACCATAGATGAGAAGTATTGATCTATTGTATTAGAACACAATGTTTTACAAGATCATTAGCACTATAAACAATGCCTAATGATTGTGAGTAGTATAGGCTATGATGTAAGCCTTATTGTCTTACAATGTGGTCAACAAGAGCTTGGATAAGGAGTCACTTATCCGGCGAGTTTTTTAGACATCTTTTATAGATGTGAGATTTGAATTTTAATTTGAATCCTCCATTGGCTCTCAGTAGAAATAGTCCTCCAATCTAGTAGATATTCCCTCAAATGGAGTCATGGCTTTTCCAACTAACATGTCCACGAATTTAGTGGTAGTTACAAATATTCTTTCAAGTCAAAGAATTACTTTTACAAATGGTAAAAGATAAATGAACTTCCTAGCAATGGTTTCAATGGGGCTTCAATTGTACATAAGCTCTAGTCAAATGTGTAGGCTTGAGATTTGCACCAATAGCTCCCCCTCAAGCCAAAAATTTTGGCTTAGTCTTCTTCTTCAATCTTCTTGAATGTTGTGCAATCTAATCATAGACTTAAACCTGCAAAGTTTTGTACCATCTAGTGCTTTAGTCAACAAGTTGCACATTGCATATTGGTTGATACATAAGCTAACTGAATTCCCTTGCTCAATAGCTTCTCTCTCACATAATGATAGTGAACCTCTATATGCTTGGTCCTAGCATGATAAATAGGATTTGCTGCAAGATGTAGTGAGCTTGTATTATCTCCAAAAATCATTGGAGATGTGGTATGCAAACCCAATCTGTATACAACAATCTGATCCATATGGCCTCTTGAGTAGCATTGACCAATCCTCTATACTCTGCCTCTGTAGAAGATAAAGCAATAGTAGGTTGCTTCCTTGAAGACCATGACATAGTTTCATCACCTACAAATGATAGGTAACCTGAGGTACTCCTTCTATCATCTTTGCAACCTGCCCAATCTGCATCTGAGTATATGTTAATGTCCAAGCCTGAAGTATAAGGAAAATAAAGTCCTTGATTTTGAGTGCCCTTAAGGTACTTCAAAATCCTTTTTTGCAGCTTCCAAATGAGGTGCCCTAGGTTTGTGCATAAATTGACTTAGAACACTTACTTCATAAGCAATATCAATCCTTCTCAATGTAGCATAATTCAAGCTTCCCACAATGTTTTTGTAACCTGCAATATTTTCAAGCACATCACCTTCATGAGCACTTAACTTTTGGTTTACCTCTATTGGAGTACTTGCAACTTTGGCATCCTGCAAATGAAACCTTTTTAACATATCCTGTAGATACTCTCTTTCAGTAATATAAATTCCAAAGTTAGTATAGACTATCTCAAGTCCAAAAAAATATTTTAGTGATTCAAGGTCACTAATTTTGAACTCCATCATCTGATTCTTGATCTGCTTGATGCCATTAGCATCATTACCTGTGAGTATGATATCATCAACATATACACATAGGTATATTACCTCTGAATTATTCCTCTTAATAAACAAAGAATTATCTGCTTTACTCATGATGAATCCTTGGTCCTGAAGGTATGTAGTCAACCTATGGTTCCATGCCCTATGTGCCTACTTCAATCCATAAAGAGCTTTGTTCAATTTACACACATATGTTACATTGCTTGAATCCTCATAGCCAGGAGGTTGAGACATGTACACCTGCTCTGAGATCCAGCCATTTAGAAATTTTTATACATCCAATTGATACATGTTCCAATTCTTTAATGCATCCACAGTTACCAATATCCTGATGGTTGGCATTTTGTCCATAGGTGAGAAGGTTTCTTCATAATCAGTTCCTTGGGTTTTTGCAAAACCCTTAGCCACAAGTCTAGCTTTGTACCTACTTATTGATCCATTTGAATTCCTTTTGATCTTATAGATCCATCTAGAACCAATTACCTTCATAGAATCCTTCTTTGGTGCTAGTTCCCAAGTATCACTCTCCTTGAGTGCTTCAATTTCCTCATCCATAGCTTCCTTCCATTCTGCCTTGGTCTTTGCCTCTTCATATGATGATCACTCTTCAAATGACAAGTTTTTTGCAAGATATACAGAGTGCTTAGTAACTAAGGAAGTGTCATACCCATATTTGATTGGCTTCTTGCTCTCCCTTTGTGATATTCTGATTACTTGGTTGGATCATTCAGGTATATCCTCCAATTTCTTCATCTTGACTTTGCCTTTGGACTTTCATGCCTTGAACTCTTCTAAGTTGATGATGTCTTCATCATCTGAATTGATGTCTTCAATCTAATTAGGTTCCTCCTTATTGAGGCTTGGAAACTCCTCTTCCAAGTCACAAGGTAGCTTTGCCTTCCTTCATTCACTTCCAAACCAAGAGTCATTCTCATCAAAGACAACATCTCTATTGACCATGAATCCTTTGTTTGAAGGATTGTAGAACCTGTATCCTTTCAGATTCAAGTCATACCCTATGAAGATGCACTTCTCTGCCTTAGGGTCTAGCTTACCTCTTATTTGAGAAGGGATATGCACATAAGTAACACATCCAAAGATCCTGCAATGGTCAAGTGAAGGTCTTCTACCATGCCATGCTTCATATAGGGTCATCCCATCAAGCAATTTGGATGGCAACCTGTTTACAAGATAAGTGGTAGTAGATACACTCTCTGCCCACAAGGAATTAGGTAATTTTTTCTCATTTAACATTGACCTAACTGTTTCAACAATTAACCTATTTCTCCTCTCTGCCACCCCATTTTGCTCAGGGGTATACCTTGTTGTAATTTCTCTCTTGATTCCTCTATCCTGCAAGAATGCATCAAATTCATTTGAGAAGTACTCACCTCCTCCATCTAACCTTAGTCTCTTTAGGTTTCTTCCTGTTTGGTTCTCAACAAGTGCAAGATACTTTTTAAAGCAATTGAATACTTCATCTGTGTGCTTCATAAAATATAAGATAGGCCACCTACTGAAATCATCAATGAAAGATACATAATACCTTGATCCAAAAATTGAGGGATCTTTACTTGGTCCCCATACATATGTATGGACAAGCTCTAGATAGTCCTCATGCATGTAGCCTTTCCTTGAGAAGGGTAACCTATGAGATTTTCCAAATTGACAAGCACCACATTTATAGATCATGTGTTGCTTGGATACATTAGGTATCCCAAGCACGCATTGATCTCTACATATTTGTTTTAAGTTTCTCTCACCAACATGCCCTAATCTCTTATGCCAAATTTCAAGTTCTGATAGTGTTTGGTCTTTGTAGCTATAAAGTGCAATGTTCCTTGTATCCTCAAGTTCAAAAGTGAATAATCTACTTGTCTTTTCTCCTTTGGAAATTCTCTTGAATCCATGTTGGGGATCCTCCACAAATGCTCCATATTGGTTGAACCTAACCCTTTTTCCACAATCTGTCCAACACTCATCAAATTCTTGGTAATTTTAGGTACATATAGAACCCTGCTCAACAGATTCTTATTTCCATCAGAGGTCTTAACATTTACTACTTTAATCACTCATCTTGGTGTCATTACCTATTTGTACCTGATGCTTACCCTTTGGTTCCTCAAGGTCAAAGAGAAGAGCTACATTGCATGCCACATGGTTTGAGCATCCTGAGTCAATGTAGAACAGATGGTCATCATTTATACCTAGTTTTGAAGTCATATTCATAATCAAAAGAGAATCCTCTTGCGCCTCTGTATAGTTGTTGTAATCTTTACTTGATTTGTAGCCTCCTTGGTAGTTGCTATTGTAGTTGTTGTTGTAATTGTTATTGTATCCTTGATGGTGATTGAATCTTCCTCTTGATTGTGTATATCCACCTCTTTGATATCCTCTACCTCTCTGATTCTTGAAGTTCTTGTAACACTCATCTATAGTATGATTTGACAATCCACAAATATTACATGATGAGGAGTTATAAGATCTCCCCCTACCTTGCTTACCTCCTCTACCCCTTCCTCTTGAGGTTCTACCTCTCCCTACATAGTTGGCTTGGGAGGTAGCTCCTTTATCTCAATCTTCTTATTCTTCCCTTTCTCTTTGGACTTACTTTTATCAGTGTATAGTGCAGAAGAGCTATTACTTATTGTTGAATCTCCATTCTTGTTGAGCTTGGCTTCATGGGTGAAGAGTTGCCCCATGAGAGTGGTAAGGTCTGGAATCTACATGTCCATGTACAAGTCCATGGTAGTTGTGAAGCTTTCCCACTTGTCATCAGCTTTAACACCATTGATTACTTGTCTTACAATATGCTCCTCTTCAATTTCTTCTTTCATGCTTGCCAATTGATCTACTACATCTTTGACTTTTGTCACATACTCTGAGATGCCTTGCTTGGGTTGCTTTCTTTGAGTGGTAAACTCAATCCACAATTGGTTCTTCCTAGCCCTTGTGTTGGAAGAGAAATATGAAGACAGTCTTTCCCAAGTCTCTTGGGATGTCTTACAGTTCCCAATGTGTGGAAGACGAAAATCAGAAATTGAGTTAAGTAAGTAAGACCTTGCTAATGCATCCTTGGCACACCATGTGTTAAGTCTTTCATGCTCCTCTCTTGTAGGTTGTCCTTTGCTTTTGAATATGGGCATCTCCTCATCTCCTGAGATGTGTCCATATAGGCTCATTCCTTGCAAGTATGTCTTCATCCTCAAGGACCATGCTTGATATTTGTTCCTATCCAATTTATCAATGAAAGAAGGAAAACCATCTCCCATTTTACCTTAGCTTTGCTCTGATACCACAGTTGGGAAAGATGGATGGACACTACAAGAAATGAGTAGGTACTGCCAAATCCTGCTTTGTACTAGCCCCTTCTTGCTTCAGAATTGAGTTGTAGGACCTCTTAGCTTTCCAATGACACTATATAAGTGCCTATGTACTTTGAAAATGATGTGAGAAATGATTGAACCAAAACAGACTACTTCCAAGTTGAAGGATTAATGAAAACCTTCTATTTGTGTTCACACTCCTGCTGCTTGTTATGCTCAGTGCTTCCACTACAGTAGGAATTACAAAAATTCCTTTTAGAGGTATCAAATTAGCATAATGAGATAATGATTCCAAGTCAAATCACTTAAAATGATGCACTATACATAGAGCAATCAGTTTAGCAATTGAATCATTACCCCCAATTTTTTAGGCCCTCTGTAGAGTTTGACTAATGAGTGCTTCAACATGCTTTTCTCCAAGTTGGCTGAATAGATTATCTTCAAAATTTGTGAGCATGTAGATAACTTGAAGTTGAATCCAAGATGTTATAGAACATTCAAAATGGTGAAGGACTGACTGAGATATGAGCAATACAAGTTGAGTATCCCAAATAGAGTATCCCAAATAGAGTATCCCAAATAGAATATGAAGATAGAGTATCCCAAATCTCTAGGGAGGTTTTGCAATTCCTAATATGAAGAAGAAGGAAGTCAGAAATAGAGTTAAGTAGATATGACCTGTCTAAAGCATCTTTGGCACACCATGAGTTGAGTCTTTCTTGCTCCTCTCTTGTAGGTTGAGTTTTGCTTCTGAATATGGGCATCTCCTCATCTCCTAATATGTATCCATAGAAACTCCTTCCTTGTAGATAGGTCTTCATCCTCAGGGACCATGCTTGATAATTATTCCTATCCAATTTATCAATGAAATAAGGGAAACCATCTCCCATTTTACCTCAACTTGCTCTGATACTGCTCTTTGAGGAGATGGATGGATACTACAAGGAAGTGAGGTGGTACTACTAAAACTTGCTTTGTACTTGCCCTAATACACTTCAGAGTTATATAGTAGGCCCATTTAGCTGGAGAATGACACCAAGAAAGTACCTATGTACTTTGGAGTTGATGCTTGAAACAATTGAATCAAATAAGATTACTTCATGAATAGCTAGTGTCACAAAACTGGCTATTTTAGTTTATACACCTGCTGGTTCTTTTGCTCAGAGCTAACACTACAGTAACAATTGATGAAATTCCTTTTGAGTGAATTCAATTTTCATAGATAGCTAATGATTGCAAGTGGAATCATCTAAAATGATAAACTATGCTTTGAGAAATAAGTTTAGCAATCCAAAGCTTACCCCCGATTTTTTAGGGACTAATGAGTAGATTACTAGTGAGCACTTCAACGATGATCTCTCACAGATGCTTGATATAAAATGACTTGAGATTTTGAAAGCATAAAGTAGAGGTCAAGATGGTTTCAACAAGCCAAGCATTATAAAGAATGGTTGAGGATTCACTAAGATATGACCAGAGAAAGCTGACTACTCTGAGTAGTCATAGTAGAGAAGTAGACAAAGATGTTCAATGAACTACATGTATTATAAAACATGATTGTACAAGATCATTGGCATTGTATTGATGCTCAAGGATGATGGATTGAGTGGGCTATGGTGTGAGCTACTCAAGTCCTACAAATGATCAAGGACATAGCTCAAAATGAGGCCACACTTTCGCGAGATTTACTAAAGCTTCTTTATAAGAACTTTCTTCAAAGTTTGAATTTGAATTCAAACTTGGCTCCAACTAAAAGTGACTCCTCTAATTTAGGAGTTATTCTCTCACTCCAAAGTCGTAATTAATATTCTATCTAACTCCACGAGTTATAGACTTTCACAAGATTCTCTCAATGATTTAATTTTTTACAAATGGTAAATGATCAAGTGGTTACAAGCTAAGGTTCACATGCATCATCAAGTGAGAGTTGCACGCATTGTCTTTTAAGCCAAGTGTGTAGGCTTGATTACTTTGCACTAACAAGTCTTTGATCCAATGGAAAGTTGATAGGTGCTTCATTGTGAATATCCCATTTCATGGCATTTTTAAGCTATTATGGTGGTTTCTCTTTTCTAGGTGTTAGTGTTGGTATGTTTTTTGGTGGCACATCAGGTTTAAGATAATTCATTAGTTTTGGTGAAGGGAAGATTAGGGCTTTTGCATGAGCCCCCTTTGTATCTTTTGCTAGCATCCATTGTTGTTCTTTGAAACTTGGCTTGACTTCATCTCCAACTAGTTGGAGTACCCTTCCTCATCACCTTTACATAATGGCAATATGTGCATACGTGGCATTATGATAAACATATTTTTCATTCAATTTTATTTATCTTTCTTTCATTTGTCATATTCTTGTGCATCCCTGTAGTGCCTTTTGATCTGACCCAATTCACCACAAAAATGGTAGCACATCTGCATTCTTCTTTTATTGGAATTTAGAGCTCCTTGATTCTATCCTAGAAATTTAGAATTCCCTTGATTTTGTGCTCCAAAAGAGGGATATGTCATGTATGAAGTGTTATGCAAATGAGGTGGGACATAGTTAGTAGAGGGTTCTCCGAGTTCTGGTATAATTGCATTCATGTCCAACCTATTTTGTTTTCTTTTGCATTATATGGATAAGTGTCCGTGGAATGAGTGGTACATTCACAAATAGCACAATAGATTTGGCTCAAGGCATAATTTGCAGCAATATGATCTGGATTCTTACATCTAACATAGAGGAATTGCTTCAGTGGTTCCTTAGATTTTTTATTTTTGGTGCATATCCAGTCTAGATCTTCAGCAAAGCCTCCAACTTTATGTTCTAATTGCAATGCCATATCTATAACAGCATCCAAATTCATTCCTCCATTACATAGGATGATCATAATTATTCATCATTGGGGGTTCAATCCATTTATAAACCATTGGGTAATCACATCTATTGGTAGAGTTGCACTTGTTACCACTAATTGTCTTAATTGCATCTGAAAACTAGTTGCATATTCTTGTACTTCTTGATTTGGACTCTACTTATTGTTCTATAAAAAAAATCAAAAATATGTTTTGGACTCTTCTTTAGGTAAATCTTTGTATGAAGGCATCATGTACTACATCATATTATTGGAAATGATCCAAATCAAATTCAATGAATCATCTTGCGGCTTGATTAACCAGGGTTCGATAGAAATACTTGGGCTTTATATGCATCATCATCTAGGTTATCTAATACAATAATTAATTTTGAAGGCATGATCATGTGCATCTTGGACATCACCCAGGAATCCACCAAATTTGAGATAAGTAGTTCTAGCTAGATACTCCCTCTTCAACATAAATTTGTATGTACTATAGGTCTAGGGCTGAATTCTTCTACAACATCTACTCGTTCGTCATAATCCAAACTTCTAGAGGATACTTGTACTTCCTATTGTGCCCCCTTTCCAAGAAGTCATCAATTCCACTACTAAAGGGGTTCCATTTCATTCGATTGAAGTATCTTCTTGTTGCTCCAAAATCTTAGAGAAGATGTAGCAATTCAGGTTTCCATTAGTATCCTCTACCCTTCACTATTGCTTATTGGTTTTGCAAGAGGATCTTTTATGACTTTTCAAATATCCAAAACTATTTCTTGCCAAAATTCTACCTCAATAGGCTACTTTTCATGGTTCTTTTCCTGATCAGTTGTTGTTTCTAAGGCAAATGAACTTCCCTTGGACACAAGGAATGTTCTAGTACTTCTTGCAAACAGAAAATGAGGAAATGCTTCCATTTTGATGTTGCATTGCTTCATTCCTTGTGATTACTTGCAACTTTCTTGTTTGGTACCATTATATCTTTAGTTTTGCCACATAGTGCACCTAGAATACTATTTACTCTAAGGGGTTTCTTATCACTCTTATACTTCATGTATGTTTCAGTGGATCTCATTACCAAGCTCTTTTTTTCCTTCAGGTTATGGATAGGAATAGGTCAACTTTGGGTTCTTGGGTGGCATGACTTAGATTTCTCTAGTTCTCTTTGTTTCTCTAAACAAACTCCAAACTATGGGTTATAGTCAAATAATTTACAGCACTAAGATGCACAACATATTATGTGGAATTTATCATTAAACTTTAGGAGTACATGGATACTATTGAACACTTTAAACTGCATATTGCCAAACTATAGGACCAAATATACCTAATTCATAGATTGATTATAGAATTAGTACTATTGTAACTTCATCACACTATCGCTCAAACTTGTAGTTGCACTATTACATCTTTAGTTAGAAATTTTTGCAACAACTTATATACCAAATTGATTGTGCTTATTTTCAATCGTTCAAATAAATAAATAACTGATCACACGTACACATAATACAACAAAAATTACCAAAAAAAATTAATTATGGAGGAAGAAGACACCATGCCCAAAGCATCACTAGTTGGATACACTAGCACACATCAGATGGTTCCTCACACAACATGCACAAAGCTCAGTTCAAGTAATTTGCAAATAGTTACAACATATAGTGCTTCCTTCTAAGTAAGGATTGTTCACTAGGATTATGTCAGTAGACTGAAATTGCAACAATAATTGTCTCATGGACTAAGAAGGGATATAAGGCTTCTCCTTACTATGGTGATTGGTTGAGATCAATTAATCATAAGAACCTCAACAAAAAATTTTATCTTTGACATTGATAGTTCTTAATTGATGATCACCCGTTACGATGCAAAAGAGAAGCAAAACATTTTAATGGAAAGATTGAAATGGGTCAATGTCAAAAACCATTGATACCTATGGATTGGTATAAAAAATGAAGAAAAGGGCCTCCTATAGATCTATAATATGCAATATTCAATGAGAATGAAGATGATGAGAATGTGAAGATTAGAGGTAAGGGAAAATTATCACTAGCAGAGAATATGTCCATATGATATTCTTTGGAGTATTGGAGAGGGTTAAAGATCTTCATCTTATTGATCATATGCATATATTCAAGAATGTCAATTTTTCATTATGTTAATATCTTCTTGGATTAAAAGGCATATTAGCATCCAGAAATGATTTAAAGGATCAAAAATCAAAACCAAATTTATATCCAATTCTTTATAAAAATTGATAGGAAACAAATTATGAACCTACTCCTTGGATACTTACGACAAAGGAGATGCAAACTATCAACAAGAGGATTCTGTGGATTCAAACACCTACAAAATATGGAACATCTTTCAAAAACATGGACTAGATCTTATTTAGGTTAAAGGCACATGATTGGCATAATGTTTTGAAGCACATTCTACCTCTTGTTATTGATGGATGTGAAAGGAAAAGAGTAGGGACATGATCTAATCTTGGAACTTTTACAATATAATTATCATAATTTTATGTTTAATATATAAAATAATTTGATATCCTTTTTTATATGAATTAATTTCTTTATAATTTTATTTTTTATTGATAATTTGTGGATTATATCAAAAGATATTGATAAAGATTGTATCTCACAAAAGAAACATGAATGTAGGGAGCTACTATGTTTGATGGACAAAGAGCTTCCGACATCATTTTTTTATTTTCAGATTCATGTATTGATCCATCTTGTGGATCAAATAAAGATATTAGTAGTTTTAAGCACTTCATGGATGTTTTGGGTATAGGTATATATTGGCATATTAAAACGTTATGTGTGAGAAAGAGAAAAACCTGAAGGATCTATGGAAAAGGGATGGATACTTGAGGAGTGCATGTACATGTTAGTGAATACCTTGAAAGAGTTCATGAAGAAGCCCAACTACATGAAATAAGGAGTCTTCTTCAAAATTGAGAAGACAAAATTTTATCAAGCAAGGGAGTTCCATTTCAATTTACATTGCAAGAAAAAAGTGGTACTTCTACTTTTATCGCATATAATAGTGAAAGCATGAAAACATTCATTGATGATTATGAACAAGAACTTCAAAATGTCTAAAGTGAAAGATAAGGAAATAAAAGATATAGATGTAATGTCCATAGTAATGAGAATAGAGATATGTCTTCTTTTATAGATTGGCTATATACTCATATGCAACAAGTAAATGCAAATAATGAACCAATCTCAGTTGAGTAGAGGGAGCTAATAATAGGTTGTCAGAGAAAGCTAACTTTTTCTTCGAATATTCTATATGAATATTCTATTCTTGCCAATAATGTATATTTGTTTCTCTTCTAATAATTTATTTATTATTGGAGGCTTCAATGTTCACTAATACGTGGGCTTATGGACAACATATGAGAATCAAAGTAGTTTATTCTTTGTGTAAAACAGAGGATTCTAGCAGTATTGCTTCTTTCAAGGAATTATCAAGTGCTATTTTAAAACATACAAACCCTAAAGATAGACAACTTGGATATGCATGGATTGTTGTTGGTATCTATGAAATATCATTTCATATCTTCTAAGAGGTACATAAAAATTATATTTCTTATGATATAGTTTATTATTCTTTTAAGTGCATAATAATGAAGTTTTGTTTTTTTATATTTTAATGAGTTATTTTGAAGGTCAAATGGTTTTGAGCTGAGTATAAACGCAATAATTCCACCATTATGAGGGAATTATTTTTTTTGGGTAATTGAATCTTAAAAAATAATGCAATTAACAAAAGAACCGTACATTCTTTCTAGGCATATTGAACAAGCATTGTTTTTAAAAAACCCTGATTTTTATCCTTGGTACCTAGTCATTCATGTTCATCCTAGAGCTTGATCATTGTTTGAAAACTTTATTGTTGGAGATATCAAAGAGAGCCATGTTGATGATTCATCATCAAAGATTGATTTGTCTCAAACTCAAAGAGAAATTAGAATCATTCTACATGATAATGATAATAAGTTACTTGATGACAATAATATTACTCCACCTCCTCATTCTACAGATGATGAAGAGGAACTATGAGAAGTTGATGTTACTCCATCAACATATGATGTCAACTATAAGAACACACATTTAAAAATAGAAGAAATGATAGAAATCAATAAAGATACTAAAGATGATATTGATGTCTTACCATAATGAAGATAATAATGAAAAAATAGGACTACATTAGATAGTATAGTCCCCTCTATTGATTTGGAATACAAAATAAATCCAACCATAGAGATGAAATATATTCTTATAGGTTAGAACATGACGCTTTGGAGTATGCTTAAAGTTTTGTATATAGCTTCATATTTTGGGAAAGAGCTTACGTTCTAACCAAAGAGCTCTATAACTTTCTAATTCGAGTTAATGATCTTTAACTTGAATCATTTGGATGGGCATCTGAGAGTAGATTTCCCTCTATTCAATTTGAATACAAGGTCAAACCCACCACACACATGAAAACATGTTCTTTCAAGTTTCCACATGAAACTTGTGGGTATGCCTACAATGTCTAATATAGCTTTATTTCCAACAACAAAGATCTCACCCTTGTATGTATACATGTGTGTGATATATGTCTATGCATATGGATGTGAGTGTGATATATGCATATGTATGTATATATAGGCATATGTATATATATGTATATGTGTATATATATATGTATATGTATGTATATGTACATGTATATATATGTATACGAATATATATGTAATATATATCCATATGTTTATTCATGTGTATATGTATCCACGTGATGCATACATGTGTGTTTCATGTGCATGTATGTATTTGCATGGGTATGATATACGCATGCATGCGTGTATAAGCATCCATGGATGTGTGTGATATGTATGTAGTTGCATGTGTGCTTACAACTATGCATGCATGTATATGTATGCATGTGTGTGCGATGTGTATGTATTTGAATGTGTGTTTAATATATATGTATGTGTATATGAATGATGTGTATTATGGTCATTGTTGATTCCCGTAGCTATATATAAAGGCATAAGGTTGGGGGGAGAGTGAGCTGTCTGTAGGTGGTAGTCCTAATGGTTTAGTTTCTTACACATTTCTTATATATTTGTATATATGTATATGTATATGTCTATATATGTTCACACACGCAAACATATATATATGTATACACACACATATATATATATATATATACACATATATATATATATATATGTGTATATATATATTTAAACACATATACATGTGTAGAGATACATATATATACATATACACAAAAATATAAATATGTGTGTGTATGTGTAGAGATTTTTCATACCAATGACTTGCGTTCAATGTAATATTTGCATCTGCACTTGAAGACACGATTATTGAGATAAACATATACAATGATGCGAGGACACCTAGAAATAATTTTTTAAGCAAAGAGAAAACTGCATACAAACCCTCCAAAGGAAAATTGTATATGTATGTATTTATATATCTATGAGCATGTAAATTTGCACACACATATATATATATATATATATATGCACACACATACACGCGCGCACACACACACACACATATATATATATATATATATATATATATATATATATATATATATATATATATATATATATATATATGTATAGACTTATCGTGCCAATGATTTGTGTTCAATGTAATTCATGCGTTTGCACTTGAAGGCAAGATAATTGAAATCAACATATACAATGAAAAGAATATATATATATATATATATATGTGTGTGTAATTAAAAAAATATTTACCGTGCATTGTCATGATGCTATGACATAAGTATCCACATCTATCTTAGTCACCACGTGTGAGACTAGCTAGTGTAGAATTCTGACTCTAGTGAATTAAATACGTAATTTGTGTCTCTCTCATCAAACTTACTAACTAAAAAAAGATCATATAAGTAAAATATAAAAAATATATTTTAGTTTATATGTACAATGTATAGTTTACATCCATTTTAACTAGATAAATGTAAACTAGGAGTCACATAAAGCCCTCCTTCTTTCTTTGAAATCCAAACTTTTCTTGATGTAAAATTTAGTTCCATCACGTGCTATGTCACACTCCAAACCTAAGATACCTATGTATATGCCCATGGGTACCTCTGTTTTGCCCTCATGAGGTATAGGGTATAGGTGTCCTAAAATAAAATAAATTAAAATTATTGAAAACGTTTGCATTATAACATTATTAAAATTTTCAAGTTATAATAAGAAAACATACTTATGTGCAAAAATTTTTCCTCCTACAAATAGGGCGGTAGAGGAATCTCCCTCTGGCCATTCAGTAAACATCTGGATCGTAAAACATAGTTCCTCATTGTTTGCATACTCATGCATGATCGATAACCCCTAAGAAATCACATGGATTTTTTCCATATGTTTGTGTATATGCATGTGTCAGTATGTGTATGTTTGTGTTTGTTATGTATGTGTATATTTGTGAATGTTATTTATGTGCATATATGTGTATAAGTGTATATGTGTATGTGTGTGCGTAAGTCTGTGTGTGTATATGTGTGTCTATGTGTATGTGTATGTGTATTTGTGTGTATGCATGTGTGTATATATGTGTGTATGTGTGTATACATGTGTGTATGTGTATTTGTGTATGTGCATATGTGAGTGTATGTGTCGGTGTATATGTGTATGTTTTTGTGTGTATGTGTGTATGTATATGTGTATATGTGTGTGTATGTATGTGTATGTATGTGTATGTATACACATGTTTGTGAGCGTATTTTTGTGTATAGGTGTATGTGTGTGTATGCATGTGTGTGTATGTGTATGTATACACATGCCTGTGAGTGTATGTTTGTGTATAGGTGTATGAGCGTGTATGCATGTGTGTGTATGTGTATGTGTACATGTGTGTATGTGTGTATTCATGTGTATATGTAGGTGTGTATGTATGCATATGTATGTGTAAGCATGTATGTGTATGTATGCATGTGAGTATATGCATGTGTATGTTTGTGTGTATATGTGTATGTGTGTGTATGTAAATGTGTGTGTATGTGTATATCTTTATATGTGTATGTGTGTATCTGTTTGTACATATATGTGTATGTATTTGTATGTTTTTATGTGTGTGTATGCATATGTATGTATGTGTGTGTATGTGAGGCTATGTGTGTGCATATGTGTATGTGTGTGTGTATGTATATGTGCATGTATGCATGTGTATATGTATATATGTATATATGCATATGCATATGTGTATGCATGGATGTGAGTGTATGTGTGTGTGTGTGTGTCTTTATGTATATATGTGTGCTTTTGTGTGTTTGTGTGTATGTATATTTCTATGTATGTGTATGAGTGTATGTGTATGTGTGTGTATGCATGTGTATGCATATGTGTGTATGTGTGTGTGTTTGCATGTGTAGGTATATATGTATGTGCATGTCTGTGTGTATGTGTATGTGTGTGTATGCATGTGTATGCATATGTGTGTGTATGTGTATGTTTGTGTATGGATTTTTGTATTTATGTATGCATTTGCATGTGTATGTGTATGCATGTAAGTGTATGTGTGTGTCTATATGTGTTTGTGTGTGTCTCTATGTGTGTGTATGTATATGTAAGTGTATGCATATCTATCTATGTATGTGTATGTATATGTGTGTATGCATGCGTATGTATATGTGTGTGGGTAAGTGTGTGTGTGTATATATGTGCATGTTTGTGTGTATTTATGTATTTATATGCATATGTGTGTATTGGTATATGTGCCTGTATGCATGTATATATGTATGTATACATATGCATGTGTGTGTATACATGCACGTGTGTGTATGCATGCATGTGTGTGTATGCATGCATGTGAGTGTGTGTATGTGTATATGTATGTATGGGTGTGTTTTTATGTGTGTGTATATATATGCATGTGTATGTGTATGTGTGTATGTGTGTATGTGTGTATGTGTGTATGTTTGTGTATGTGTGTGTATGTATATGTGTGTGTGTGTATGTGTGTATGCATTTGCATGTATAGGTATGTATGTGAGTGTATGTGTGTATATGTGTATCTATGTGTATGTATGTGTATGCTTATGTGTGTGTATGTGTATGTGTGGGTACGCAAGTGTGTATGTATGCATATGCATGTGTGTGTATCCATAGGTGTGTATGTGTGTATGCAGGTGTGTGTATATGTGTATGTGTGTTTCTCTATGTGTGTATGTGTGTCTTTCTATGTGTGTGTATGTATATGTGTGTCTATGTGAGTGTGTGTGTGTGTGTTTTTGTGTGTATATATCAGTGTGTTTACATGTATGCATGCATTTGTATGTTTATGCATATGTATGCATGTGGATGTATGTGTATGTGTATATGTGTATGCATATGTGTGTGTATTCATATCTGTATGTATGTGTATGTGAGTGTATGCATGTGTGTATGTATGTATGTATGTATGTATGTATGTATGTATGTATGTATGTATGTATGTATATACGTGTATGCATGTGTGTAGATGTATGCATGTGAGTGTATGTGTCTATGTGTATATATGTGTATGTGGTGTGTGTCTAAGTGTGTGTATGTATATGTGTGTATGTGTAGAGGAGGTACTGAGGACCCACTTCTAGCACTATAAGATTGTATACACTTCCAGTACTCTGTCTACTCAAGGGGGGTTCTCCTTAGGGAAATATACCCTGTAACATTCCTATGTGCAGGTACATTCACTGACAATAGAGACACCAACAGAAGAGAAAATGTACAGTCGAGAAAGTATTGATGACAAGTGCTCATAAGAGAGGAAACTCAACTTCCTAACTCAGAAAATGATTACAGAGGGCCACAATGCTACCAAAGGATGAATCTGAGGGCTAGCATGCCATTTCGAGAACTAACCAGAAGTGGTTCAAGAGCACCAACTAACATAATGGATACAACAAAGTTGATGACTTGATCCACAAGAAATTCACCGATGCATGCCAAAGAATGAGATCCAAGCCACTCAATCACTTTGTAATGCTAATCACGAACTCCACTCGGAAGTCCACACTCTGTATAATCACCATAAAGTGGCCTCCAACAGTGTGCCTGTAGCAACAAAGTGCAGAGAGTAAACCAGAAAATACCCTCAAAAGGCATCAACAAATGATGGTAATGTTGATACGCAATAGTCTTAAAGATCCACACCTTTGAGATCGTATGTCTCTCCAATTGAGATCCCACAAACCCAAATGACTGCTAAACATCTGTTTATATAGACTCCAGAGAGGCTAGGGGTGGCCTTGCCAAATCTGAGCCTTAAGTGTTGTATGTGCCAAAGTGGTGGCCAAAGAGGTGATGGAGTGGACTAATTATGGCTCTGGTATCCAACTTCAATTAGGCCCCCAATTTTAGCTTCTGACACCGCTAAAGCATGGCGATGGTATTCCTTGCATTACTTTTCACTATGACACTTTACAGACAAAATATACTCCGCCCATCATTTTCTGCCCAAAGTAGCTCATGGTGGAGCCCATCCTAAGTCGGTAGTCCCCTAGTTACGTTGCCAAAATAAGTCGCCCATGTGTGCCATGTGTAAAGGGATGCACCCCAATGTTGACGTAGTAAGCCAAATTGGCCTCGTCAAAAGGGAAATGGTTGGTCACCCTAGTAGAACAACCCACATGGGTGGTTGCCCAAATTGGAGGTTTTCATAGTGGCTGGTCACCTTGGGTGGAGAGAGGAGGAGGAGGGGAAAGGGGAAAAAGGGGTGGTCGCCTTGGGTGGACAGGGGTGGGGGAAAAGGGGTCATCACGTTGGGTGGAGAGAGGAGGAGGAGGGGAAAGGAGGCAAAAGGGTGGTCGCCTTGGGTGGGGGTGGGGGAAAAGGGGTGGTCACCTTGGGTGGAGAGGGGTGTGGGAAAAAGGGGTAGTCACCTTTGGTGGAGAGGGGTGGGGGGAAAAGGGTGGTCACCTCTGGTGGAGAGGGGTGAGGGAAAAGGGGTGGTCTTCTTGGGTGGAGAGGGTTGGGGGAAAAGGGGTGCCTTGAGTGGAGAAGGGGTGGGGAAAAAGGGGTGGTGACGCTCTTTTGCAAGAAGTTCAAGAGGGTTGGTCGCCTAAGTGTCATAAGACCACATGGGTGGTCGCCCTAATTTGGCTTGAAGATGATTAGGAGGTCGCCCAAGTTTGCACAAACCCACAATGGGTGGTTGCCCTAGCAAGTGAGGTGTTTATGGTGGTTGGTCTTCATGATTGGTGGTTGCCTTTATTTGAAGCTTTACTTAAGGTGGTCGCCCAAATCTTGAAGAGGTGGTTGCCCAATGCTTGAAGGAGTGGTCGCCTAATTTTGCACAACCCCAAGAAGGGGTGGTCACCCAATTTGTTAGAGGTCCTCTTCATGTGTTGCCAAAAAGAATTTGGTCGCCTTGGTTGAAGATACCTTGTGATGAAGGTGTCCCCCACATTTGAGCTTCCATGTGCAATAGAATTAAGTCGTCACATTTTTTATATTGCAAGAAGAAGAAGAATTGGCGAGTTCAGTGTGTTGCGAGAGGGAAGGGCGGCCGCAGTCTAAGAAAAGCTTGACCAAATCCAAGTGTAGTTTGGTTTTGTCCCACGTTCTTTCTCCCAACTATCGATGACCCGACCCTTATCGTACCATATGTTTGCATGGTCCTCCACTATATTGAAGCCGCCACAAATTAGCACATTGTAGGGGAGCGAGCACAAGGAGGCCCAGGGTCATACATAGTAACTAAAGTAAATGTAGATGGGACTGCATGGCAGGCTTGATGCCCCTATATCAAAAGAATCATTGAAGTCATTGATGCCCTCCCTTGTGGTAAAAGCTCGTGACTAGATGGGCTCACTAATGAGTTCTTTAAGTCCTTCAAGTGGGTGGTTGCCACCCCTCTTCATCTGTTTTGGCAAGAGGCGATCGATTTATTATGATGCTCCAAATGGGATATAAGATCATTGCCAAGTCGTAGCCAACAGAATATCTAGCCATGTGAGGGCATGGTTAAGCGAGGACCAAAAAGGTTTCATCAAAGGCAGGTCAATCTTGGAAGCCATTATAGGTATCTGGGAAGGTCTCAAATTCTCAAATGAGTCAAGACAAGGCTGGAATGGGACTATATTCTGCAATCACTTAAAGATCTTGGATGTAGTAAAAAAATCACCAAGATGATCTCGACCCTTCAAAGGTAATCAAATTAAGAAGGTCGATTAGACAAGGGTGCCCGTTGGATCTTTGCCATTGCCACAAAAGGGCTTAGCCGACTGGTGGAGCACCAGGTGGAATCTGGTAACTTCAAAGGCCTCCGTTTGCCTCATGACCATGCTTGGATACTTTCTATGAAGCCTTTGGATCCAAAATCAACCACTCTAAGACCGCTTTTAGAGCTATTGTCGGGATCCAACCTGAACGTCTCATTGTTCACGATTGTCAAAACATTCCACAAGGCCAAATTTTCCAGCTCCTTGGGATTCCCTTGGGATTTGGTATCTCGATGGAGCAAAGATGGAATTGGGTACTGGCCAGACTCAAAAACAAGTTAAACTATTCGAGAGGTATGCAAATCAATCTCGTTGGTTGTGCAATGGTTATCAACACGTTCCTCATATCGTCGACCATTTACTTCCTCTCTTGTTGGGTACCGAAAGAGCACGAGCTGTCCAAACTGGATAGTATTTGCAGAAACTTCCTTTGGACACATTTGGCTTGAAGGATACCTTGAAGTCTATACACACATGGAGAAGCATAGGAACATATGCTAGTGGTTAATTACCACTTTACTTCTTTGTAAAAGTCAGTTTTGACTTTGAAATCTTTGTAAACAACTACCAAGGAAATCTCTTGAACTTTATTAGTTGTAAAGAATCAATCAAGTAGATGGAATATCTCCTAGGATGTAGGAGCTTGATTAAAGGGAGCCAAAGTTTGAATTCAAATTCAAACTTTGAACTAAATCACTATAAAAGGTCTACTCAAAAAGTCGCGGGTAGAAGACTCATATTCCGAGCTCATCTCTGTCATTTTCGAGTGTGTGTGAGGCCTACACTCCAGCCCAAACCTATCTACACCATTAGGCAATGATATTCATTCCAATGGCATTGTACACAAGTGTTTATTAATACATATATCTACATTTTCATTTCTGAGTTCTCTGTCATACTACTTGAAAGTCTATCAACTTGTGAAGAGCATATCTGAGTCATTTCTCGACCAAATTCAAAGATCTAAAGTTTTTTGGAACCCGCTCAAAGCTTTCTACTTGTCGTCAAAATTTTAAGAGATTCTATTCAGCCATTTCAGACAAAAGCTCGTCGAGGTGATCATTGGTCAAAGTCTGCAATAGTCCTAAAAAATCAGGGGTAAAGGTTTACTTGCTAAGTTGATTTCTCTGAGCATAGTTGATCTTTCTATATCATTCCACTTGGAATAGTTAGCTTCCTAAGCAAATTAGATATTCCTAAAAGGAATTGTTCCAATTCCTACTGTGCTGGTCATACTGAGCAAAAGATCCAGCAGGTGTCAAGTCAAAAATAGAAGTTTTTCCTTGAAGCTTGAGAATCAAAATTGTCTGTTTTGATTCAATCTTTACATGCATCATTTCCAAAGTACATAGGCCATTTTATGGTCTCATTGGAAAGCTAAGGAGGTCCACTTAATTCTAAAGCATCAAAGGGTTGGTACAAAGCAGGATTTGGTAGTACCTACTCAATCTCTTGGCGTGTCCATCCATCTTTCCCAACAGTGGTATCAGAGCAAACTAAGGTAAAATGGGAGATGGTTTTCCTTCATTTATTGATAAATTGGACAGGAACAACTATGAAGGCACTACCTCCCAAGCCAACTATGCAGGGAGAGGTAGATCATCAAGAGGAAGGGGCAGTGGAGGTAAGCAAGGTAGGGGGAGATCCTATAACTCCTCACCATGCAACATCTGTGGTTTATCAAATCATACTACAGATGAGTGTTTTAGGAACTACAAGAATCAGAGAGGAAGAGGATATCAAAGAGGTGGATACTCACTCAAGAGGTAGATTCAACCATCACCAAGGCTACAACAACAACTACAACAACAATTACAACAACAATTACAATGGCAATTACCAAGGAGGATTCAAAACCAGAAAGGACTACAACAACTATATAGAAGAGCAGGATGATTTTCTTCTAATCATGAACATGACTTCAAAACCAGGTACAAATGATGACCACCTATTCTACATTGACTCAGAACACTCAAATCATGTGGCTGGCAATGTAGCACTATTCTCTGATCTTGAGGAACCAAAAGGTAAGCATCAAGTACAAATAGGTGATGTCACCAAGCACTCAGTAGTTAAAGTTGGAAATGTTAAGACTTGTAATGGAAATCAGAACTTGTTGAGTAGGGTACTCTATGTACCAACCATTACCAAAAATTTGATGATTGTTGGACAGATTGTGGAGAAAGGTTTGCAGGTCAGATTCAACCAATTTGGAGCATTTGTGGAGGATCCCAAGCAAGGGTTCAAGAGAATTGCTAAAGGAGAAAAATGAGGTAGACTTTTTACTTTTGAGCTAGAAGAAACAAAGAATATTGCACTCTACAGTTATAAAGATCAAACACTTTCAGAGCTTGAGATTTGGCATAAAAGATTAGGGCATGTAGGAGAAAGAACCTTGAAACAGATATGCAGGGATCAATGTGTAATTGGAATACCCAATGTTTCCAAACAACATATGATATATAAAATGTAGTGCTTGTAAATTTGGGAAGTTTCACAGGTTACCCTTCTCAAGGAAAGACTACATGCATGAAGGCTACCTAGAGCTTGTCCATACAGATGTATAGGAACCAAGCAAAGACCCCTCAATCTCAGGATCAAGGTACTATGTATCTTTTATTGATGATTATAGCAGGTGGACTGTATTGTACTTCATGAAGCACAAGGATGAGGTGTTTAATCGTTTTTAAAAATATCTTGCACTTGTTGAGAATCAGACAGGGAAGAATCTAAAGAGGCTAAGGTCAGATGGAGGAGGTGAGTACTTCTCCAATGAGTTTGAAGACCTCTTGCAGGACAGAGGCATTAAAAGAGAAATCACCACAAGGTATACTCCCGAACAGAATGGGGTAGCTGAGAGAAGAAATAGGCTGATTAGTGAAACAGCTAGGTCTATGTTGAATGAAAAACATTTACCTAATTACCTATGGGCAGAGAGTGTTTCTACTGCCACTTACCTCGTAAACAGGTTACCATCTAAGTCCCTTGATGGGATGACACCCTATGAAGCATGGCATGGTAAGAGACCCTCACAAGACAATTGCAGGATACTTGGATGTGTAGCATATGTACACATTCCTTCTCAGATAAGAAGTAAGCTAGACCCTTAGGCTGAGAAGTGCATCTTTATTGGATATGATCTAAATCAGAAAGGATATAGGTTTTATAACCCTTCCAATACAGGATTCATGGCTAGTAGAGATGTTGTCTTTGATGAAAATGATTCTTGGTATGAGAATGAATGCAGGAAGTTTAAACTACCCTATGACTTGGAACAGGAGTTTCCAAGTCTTTCCAAGGAGGAACCTACTCAGAATGAAGACTCAAATTCAGATGATGAAGACATTATCAACCTTGAAGAGTTCAAGGCATGGAAGTCCAAGGGCGAAATGAAGATGAAGAAACTTGAAGACATACTTGAATCTTCAACTCAATCAATCAGAAGATCACAAAGAGAGAGTAAAAAACCTATCAGACATGGGTATGATACATCTCTTGCTACTAACACTCTGTTTATCTTGCCAAAGATTTGTCAATTGAAGAACCAGGATCATATGAAGAAGCAATAACCAAGACAAAATGGAAAGAAGCTATGGATGAGGAGATTGAAGCACTCAAGGAAAGTGACACATGAAAGCTAGTACCAAAGAAGGAGTCCATGAAGGTAATAGGATCCAGATGGATCTATGAACTTAAAAGAAATTCTGATGGGACAATTAACAGGTACAAAGCCAGATTGGTAGCCAAGGGTTTTGCACAAACCCAAGGCATTGAATATGAAGAGACATTCTCACCTATGGCCAATATGCTAACCATCTCAGTGTTGGTAAGTGTGGCTGCATCAAAAAATTGGAACATGTATCAATTGGATGTCAAAAATGCTTTCTTGAATGGATGGATTTCAGAGGAGGTATATATGTCACAACTTCTTGGCTATGAGGACCCAAACAAGGTATCATATGTGTGCAAATTGAATAAAGCTTTATATGGATTGAAGAAGGCACCTAGGGCATGGAATCACAGATTAACCACTTACCTTCAAGACCAAGGTTTTATCATGAGCAAGGCAGACACTTCTCTATTCATCAAGAGAAGTAATTCAGAGGTAATATACCTATGTGTTTATGTTGATGACATCATACTTAGAGGTAATGATGTTAATGGAATCAGAAAAATCAAGAGCCAGATGATGAAGGAGTTCAAGATCAATGATCTTGGTCTACTAAAGTATTTTCTTGCACTTGAGTTGGTCTATACTAACTCTGGAATATATATCACTCAGAAAAAATACATACAGGAGAAGTTTCGTTTGCAGGATGCCAAAGTTGCAAGTACTCAATGGAGGTAAACCTTAAACTAAGTGCCCATGCAGGTGATGAAATTAATGACATTATAGGTTATCAAAGCATGGTGGGTAGCTTGAACTATGCTACCTTAACAAGAATAGATATTGCATATGGAGTTAGTGTGCTAAGTCAGTTTATGCACAAGCCAAGAGCACCTCACTTGGAGGCTGCCAAAAGGATATTAAAGTATCTCAAGGGTACACAACATCATGGTTTGTATTTCCCTTACACTTCAGACTTGGATATTAAGATCTATTCAGATGCAGATTGGGCAAGATGCAAGGATGATAGGAGGAGCACTTCTAGATACATTTCATTCGCAGGTGATAAGCCAATATCATGGTCTTCAAAGAAGCAACCTACTGTTGCTTTATCCTCTACAGAGGCAGAGTATAGAGGACTGGCTAATGCCACTCAAGAAGCCATATGGATCAAGCAATTGTTTACAGAATTGGGCCTATATACTAGGTCACCAATGATCTTTGGAGATAATACAAGCTCACTTCACCTTGTAGCTAATCCTATCTATCATGCTAGGACCAAACATATAGAGGTCCATTACCATTATGTGAGAGAGAAGTTATTGAGCAAAGACATTCAACTAACCTATGTATCAACCAACATGCAGTGTGTAGATTTGTTAACCAAAGCCTTGGATGGAACCAAACTTTGCAGGTTCAAAGCAATGATTGGATTGCAGGATATACTTGAAGATTGAAGATGAAGACCAAGCCAAAATGTTTGGCTTGAGGGGGAGTTGTTGGTGCAATTCACAAGCCTACACATTTGGGTTGAAGGATACCTTGAAGTCTATACACACATGGAGAAGCATAGGAACAAATGCTAGTGGTTAATTACCACTTTACTTCTTTGTAAAAGACAGTTTTGACTTTGGAATCTTTGTAAGAGCTACCAAGGAAATCTCGTGAACTTTATTAGTTGTAAAGCATCAATCAAGTAGATGGAATATCTCCTAGGATGTAGGAGCTTGATTAAAGGGAGCCAAAGTTTGAATTCAAATTCAAACTTTGAACTAAATCACTATAAAAGGTCTACTCAAAAAGTCGCAAGTAGAAGACTCATATTCCGAGCTCATCTCTATCATTTCTGAGTGTGTGTGAGGCCTACACTCTAGCCCACACCTATCTACACCATTAGGCAATGATAGTCATGCCAATGGCATTGTACACAAGTGTTTATTAATACATATATCTACATTGTTCATTTCTGAGTTCTCTATCATACTACTTGAAAGTCTGTCAACTTGTGAAGAGCATATCTCAGTCATTTCTCCACCAAATTCAAAGATCTAAAGCTTTTTGGAACCAGCTCAAAGTTTTCTAAATGCTTTCAAAATTTTAAGAGATTCTATTCAGCCATTTCAGAGAAATGCTCGTCAAGGTGATCACTGGTCAAAGTCTGCAACAGTCCTAAAAAATCGAGGGTAAAGGTTTACTTGCTAAATTGATTTCTCTGAGCATAGTTGATCTTTTTATATCATTCCACTTGGAATAGTTATCTTGCTAAGAAAATTAGATATTCCTAAAAGGAAGTTTTCCAATTCCTATTGTGCTGGTCATACTGAGCAAAAGATCCAGCACGTGTCAAGTCAAAAATAGAAGGTTTTCCTTGAAGCTTGAGAATCAAAGGTGTCTGTTTTGATTCAATCTTTACATGCATCATTTCCAAAGTACATAGGCCATTTTATGGTGTCATTGGAAAGCTAAGGAGGTCCACTTATCAAATCTGAAGCATCAAAGGGCTGGTACAAAGCAAGATTTGGCAGTACCTACTCAATCTCTTGGAGTGTCCATCCATCTTTCCCAACAACCACAATAGGAGGGGGGTGCCTAAAATCAAGTGGTCCATCTGCAATAGCCAAAGAGTATGTGGAGGCCTTGGGAGTCTGGACATTGGGTGCTTGGCTAACAAACTTACAACAAAATGGATGATTAAGGCGTGGTGCAACGGGGAGGCCTCGTGGGCCAAGTTGAGCTTCAAAAACAATAACGCCCGTATTGGAAGAATCTTGACATTCTAACCCTTTTGTTTTCCCCGATCTTGGTCTTCCTGAAAGGCTCAAATCTTGTGTGCTCCCTATGGAAGATTTGGAATAAAGTCAAAAGCTTTGCAAGAATAAGTGAAGATTGGAAGTGGACAGTCGGTATTAGACAAAATGACTCTATGTGGTTTCCTATCCATGGCATCCAGATCGTGGAATCTCAGAACATTCAAAACACCAAGAGGCTATGGAACAAAGGCTTCAAAAAATGGAAACATCTCTAGAAACAAGGCACTAACCAGTGGATCAACTTTGAGGATGTTGATGCTAGCATCAACATTACCTATGATGAATGGAATAATTTGTAAAGCAGAAAACTCGCCTCGGACTGCTCTAAAGTTCACCTTCTCATGGGGCATGACATGCCAAGCCTGCTTGGTCTTAGATGGCACAATGGTAATTGCCTAACAAAAATCCCAAACATCAAAGTAACCATTGATCATCAGGTTAAGATCAACATGACGTGGTGCATGTCGTGGATGAGGCTCTGATGAGACATAAAGTTCATAGCTATCTGGCACCCCGTCATAGAGATCAAAAAGTCTGTCCTCTTATGGTAAATTCTTCATCGTGGAATCTAGACCAACCTTAAGGCTAGCAAAATCTATGGGACACCTCCTTGGTGCAAACGATGCTACCAGATAATGGAAGATGTTTCCCACATCTTTGTTACCTGTCCTAGCTCCAACAGGCTCTAGCAAATTGTCGGAAAGAAAATGAGACTTCAAAAACATATGAGTTGGAAGCAAGCTCTACTGGGAGAAGCGATCGGCTACTCTGCAACTCTTTAGAATGCCATCAGAGGGGAGGTCCTATGGAAGAGCTAGTGGGAGAGATGTGCATTTAACTTTGGTGACTCCCCCAAAGAGTGGTCGATTGAGAAATCATTATTCCTCCTTGGCAAAAGAATCGCTAACTATAAGAAATCCCCCTGCTTCATGCATCATTAGGTGCTCCTTTTGATCAAGAACAAGCTTAAACCCAAGTGGGCCCCACATGAGGGTGATGAGATGGTGATTAACCTCCTTTGAATGCCATCTAAACCCTGTTAAAGCTTTCCCTACTCTCTAGGATTTGGTGGATCCCGTGGGCATTAGTCCCCTTCACTTGTACATTTCGTTTATTTAATTCAAGTCAGAGACAGTACGCCTTGGCGGAACTTCCTTTTCTCCTTGGTACTTGGGAGGCGCCTAGTTTTAAGGCATGGGACATTTGATTAAATTCACTCAAAAGAGGGGAGTGCACGCCTTTCACTTTGCAAGAAAATTAAGTCAATTAATTTCCAGGCAAGCACGCTCCATACTTTGCTATCAAAGCGCAAAAAGTGAGAGAATTATATATAAGTTGGATCTCTTTACAAGAGGTTCATATGGGGAAATTTTAGAAGTTCATATGGGCAAAGGGATCCCTTCAGAGAATAAAGAGGTCAGAGCTCTCCCTAGGTGCTTATCTTGCATCCACTTCCTACCCTTAGCTTGTGCCCACAACCTTTGCTTCCAATGTCTTTGCCCATGCCTTGGGTCCTAATTTCGTCCACCCGGCTAATTGCCCTTTAGTTGTCCATGATGTTGCCTTCCTAAGGGCATGGCCTTGGGAGTGGTTTCAAGCCTGTAGGGCAAGGATGGCCGATGGTGGCCCAAGCCCCTCCCCAAGGTCCCAAGACCATCCCCTTAAGCTCATGCTTTCACAATTCTAGGAAAAGAATCTTCCAAGTTCACAAACTGGAGACAATCAAATGGCCATCAAAATCACTTGCTCTACAGATCCCCACATCAAGACTTTGCACTGTACCGGTGCAATGACTCATTTATTTGCTTATTCCAACAAACAAAATGAACTAGAGAAAGTTAAATGAATTGAGCTATGCTATGTATAGTGAGTGAATTCCATCTAGTTGCATTAATTCAAATAATTCTTCACCCTAGAGATGTTGACCAGGGGCATCCTCTCTCCCTGCAAGTCCTTTAGATGTACTACTCCTTGTAGTAATATCTTTATCACCTTGTAGGGCCCTATCCATTTGGGTGCCAGTTTGGTGGATGTTTGCGGGATCTAATGTATCAAGACTAAAGATCCTTCATGTACCTCACTAGAACTTAGATACCTGTCATGCCGCCTTTTGCATTCTTCCTGCTTTTCCTGCAGTTTCCTCATGGCTTCTTCCCTATATTCTTCTAATGCCACAAGTCTTCTAATGGGAGGCTCGATTCCAATGGTTCTGGCTCCAATGTCCTTCCTCATAATAAATTCAAATGGCACCAGTGCCTCTTTACCATATACTAAGCGGAACGGACTCTTGCGAGTGGTTCCCCTTCTAGTAGTTCGGAAAGCCTAGATTGCGTCGATCAACACTTGTGACCAAGAATTTTGATGATCAAAGTATAATTTGCATAACAGCCCAATCAAAATCTTCTTAGAGCTTTCTGCTTGGCCATTTTCCCTCGGATAGTAAGCACATGACCTTTTGTGAAAGACTTTATACCTTTCAAAGATGAATTGGAGCAACTCATTTACAAAGTGTGTGCCCCTATCACTAGTAATTTCAAGCGGACAACTGGATCTAGAGAAAATACATTTATACAAAACCTTAGCCATTTTCAAGGCCATGCAATCTATAGTGGCTTTAGCTTCTATCCACTTAGGTGCATAACATGTGACCATCAGAATATACTTCTCACCCCCAGGTTGACCAGTTGGACTGATCGGACCAATAAAATCCAGACCCCATCATTCGAAAGGTAGCCATCCTATGGAGATGACTAATGGTTGAAAATTCAATCTAGTTGGCATAGGAGCACATCTCTGGAAAACGTCGCATTCCTTAGCAAATTTCATTGCATCTTTGTAGATCTGAGGCCACCATAGTCCCTTGTGGATAAATTTTGTGAGCCAAATCCTCTCCCTTCAGATCCCTTTCGATGTGCGCTGCTTCAAGCAAGAAATTTACCTCCTTTGGAAAAACACACTTTCTAAAGATACCATTCTGACAATATTTATACAAATTTACATTTATGAGTGAGTAAGTTTTGGCTTTAAAGAGTAATTTCATCTTTTCTATTAGTGTTAGGTGCTTGGGGAATTTTACAATAGTGAGGAAATGAAGAATTCCATCATACCAATGAGTTTGCATTGCAACCAAAAAAAGACTACTATCCACCAGTTCATCATTAATACTTGTTTCCTTTTCACTCAAAGCAGTCCTTAATACTTGATCCGCCATATAGTGCTCTTTCCCTGACTTAATGTGAATATCAAAATCAAATTCTTGAAATAACAGTAACCATCACCAAACTCTTCCACCTACTCTAGGCTTGTTAATCAAGTACTCAAAGGTTGATGATCAGATATGACAATAAAATGTACACCTAGGAGGTAATACCAAAATTTTTGAAGAGCAAATACGATAGCCAAACCTTCCCTTTTGGTAGCGTTGTAATTCCTTTCTACTTTGGTAAGCAATCTGTTAGCATAGGCGATAGGTTGGTATACCTTATGTGACGATGGCTGATCCAAGACTGCTCCAAGTGCATGAAGATTGGCATCTGTATGCACATGGAACTCTAATGATCAATTAGGAGGAGTTGAAATTGGAGCAGTACATAGCATCAATTTCAATTTGCAAAATGCTTTCTCGGCTTCATAACTCCATGAGAAAGAAACCTTCTTACTGGTAAGCCTAGAAAAGGACTTAGCTATTTCTGAGTACATCATGATAAATATTCTATGTTATCCTACATGGCCTTAAAAAGTTTGCACTTCCTTTGGAGTTCATGGGATAGGCATTGAGAGGATAGTAGTGATCTTTGTCGGATCAACAGTTATCCCTTCAGCCGATATTGTGCCCAAGAAGAGTGCCTTTAGTGACCAAAAAATGAAATTTAGGAGGATTTAACTTCAAACCTATTCTAAGACACTACTCAAAGATTTCTTTTAGATTGTCCAAGTGATCATGGAAATCTTGAACTGCCACTCTCCTATCTTGAACTACGCAAAAAGGTGGTTAACCATTTTCCCAATTTCAGATACATTGTTCAATTAAATGAAGCTAATGCATTTAGCAGGGCAATAAAAACAAAATGTAGAACAAAGTGACAACCTTGCACTATCATAAGTACCTTTTCAACAATGCTGAGTGGTGCAACCCGGTGTTGATCTGCTAATGTAACTATGAAGGATTCCGCCTTCATGGGATTCAATTTTCCTTGTTGTTCCTCCCTGTAGGTTGCTACCACTTGCCTAGCCTTAGTCATCATGGGCATTGAAGAAGATGAAACAACATAAGACTGAGTGGTCATACCTTCTACTTGTGGAGAGACTGCAATCATGTGAATTGGAGCAGGGTGGCTTCTTGGACAATCCCTGGTATAGTTATCCTTAGCATATCGACCATGTTGACAGGGAGGTGCACCTCCTGGTAAGGAGAACCTGTTCTGCATGTGGCCATACTCACCACAACGATAACACATCAATGGCCTATTGTATCTAGGCCCACTTGGACGGTTCTCTTCTTTATTAGATGCATTTGAAGTGCTATCATGATAAAAATCAAGAACTAGAGGCTTACCTCGCTGCTGTGCTCCCTTAATGTAGGCTCGTTCATGACCATCTTTGCCACAGAATTGACAACAGACCCTGTTAGGACAATTAGCATTGGAATGTCCATTGTTGCTACATATTGTACACCAGATCTACCTCCTTATGTCCTGCCTTGTTCGAAAATCTTCTAACTCACGATGAAGTTGAGCTATCTCATCATCATTATGGCACTGCGATGGTGGCATGGCCTTCTCTTCTTAGTGACTTTGCTGCATTCTTAAGGCTTCCAACTCCTTCCTTAGTTGCACGATAGGATCTAAGTCTGATGCATAATTTGGTTGGGTATCTTCTTCAAAATGTAGCCTAGCTTCCTCAATGCATGATGCAGCTACAACAAAACCATCAAGTGTTGCATACAATCTAAGAGATTCATGAAGCTTCTACTAGGATGACTTGGGCAGAGCTTTCTCTATCCATTTTTTTACCAGGAAATCACCTAGAGCATGTGGCAGAAGTGAAACAAGTGCTTTTGTTATAGTGTGAAGTTCGTGAAAGGATTCACCTGATCTCAGTTTCAGGTTCTCTAGCTGACCTAGAGCTCTTTCCAAGGAGTTGCTTGGTCGGAATGTCTACGAGAATGCCATTTTCAGTGCCTCCCATGTAGTGAAGTGGTCATCTGCATATCGACTATACCATTTGTCTACAAGGCCTTCGAATGTAGATGGGAAGAGTACCAACATTGCATCCTCTCGGTTCTGTAGTCCTCGTTCACGACATAATGAGACAAATCTCCTCACTGGATCATTTGCATCCTCATAAGCTAGTCCCTTAAAAGTAGGGAACATGATATTCAACCTAGAGAGTAAATGAGAAAGATCCTCCATTGGCACTCGTGCTTCTTTTGAAGTATCTGAGGAAAAATCTAATGTGCTTTTGAGCTTCTCTTTTGAAAGCGGGGTTGAAGCCAAATCAATGGACAAATTTAAGAGTAGAGAGGTACTAGTCGAAGGTAGAGCTAACTTCTTGAGGCTCCTTTGTACACGAAGGGGCTCTCTGTCTGCTCGAGTGTGGGTCATGTACCCACTCACAGAATGCGAAAAATAAAGAAAACAATGCAACAAAAACTATATATTGCACACTAGGTACCTCACACAAAAAATGCAAGTGTCCCACAAGGCGTGCCAAATTGTAGAGGACGTACTGGGGTACCCACATCTAGCAATATCAGACTGTATACACTTCCAGTACTCCCTCTAATCAAGGGGGGTTCTCCTTATGAAAATATGCCCTCTAACATTCGTGTGTGTAGGTACATTCACTGACAATAGAGACACCAATGAAAGTGAAAATGTACAGTTGTGGAGAAAGTATCAATGAAAGTGCTCATAAGAGAGGAAACCCAACTTCTTAACTAAGAAAATTATTAGAGAGGACCACAATGCTACCAAAGGCTGAAGGTGAGGGCTAGCATGCCATTCTCGGAACTAACCAGAAGCAGTACAAGAGCGCTCACTAACACAATGAGTACAACAAAGATGATGCCAAATCCCAACCTTAAGTGCTGCACGTGCCAAAGTGGTGGCCAAAGAAGTGGAGGAGTGGACTTATTATGGCTCTGGTAGATCACCCTAGTAGCAACACCCGCATGGGTGGTTGCCCAAATTGGAGGTTTTCATAGTGGCTGGTCGCCTTGGGTGGAGAGAGGAGGAGGAGGGGAAAGGGGGAAAAAGCGTGGTGGCCTTGGGTGGAGAGGGGTGGGGGAAAAGAGGTGGTCACCTTGGGTGGAGAGAGGAGGAGGGGAAAGGGGGAAAAAGGGTGGTCTCCTTAGGTGGAGAGGGGCGGGGGGAAATGGGTTGGTCGCCTTGGGTGGAGAGGGGTGGGGGAAAAAGGGGTAGTCACCTTTGGTGGAGAGGGGTGGCGGAAAAGGGTGATGAGGGGTGAGGAAAAAGGGGTGGTAACCTTGGGGTGAGAGGGGTGGTTGCCTTGGGTGGAGAAGGCAACCACCCCACGTATAGCAATATCAGATTGTATACCCTTCCAGTACTCCCTCTAATCAAGGGGGGTTCTCCTTACGAAAATATGCCCTCTAACATTCCTGTGTGTAGGTACATTCAGTGACAATAGAGACACCAACGAAAGTGAAAATGTACAGTTGTGGAGAAAGTATCAATGACAAGTGCGCATAAGAGAGGAAACCCAACTTGTTAACTAAGAAAATGATTAGAGAGGACCAGAATGATACCAAAGGATGAAGGTGAGGGCTAGCATGCCATTCTGGGAACTAACCAAAAGCAGTACAAGAGCGCTGAATAACACAATGAGTACAACAAAGATGATAAGAAATCCCAGCCTTAAGTGCTGCACGTGCCAAAGTGGTGGCCAAAGAGGTGGAGGAGTGGACTAATTATGGCTCTAGTAGATTGCCCTAGTAGCACCACTCGCATGGGTGGTTGCCCAAATTGGAGCTTTTCATAGTGGATGGTCGCCTTGGGTGGAGAGAGGAGGAGGAGGGGAAAGGGGGAAAAAGGGTGGTCGTCTTGGGTGGAGAGGGGTGGGGGAAAAGAGGTGGTCACCTTGGGTGGAGAGAGGAGGAGGAGGGGAAAGGGGGAAAAAGGGCGGTCTCCTTGGGTGGAGAGGGGTGGGGGGAAAAGGGTTGGTCGCCTTGGGTGGAGAGGGGTGGGGGAAAAAGGGGTAGTCACCTTTGGTGGAGAGAGGTGGGGGAAAAGGGTGGAGAGGGGTGAGGAAAAAGGGGTGGTCACCTTGGGGTGAGAGGGGTGGTTGCCTTGGGTGGAGAAGGAAACCACCCCATGTCTAGCAATATCAGAGTGTATACACTTCTAGTACTCCCTCTACTCAAGGGGGGTTCTCCTTACGGAAATATGCCCTCTAACATTCCTGTGTGTAGGTACATTCACTGACAATAGAGACACCAATGAAAGTAAAATGTACAGTTGTGGAGAAAGTATCAATGACAAGTGCTCATAAGAGAGGAAACCCAACTTCTTAACTAAGAAAATGATTAGAGAGGACCACAATGCTACCAAAGGATGAAGGTGAGGGCTAGCATGCCATTCTAGGAACTAACTAGAAGCACTACAAGAGCGCTGACTAACACAATGAGTACAACAAAGATGATGAGAAATCCCAGCCTCAAGTGTTGCACGTGCCAAAGTGATGGCCAAAGAGGTGGAGGAGTGGACTAACTATGGCTCTCGTAGATCGCCCTAGTAGCACCACCCACATGGGTGGTTGCCCAAATTGGAGGTTTTCATAGTGGCTCGTCGCCTTGGGTGGAGAGAGGAGGAGGAGGGGAAAGGGGGAAAAGGGGTGGTCACCTTGGGTGGAGAGGGGTGGGGGAAAAGAGGTGGTCACCTTGGGTGGAGAGAGGAGGAGGAGGGGAAAGGGGGAAAAAGGGTGCTCTCCTTGGGTGGAGAGGGGTGGGGGGAAAAGGGTTGGTCGCCTTGGGTGGAGAGGGGTGGGGGAAAAAGGGGTAGTCACCTTTGGCGGAGAGGGGTGGGGGAAAAGGGTGGAGAGGGGTGAGGAAAAAGGGGTGGTCACCTTGGGGTGAGAGGGGTGGTTGCCTTGGGTGGAGAAGGGTTGGGGGAAAAGGGGTGGTGAACCTCTTTTGCAAGAAGCTCAAGAGGGTTGGTCGCCTAAGTGCCATAAGACCACATGGGTGGTTGCCCTTATTTCACTTGCAGATGATGAGGAGGTTGCCCAAGTTTGCACAAACCCAGAATGGGTGGTTGCCCTAGCAAGTGAGGTGTTCATGGTGGTTGTTCATGATTGGTGGTTCCCTTTATGTGAAGCTTTACTTTAGGTGGTTGCCCAAAGCTTGAAGACGTGGTTTCCCAGTGCTTGAATGAGTGTTCACCTAATTAAGCACAATCCCAAGAAGGGGTGGTCGCCCAATTTGTTAGAGGTCCTCTTCATGTGTTGCCAAAAAGAAGTTGGTCGCCTTAGTTGAAGATACCTTGTGATGAAGGCGTCGCCCACATTTAAGCTTCCATGTGCAATAGAATTAAGTCGTCGCCTTTTTGATATTGCAAGAAGTGAAGTATTTCGATGGCGATGCACCACAGTACGCTCTCCTTTCGGAAAGCTCCACGATGATATGCTCGGAGTAGAAAACCGAGATCCTAAGGCCGCACACAGTACTTCGCACAGAAGCTATAGAATATGCCAAAAACACAGTACACAGAGAGCACAAAGACAGACTTCTTAGGTCTTACAAATGCGGTCGAACTTACACTCTGTGACTGACGAGGCCACTATATGTTTTATTAAAGAACATATACAAAGAAGTGTCCGGTGGGCATGTGGCCTTTCACATGGACACTAACAGTAACAATCTCGCACTAAAGGCCAATATGGCCAGAGTAACTATGGGAGAAAAATAAAGAATGATAAAGAATACCTGAGTGCAAGTATACAAACTATACCTCCCACCTTATGGGCATGTTACACACTATACAAGTGACTGCGTAAGATCAAGAATCAAGTAACCCCCATCAAGTGACAACAGTGTCAAAAGTTATCTTGTGGTGGAGCTTTAGTCAAAGCGTCTACAACATTATCTCGAGTGTGAAACTTCTCAAGAATAATGCTCTTAGTGGCTAAGCAATCTCTCATGAAGTGATACCTCACCTCAATGTGCTTGGTCTCTGCATGATAGACCGGATTCTTAGCCAAAGCAATGGCACTCTGACTATCACTGAGCAAGCGAGGTACATGCTGAGTGTTGAGCCCATAAAAGTCATGTTGGTCAAATTCAACAGTAGTCAAAGTCAAGGTCAAAGTCAATTGGTCAAAGTCAACAAGATCAAGGTCAAAGTCAACAGGTGCAAAGTCAAAGTGCTAAAGTGCAGGTGTCAAAAAGCAAAGGTAGTGCACAATTAATTGTCCACAAAGGGTAAATTGGAGAAAGTGGGTTGCAGGTTGCAGAGGTATTTTCTCTAATTTCCCTAAGGTTCAAAGGTTTTTTTAAAGTATTTTGGAAGGTTCAGGTGAACCCCCTCTTATGTGCAAAAGTGAAGGCTTAAAAGGAAATGTGAAGGTATGTGAAGCGGCAGCGTACGCACAGGGAAAGTATGGCCCCCCAATTAAAATTTTTGGTTTTAGCCTAAAGTCACTACAGGACAAAACAGTGAGTCGTTGGCTGCCACTTGTGAAGACAATCTTGGGACATCAAAGTGAGCACCAAGATACTATTGCAGTTAGGAGCGTACGTGATCGACACACTCAAATCAAGGCAAGGACTATTCTTGGACCAATTCTAGAGTAAGCAAGAGAAGCATAGTCTAAGTGAAGCAAGAGAGGGAAGTGCAAGAGTCACTAGTGTGCGACGCAGAGAAGTGGAGTTGAAGGAGTGCATGGAGAGTGACTAAGGGATTGTGCAGAGAGTGCTAAGCTAGTCCCCCAAGGATCTCAAGGTCTCCTTGTAGGGTGTGCGTGCTCACAGAAGGTATTCATTCCTCCCCCTTAGTGGACGCTTGGTGCAAGGTGTGCACAACGATAAGCTTGAAGCAGGTGGAGGTTTGGTGCAGAGGAGGCTGGCGGCAAGAAGACTTTGGGATATTTGGTATTCTGTCATTGAGCACTCTGTGTGGGATTGTGCACAGAAGTATTGTTTTGTATTGTGCTTCAAACATTGTAATTGTCTTACTGTGATCAATCGGCAGAAGCTTCCAAGGTGTATTTCCTCTCTTGGTCTTTTCCTTTTCTCCTACAAACCCTCAAACTCCTTCTTGTCTAAGAATCCCCCCAACAAAATTTGGCACGCCTGGTGGGACTTCCAAGAAGATTTGAGCTTAGGAGAAACCAAGTGCAAAGTATAGTAGAGGTCACGTGTCTACAGTGCTACTACAGGGTTACTTCATCAACCAAAAGGTAAATATTCTTATCAAGTGTCTCATATTAAGTGGACTATGAGCAGCTCATGATTGCAACCCGGTCCCAATCATTGAGGGTCACCTGCAAGCAAACAAGAAGGAAGGTTGCTAGAAGGTCCTCCAGTCGACTATCTTCAACCTCATCAATAAAGAGCATGGCGGGACAAGTAGACTTGGAAACCTTACTCTCAAGATTAAATATAAAGTTTCCTTCTTTCAAAGGCCTAGCTCAGGAGGATCCAAATCAACATATTAGAAGGTTTTTGGCACTATGTAAGACTAGAGGCTTAATGGGTAGGGAGGATGCCTTTTTTATTCTCTTCCCTGCCACATTAGAAGGATTAGCAGATAAGTGGTTCAGCCAGTTTGCTGAAAACCATTTTACCACTTGGGATTTGATGAAAGATGCATTTAAAAATCAATGCCAGCATGGCAACACTGCGGAGATAATCATAGAAGAACTAGAAAATTTGAGATTGGGTCCAGGAGAAAAGTTCCCAGAGTTTGTGACTAGGGCCAAAGCACTAATGGCTAAATTGCCAAATCCACCACATGATTGTTTTGTTAAGAAATGGTTAGCCAAGCCCCTACCAGTGGCCACCCAATGCAAAATAAAGGAATTAGTGTTACCTACAGCCTCCATAGAGGAGTTCATCAACACAGCTACACGGCTCGAGCAGATAAGGCACCAGTATGGAGCAACTTCTTCCTAACCAACATATGGTACAGAAATAGAGGATCGAGTGATCCAGCTAAGGAAGGAGCTGGAGGGCTTAAAAAGAAATAAGCCCTACAAAGAGGAGGAGAATGTTGTTGCTCAGTTGAGAAGGGAGATTGAAGCACTAAAGCTCCAAAAGGAGAAGGAGGCCCAAGCAGAGGAATTGGCTCAACTGCGACAGGAGCTGCAGGAACTCAAAGGGGGTGGCATCAAGAGTGGACTTTGGTGTTCCATGTGCAGCAAGCAAGGGCATATAGTAAGTGAATGTCCTCTGTTAAGTGTGACTTGCCAATTATGCAGGAAAGCTGGTCATGAGGCCCATGAATGCCAATCAAGGGGAATACCTGCAACAACATTTTGGACACAAGGAGGACCCCTACCCCCAGCAAATGTGATGGCAGCTGCACCCAATCAAGGTAACACTTATCACCCTAGACAGAGGGATAACTTTGGAAGTGGGCCAAGGAGGCCAATTATTTGTTTCAGATGTGGAGAATGTGGGCACTATCAGAGTAGGTGCACTCTCCCAGAAAATGCCCCTCCTTGCAGGAACTGCCCTAAGGCAGAGACCATTTTACTAATTGTTGTCCTAAGAACGAAGCTTCTACATCTGGGCCCCACATTCAAATCATTTTTGTGTGTAAAGAAGAGATGGTAAATGAAGCCAAGGTGCCATCACCATCTACCAGGGTGGTGCAGTTAGAAGAACTTGAATCTTTTATAGTGCAGACAAGAAGCAAGGGGAAGGCTCCAGTGGACATAGGTCAAGAATCAATGATTAATGGATTCAATAAAGACAAAGGTGTGTCTGAGAACAAAGACACCACATGTGCAGACACAAGGCAAAAAGAAAATCTCATAGGTACCAGTGATGCTATTGGACATGCATTCAACAGGGCTCATGAGGAGTTTGATAAGTCAAATGGAGCCCAGGCTCTTAAGGAATCAGAAGCTTCCAGACTACTCAAGTCCATGAAAAAGGAGGTTAGTATTTTTTATTTAATAAAGATGGATGGGAAGTTCAGGTCAGAACTCTTGCAGATAATTGATGAAATGTCCACAACAAGTTTAGTGGCAAAGGCTGTTGTTATGCATAAAGATAAAAATGTAGGGTAAGCACCCCTCACAGATTACAAGAGCCCTCGGCTAACAGTCTCTATGAAAGGTCATGAGTTTCAAGGAGTTATTGTGGATGGTGGTTCGGGCATTAACTTGATGCCTGAATATACCATGAAAAAGATTGGACTATACCCTTCATGAACTGCCAACTTCACTGTAACAATGGCAGACCAAAGCATAGTAAGGCCTATGGGAGTGGTCCCTGGAGTTCCAGTCAAGATACAAGGTACCATCTTTAACTTGGACTTTGTTGTTTTAAGGCTGCCATAGGTAGAAGGAAGCTTCCCCCTCTTAATTGGGAGACCTTGGTTAAGGCATGCCAATGTGTTGCATGATTGGGGCAAGGACACAATGTGGGTAAAACAAGAGGGAAAGGAGTTGCAGCAGATAATTTTAGAAGATGGACCAGACAATCAGAGAAATACTAGCATGATGCAGACAATTGGTATTTGTATGGAAGAAGAAGTGGTGGTCAACCCAGAAGCAGACCTATTTGAAGGAGCAGATTTATATGAAGATGAAAACATGTTGGCTTGGCTCCATGCAGAAGACCCATCTTCCTGCTATGGAATTTTGCCAAACTCAAGTAAAGAAGAAGCATATGAAGAAAAAGAGGAAATCACTCAGGTTGAAACAGTCTCAGTCAAAGGCCATAGCAAAGAGAAGAAAAGCAAAGCCCTTACATGTAGTAGTGATGATGCTACTCCAATTCATATGTCAATGGCCATTTTTTTATGGATACTGGTATGGATATCATCTATTGTGTCAATTTTTATGATAGTAAGTGCAAGGCTTTACAATGATGTGGATGGAGTACCTGCAAGTCTTCGGAAACAAAAGATGCAGTATGGAGGAGATAATATTGTACTGAAGGATTTAAGGTGGGTCTATCAAAGTGTCAACATGCCCAAAAAGAAGATAAAACAAATGAAGTGCAACACAATTGAAGGTTATGGAGGAGTTTTTCGGGGTCAACATATAAAGATCACGGCTAAAGGCCTATCATCAAGCCACATGAAGAATTATGGATCACCTGGAACCTGCAAAATTTGTCCAGGTTGTACGTAGTCTTTTCTCGTCATTTTTACTTAAGTTTTAGTAGTCTTCTTTATCCATTTCATGCTTGTTTCTTGAGTTTTTAGAAAATTTAGCAGCCATTTCTTCAACTTTGCAAAGGTACAATTTTTAGGAATTTTTTCAGAATTTTTAAAGCATTTTTTAGAATTTTTTCTAGCATTTTTCTCCTTTTCACGTGTCTTTTTCTTGCCACATTTGGGGAATAAAGGAAGCTCTCTGTGGTTTTTGAGTGAAGAAACTGGCCACCGACCAACCCCTCACCAACCATTTCCCCCCCCCCCCCCATTTTTATTTTTTATTTTTTATTTTTTATTTTTTATTTATTACTTTATTATTTTTTATTTTTTATTTTATTTTATTTATTTTATTATTTACTTACTTTATTTTTTTATTTTTTTTATTATTTTTTTTCTTTTTCGTTTATTTTTCTGTATGGACGTTTGAGGAAAAGAAAACAATTAAAAACTTATTATTTTTTTTATTTTTTTTGGCTCAAGGATTTTTGGCTCGGGATCGTGCCTCCCTTGGCCGTTTTTTACAAAACTGGAGTCATTTTCATGTTTTTTGGCACCTCTGGATTCAATTTTTGCATTAATTTTATCAAAATCACACCTTTTCTCTGACTTTTGGTCAAAACCCACATGTTTTATGCACATTTCTCACATGTTTTTATTTCCCCACATTTTTCACATGGCTTATTCTCCCTTTGTCTTTCCTTATGTTTCATAATGTCCCATATGCACCCTCTGTAGCTCTACTGTTTGACCATTTTATCCGTCTCCAGACCCCATCATCCTACCCCATGCCCTACCTTTATAAATCTGCCCAGTCATATCCTTAACCCTCCCTATCCCTTCAATCCCCGCCCCTCAGCCCTCCCCTCCACCCCTTTCTACCCTCCCATTGCAACCCTTTGCTTTTCCATTACCAAAATCCCACTTTTGGGTTCTTCTCTGGTGCTTGTTCTGGTGGAGTTGTTTGCTGCTCAAGTGTCCTCTTCAAGATTTTGCAGCTCACAATTCATGATGTCCTCTATGCTCAGAGCTTTGGTTATAGCTCTCCGGGACGGAGAGCACATTAGGTGGTGGGCAACTGTTGAGCCCATAAAAGTCATGTTGGTCAAAGTCAACGGTAGTCAAAGTCAAGGTCAAAGTCAATTGGTCAAAGTTAACAAGATCAAGGTCAAAGTCAACAGGTGCAAAGTAAAAGTGCTAAAGTGCAGGTGTCAAAGTGCACAGCTAGTGCGCAATTAATTGTCCACAAAGGGTAAATTGGAGAAAGTGGGTTGCAGTTTGCAGAGGTATTTTCTCTAATTTCCCTAAGGTTCAAAGGTTTTTTAAAGTATTTTGGAAGGTTTAGGTGAACCCCCTCTTATGTGCAAAAGTGAAGACTTAAAAGGAAATGTGAAGGTATGTGAAGCGGCAGCGTACGCACAGGGAAAGTATGGCCCCCCAATTAAAATTTTTGGTTTTAGCCTAAAGTCACTACAGGACAAAACAGTGAGTCGTTGGCTGCCACTTGTGAAGACAATCTTGGGAGATCAAAGTGAGCACCAAGATACTATTGCAGTTAGGAGCATACGTGATCGGCACACTCAAATCAAGGCAAGGACTATTATTGGACCAATTCTAGAGTAAGCAAGAGAAGCATAGTCTAAGTGAAGCAAGAGAGGGAAGTGCAAGAGTCACCAGTGTGCGACGCAGAGAAGTGGAGTTGAAGGAGTGCATGGAGAGTGACTAAGGGATTGTGCAGAGAGTGCTAAGCTAGTCCCCCAAGGATGTCAAGGTCTCCTTGCAGGGTGCGCGTGCCGACAGAAGGTATTCATTCCTCCCCCTCAGTGGAAGCTTGGTGCAAGGTGTGCACAAAGATAAGCTTGAAGCAGGTGGAGGTCTGGTGTAGAGGAGGCTGGCGGCAAGAAGAGTTTGGGATATTTGGTATTCTGTCATTGAGCACTCTGTGTGGGATTGTGCACAGAAGTATTTGTTTGTATTGTGCTTCAAACATTGTAATTGTCTTACTGTAATCAATCGGCAGAAGCTTCCAAGGTGTATTTCCTCTCTTGGTCTTTTCCTTTTCTCCTACAAACCCTCAAACTCCTTCTTGTCTAAGAATCCCCCCAACACTGAGGTAAACCCATATCACAAGCAAGATGAGAAAGCCACAATGCTTCTTTACATGCCTCATTTGCTGCAACATACTCTGCTTCTGTGGTGGAAACATCTGTACATTCTTGAAGACGAGATCTCTAAGAGATAGCACCTCTAGCAAAATGAAAAATGTACCCTGATATAGACTTACGATTGTCTACACAACTAGCATAGTCAAAATCTCTGTAACCAATAATGGATGCTTTCCCTCTACCTAAGCATATACACTTGTCCTTAGTGCCACTCAGATATCTCAAAATCATCTTGACCGCTTCCCAATGTTTCTTGCTAGGATTAGATATATATCTGCTCACAACTCCCACTGCAAATGCAATGTCTGGTCTTGTAGCTACCATAGCGTACATGAGACTACCAACAGTAGACTGATAGGGAATTTTGGTCATGAATTCCTTTTCCTCATCTGATTTGGGGCAGTCATCCTTGCTCAATTTCACATATGTGGGTAAAGGTTTACTCAATTCCCTTCCACCCTGCATATTGAACCGGTGAAGTACTTTGGATATGTACTCACTTTGAGACACGTATATGCATCTTTTACTCCTATCATGATAAATGCACATGCCGAGAATATGTTTGGAATCCCCCAAATCCTTCATATCAAATGTCTGACTCAACTTCTTTTTGAGAATTGACAAATCATAAGAGGACTTCCCAGCAAAATCATCGACGTAAAGTATCAAGCATATCAAGCTGCCATCAGAGCATCTCTTTATGTAGACACAATGATCCTCATTGCTCCGAGAATAGCCTTGGGACTTCATAAAAGCATCAAACTTTTGTTACCATTGTCTAGGAGACTGTTTAAGTCCATACAAGCTCTTCTTGAGCTTACAGACTAGACTTTCCTTGCCAGGAACTACATAACCCTATGGTTGTTCCATATAGATCTCATCTGTAAGATCTCCATGCAAGAAACCTGTTTTCAAATCCATTGGACTAGCTCTAAGTCCTCCATTGCAACGAATCCAAGCAACATGCACAAAGTAGTCATCTTGACCACTAGAGAGAAGATTTCCTCAAAATCAACACCATGTTGTTGCTTAAAACCCTTTGCAACAAGTCGTGCTTTATATTTTGGAGAAGCACTATCTGATGTGAATTTCAGCTTATATACCCGTTTACATGGTGAAGCTTTCCTGCCCTTTGGCAAAGGTACTAAGTCCCAAGTACCATTCATGTGAATAGAATCCAACTCACTCTTCATGGCACGCTCCCAGTTGACATGATCCTCTGTCTGCATAGCCTCTTTTTAGCAAGAAGGCTCGCCGGAATTTGTTAGCATAACAAAATCTAAACCTAGAACATATCTATCAGGTGGATGTGAGACACGTGCAGAACGTCTCAATGGTTGCTGAACAGGAACATGTGCAGACTGATCTGAATGGACATTCTCTTGAACATCCCTATGTGAAGCATTTTTATGCATGCTAACCGGAGGACTAGTATCAAACAACACTCTTCTCACTTCAACCTCCTCAATGGGCTGTTTATGCATCTTAGACTCATTAAAAATGACATCACTACTTCTCATCACTGACCATGTTTCAGGATCCCATAAGCGATATCCAAATTGTCCTTCTCAACCATATCCAAGAAAAAATGCATTTCTTTGACTTATGGTCCAACTTTTGTCTAAGATTCTTGGGTATATAAACATATGCTTCACACCCAAAAACTTGAAGATGATCATAATATGGTGGTTTCCCTATCCATAACTCTTGTGCCACTTTCAGACCTTTGGCATTACTAGGTGAAAGGTTAATCACATGAACTATAGTCAATACTGCTTCTACCCAAAAACCTTGTGAGAGGTTTGCATGATGCAACATAGAGACTACTCTATCTTGAATAGTTCTATTCATCCTCTCAACTACACCATTCTGTATTGGGGTATAAGGAGCTGTAAACTCTCTACGAGTCCCTCTAGACTGACAGAAAATGGAATTCATGTGAAGTATACTCACCCCCATTATCTGAACGTAAATCCTTAAGTTTAGTTCCTTTTTCAGTCTCAACTAAAGCAAGCCATTTTCTGAAAGTAGGGAATACATCATCCTTTGATTTGATAGGATATACCCAGACTTTTCTAGTAGCATCATCTATGAAAGTGACAGAGTAAAGAGAACCACCTGAGGACCTAGTGGGCATAGGACCTAGTGGGCATAGGACCACACACATCTGTATGAACGAGATCTAAAGGCTAAATTGAAGAGTCAATGTGCGTTCTATGCACATTTTTGGTTTGCTTTCCATATTGACAATGCTCACAAAATGAAAAATCAGAGAAAGATAACACAGGTAAGTAGCCAGAACGAGAAAGATTTTCCATTCCACTACGAGATATATGGCCGCGACCATGCCAAATACAAGCCATAGGCTGTTCAGTAACAGCTAACACGTGTTCTTTCTATGACAAAAATAAAGGATAAAGTGAGACAACTTTGCTTCCTTTTGCAATAACCATATTGCCCTTTGATATACGAAAGGACTACGTATAGAAGACCACCTTGTAACCAAGGTCATCAAGTTGACCAACTCACATCAAACTGCGTGATAACTGAGGTACATGGCGTACATTATGCATAGTAAATTTTGAACCATCAATGAACTGCACAACCACATCTCCAATCCCCACAACATCACACTGGTAAGAGTCACGAAGTCTCACGGTACCAAGAGACTTTGCTGCATAATTAGAGAACCATTCTCTATGTGGTGTCACATGGAAAGAAGCACCAGAATCTAGCAGCCAGGTGTGGGAAAGAGAATCAGCCATAAGTGCCTCAGATGGCACAGTACTATCAAGTGTCAACACATCACCATCATCAAAAATAGCATTAATTTCTTCAATCTTCACAGTCGAAGTAGATGGTGCAGGTAATTGTTTAACGTGCCCATCAACATTCAGTCCTTTACCTTTAGCATTCTTTAATACATAACAGTCTTCCTTCATGTGTCCTTTCTTATGACAATAATGGCATTCGATATCCCTCTTCCTTGATTTACTTCTACTCTTATTCCGTTGACCATTCTTTTCCTTGTTCTTGCTCCTGCCACGTTGCTGATTCTTTCCTTGGTAAGAATCACGAACATTATATGCATCTCCACTCTGAGTGCCAACCATAGATTTTCTATGAATCTCTTCACTCAAGAGTGCTCCACATATGTCATCATAGACAAGCTTACCACCAGGTGCACTATTGCTAATAGCTGTGCAAAACGTATCCCATGATGATGGCAGGGTGCACAACAACAATACTGCTTTCATTTCATTATCCATATCCATTTTCTGAGCCTGTAACTGGGAGAATATAGCATCAAACTCATGTAGATGAGCAGCAACACTATCTATGTCCTTCGTACGAAGGTCATATAATTTTCTCATCAGATACACTTTATTCGATGCCGTCTCTTTTTCATATGTATTGCATAACTTCTTCCAAAGCTCCTCTGCACTTTCACAATCTAATACTGTAAAGTAAACATTATTTGCCACATGCAATCAAATGGTAGAGTTGGCCATTTCATCTAGCTCATCCCAATCATCTTCATCCATGTCACCAGGCTTCTTTGAAATCCCATTTACTCGCTTACATTGCCTCCTTTGAATCAGCACATCGTTAATTTGATTCTTCCATAGAGCGAAGTTTGTGCCATCAAATTTTCAGATCTCAAAATGGTCTTTGCCCTGCAAGTTATAGCTCCTCCTCGGAACACTAACACTAGACCTTGATCCATCGGATGTGCCTGAGACCTCTAATGCCATGATGGTAGAGAACTGAATAGAATGATAATGGAGCTAGAAGAATCCAAACACCAACAAATAAGTGTATCGAGGAGTAAATCGATCACTATATAGTTGACTAAACCAAAAATCTAGAAAAATTCTGCCAGAGTATCCTCTGCAAAATTAGCATATGACCAGTGTCAAAGTATCATAAAACTGCAAGTACTGACATGTCTACCTGCATAGTGAATCACTGACTCCACTGCATATAATCAGTTACCCAATAGAAGCCAACTAGGCTTATCAAGCACCTGTGAACAACTATCATACATCTCCTATGGCGAATCTAGGTAAGTCTTCCACCTACATCACTGAAGAGAGCCTGACATCTAGGTGTCTCCCAGTTAAGAAAACCTCACCATGACCCTCTTTATCAAACGTAAAAGGCTTTATGCAAAGAACATAACCGCTATATCAATGACCACATGGACGTACATAAGCGATATCCACAGAAGCGTACATGGTGTGTATGTGCTCAATATATGCAGTAAAATGACACTAAAAGGCTGAATACACAGCCCAAAAAACTAGCCAATAACACTAGCAAGTGTCTGTCAACTCTGATGTTTTAGGCTTAAAAAACTTGCATAAATTTGAGCGGTTGCTCCCACCAAAACTGAAAACCTCTCAAGAAACCTGTAGTTTTACAAGTGTGGCTGAAAATACAGCCCCAAAGGTTGATATTTATTGTCTGAGGAGTACAAAGAACACTCTTCTTGTTCTTGGACCTGTGTGAAGAGAACTATGTGTGAAAGTACTCCAAAATGGCTCCAAAAGACACCCCAAAACTGCTTCAGAAATAGGCTTTGAAAGCAAACAATGAAGCTTTGAGGGACCAAAACCTGTTCAAGGTAATGTCAACCTTAGTCTTTCCCCTTCTTCAGACACCACAAGAGTGTAGCTTAGTGGCAAGAGATTGCCACGGTTAAGCGAGCTGTGGGGGGAATAGGACTAGGATGGGTGACCTCTCAGGAAGTACCAGGAACCTCTATATTCCTTGATCGTTGAGGTCCTCCCTCGCACGCAGCCAATAGTGCCAACGGTGACTTTGGTGACTCGGATGACAAGGTATCCCAAGGTCTATGCCTTGGTCGCCGCCTTAGTTGTAAGCCTTGGAGAAAGCCTTAAGGGGGGGTGCGTACGCTCTCCTTTCCAAGAGCTCCACGATGATATGCTCGGAGTAGAAAACTGAGCTCCTAAGGCCGCACGTAGTACTCCGCACAAAAGCTGCAGAATATGCTGAAAACACAGCACACAGGGAGCACGAAGATAGACTTCTTAGGTCTTACAAATGCGATCGAAATTATAGTCTGTGACTAACGAGGCCACTGTATGTTTTATTAAAGAACATATACAAAGAAGTGTCTGGTGGCCATTTGACCTTTCACATGGACACTAACGGTAACAAGAACAAGAAGAAGAATTATGGTGTCGCCCAAGTGAGTGTATTTTCGTGAAAATAGGGCGTCGCCCTTCCTTGGGGATTGCTAAAAACAAGAGGTCGCCTTGGTACTTGGGAGGCGCCTTGTTTTAAGGCATGGGACATTTGCTTTGATTCACTCAAAAGAGGCGAGTGCACGCCTTTCGCTTTGCAAGAAAATTAAGTCAATTAATTTCCTAAAAATAAGGCAAGCATGCTCCATACTTTGCTATCAAAGCGCAAAAAGTGAGAGAATTATATATAAGTTGGATCTCTTCACAAGAGGTTCATATGGGAAAATTTTAGAAGTTCATATGGGCAAAAAGATCCCTTCAGAGAATAAAGAGGTCAGAGCTCTCCTATAGAGTATGATATGGAAATTGTTAACTCATGTGGCTACGGATCACCCCAGGTGCTTATCTTGCATCCACTTCCTACCCTTTGCTTGTGCCCATAGCCTTTGCTTCCAATGTCTTTGCCCATGCCTTGGGTCCTAATTTCATACACATGGTCAATTGCTCTTTAGTTGTCCATGATGTTGCCTTCCTGAGGGCATGGCCTTGGGAGTGGTTTCAAGCCTCTAGGGCAAGGATGGCCGAGGGCGGTCCAAGCCCCCAAGGTCCCAAGACACTCCCCTTAAGATCATGCTTTAACATTTCTAAGAAAAGAATCTTCCAAGTTCATAAAGTGGAGACAATCAAATGGCGAGCAAAATCACTTGCTCTACAGTATGTGTATGTGTATGTGTGTATGTGTGTAAGTATATGTGTGTGTAGGTGTATGTGTGTGTATGCATGTGTATGTATATGTGTGTATGTGATTGTATGTGTGTATGCAGATGTGTCTATATGTGTATGTGTGTGTATATAGGTATGCATATGCATGTGTATGCATGTATGTGTATATATGCATGGGATTGTGTGTGTGTGTGTGTGTTTATATATATATATATATATATATATGTGTGTGTGTGTGTGTGTGTGTGTGTGTGTCTGTCCATGTGTGTATGTATATATGATGTGAATGTGTATCTTTGTAAGTGTGTCTGTGTATGTGTGTATATGTATATGTGTGTGTATGTGTATGTGTGTGTATGTATGCAAGATTATGACCACCACATGCTAGAGAGATGACTCTCCTCCCAAGCAAATGCCTTTATATATAGCTCTCTCTAGGGGACTGCCTACTTCAGCAGGTGGATACTAACCATCCATGTGCCAGCCATGTAACTGCATGTGCGCCAAGTGTCCTAGTTAACAAGAGTTAACTCAAGTAGATGCTTCTAGAAGGTTCTAGAGCTCTTTAGGCAAAACACTCTCCCCATGTATCCCATGGGGTTGAACCCAAGACCTCCTCCTTCACATCCTTGAGTCTTAACCACTAGGCTAAGTGGATCACTTGCTTATGAGAGTAAATGACCTTCTGGTAAATCTAGACTCGAGCTCTTTGGTCATACGTACGAATGACCAAACGGTGTTTGATTTTAGATTCGTCTGAACGGCCAGAACCTTAGATCATATACTTACTTTATTACATTCTTCCCCCCTTGGAAAATATTTTTGTCCTCGAAAATTAGAGCTATATATATTGTAGGAAACCCCCGAGCCTCATGTTCTAAAACTGGAAAAACATGGTCATGTTCTAGAACTAGAAGAACATGTCTCATCTCTATGGTGGTATCCCTGCCCAAATGATTCAAAACACTATCTCGCTTTGCACTTTGATAAACTAGTCAAACTACAAAGTAGTGGATGAATAATAAGGTTGAATCTAAAAACATACCTGGCAAATTCACAGTCTCTCGATGTGTGATCTAGGCACAAACAATATGTGAACTGAGTGGATTCAAATTACTAGTCCATGTTTGGGCATGACTGTTGCATGGACTTAGTAATGAAGATGGGATTCTTATCCCTAGCAAGACTTTGAGAAGTCTTCATTCACTTGAATTTGTTTTGGAGAACTTGAAGTTTGGTTGTCCCAAACATCTAACTTGGATGTTTGTAATAATGGTTAACTCCTATCCAATAGTTACTTGATTTTTTCACCCGACTAGAGGACCACTTCGTCCTAATGAGTTTAAAAATCCTATGTAAACTGTAGGAGAAAGTTTACCATTTTCTTTGAGTCAACCATACTATAACTTGACCAATTCAAATTGAAAATGAAAATTGTTCAACTTAGGATACTTTTCTCGAACACTTGAGCTAAACGTTGTTGGGAATCAATTCCTAACTTCTCTAATTTAGGAATTCATTTATGTTATAACTTGAAGCAAACTCAAATAATTAAGTCCACTTAGACTTATTATCTTTGGAAGATTGAAAAGGTTCGTGTTCAAAACATCTATCTAGGATGTTTAATTTAGTTACCTAGTTCTAATCGGCTAAGCCTTGACTTTTGTGAAAAGAATCATATACCGTATCTGATTCAAATCCAAAATATTCAGAAAGCGAAAAGAACGAACGAAAACTCTATTTAACCAATTCAAGCTTCAAAGATACAAAAGCTTTTTATGAGTCAAAGTCTAGGTGATTCAACACTTAAACTTCTCAAAGATGTGTTTCAACAAGGTATTGAAGCACTCTATCTATCTTTAATAGAAAGGGACTTGATTCTTAAAAAGATTCGTAGAGTAAATCCAAAACATCATGCAATCACAAGATACAAGTGTGGTAACCAACATCAGTGTGTCAACCCACTGAGGTTCTATTGATGAGTTTTTTTACTCAAATAATGCTTGACTTGAGACTAAGCTCATGCATGTATTCAATCTTTATGATTCCTTACTGGGAATGCAATTCTTGTACATTCCTTTGAATCAAAGGAATTGAATTTTCCAAGTTACACTAGGAACTAGGTGCTTAACTTAGTCAATATATCCTTAGTTGAACAATTAGTTCAAAGTCAAGTCTCACTCTTCTAGAAATTTATCAAATATTTCTGACCGAAGACACTTAAGCTTAAAGTGTTCCATAATAAGAACAAATCTTTTGTCTTTTTTGAAAAAGAAGATCTTGGAAGTTACTTACTTTATATCTTCTAAATTTTTCTTCAAGTATCTTTAGATCATTCTTTTATCCTCCTTGAATTTAAACTTCTTCTTTGAAGTTTGCATTTCCTTGAGGATCAAATCTAACTTCAAGATCGAATATAGGACTAAAAGATAATTATCATCACACGGTCCGATGTCCCATACCATCTTTCCTACATCAATCTGAGTATAACATTTGGTGTCCCATACCACCCGATTTTATATTCACATTAATGTGTCGATGATACTTATCCTAAAGTCTAAACATCTCTTGATAGAGTACCTTTTTACTTCAACTCTTTACGAGAATTTTTTGATTTTTCAGGTATTATCTCTAACTTGATATTCTAGGTTTTGATTCCTTCACATGATCATCTCACAATCACGTGCTTTGCCTTGGAAACTTGAAAACCTCTTGATTCAATATCAACTCTTCTTTTGCTTGGGTTTTCAATGTTGGAGTTAGACGTTTGCGGAAGCACGCGAACAACACAAGCAAGAAGAAGAAGCTCGGAGCACAACACACAAGACTAAATGTATTACTAGAGAATGTACAAAGATAAGTAGCCCAGTAGGGCAATATGCGTATATACAAGCCGGGGGAAAAAAACCTCCTAAAGAGGGAAAAAAGTGCCCTCGCAGTCCTAGAGTGTTCACACACATCACTACCTAAATATATCAACAAATCCCCCCTGGGAGTGATGCAGTGAATAAGGAGTTGGCACTCATGTATAAGGAAGTGCCAAGCTATGTGGAAATCACTCCACGAAAGGAAGTAAGCCCAAAGCTTTGCGGAAAGCTTCAAACTTCTCATTAGGAAGAGCCTTCGTGAAAAGGTCTGCAATGTTCTCCTGTGTGGGCACATATGCCAAGCTGATCTCCCCAGCAGAGAACCTCTCCCTGACATAATGATAATGCACCTCAATGTGCTTAGTGCGAGCATGGAACACAGGGTTCCTCGCAACTGCCAATGCGCTCTGACTATCAGTGAAGATGGTGGTGGCAGAGGACTGACCAACACCCAAATCAGCCATAAGGCATCTGAGCCACACACACTCCACAGTAGCTATGAAAGCTACCCTATACTCAGCCTCACAATTGGAAGTGGCCAGAGTAGGCTGCTTCTTGCTCAACCAAGATATACATGAGCTACCAAGCATGAAGCAAAAGCCACTAGTGGACACACGAGTGTCATAGCAAACAGCCCAGTCTGAGTCAGAAAAAGCATGCAAATCTGGCGGTAGTGATACCCCGTTGGGATAAAAAAACCCAAGTAGCCGAGTACCACTCAAGTAGCGAAAGATGCGCTTAACCGCCTGCCAATGCTTGACACCTAGGCAATGCATAAACCTGCTCATCTGTGAGATAGCAAACTGAATATCTGGCCGAGTAATGCATAAGTAAATCAGGCATCCAACAGCCTGTTGATAGAGGACATCATCAAATGCATCTCCAGCATCATGAAGACTCAATCATAAACCTGTCTCCATAGGAGTGGCAATAGGCTTACAGTCTTCAAGGCCAAAATGCTGCAATAATGTGTCAATATATTTTGTTTGACACAAAGCCAATCCACCATCAACTTTCATAAACTAAATGCCAAAATAGTGATGCAAATGCCCCAAATCAGACATCTCAAATGAGGCATGCAAATCAGCCTTAAAATCAGCAATATGCTCCTCAATGGGACTAGTGAGCAGCATGTCATCAGCATAGACAACAATGATCAGAAGCACATCATTAGCACGCTTAACATATAAGGTGCTCTTAGTTGGACTGTTCACAAAACCATGTGTAATTAGATAGGCATGTATCTTCTCATACCAAGCACATGGTGCTCTCTTTAAACCATATAATGCCTTCTTTAACCTGCACACCTGATTTTCATGCCCTTTCTGCATAAAACCACAGGGCTGAAAAACATACACTTCTTCATGCAAGTCACCATTCAAAAATGCAGTTTTAATGTCCAGTTGATGTACATTCCAACCATGATGGGCTGCAAGTGCACAGATGCTCCGAACAGTAGCCATACAAAATGTGGGTGCAAAGGTCTTATCAAAATCAATGCCTCTTTCCTATGCATAACCCTTTGCAACAAGCCTAGCCTTATACCTGTCAATTGTACCATCAGGTTTACGCTTCAGCTTGTATACCCACTTAGTACCAATGGCTTTCTTACCAAGAGGCAAGTCACATAAAGACCAGGTATCATTCTTCATTATAGCATCATATTCAGATTGCATAGCAGCCATCCAATTTTCTGAATTTTGTGCTTCATCAAAATAAACAGGCTCATTCTCGTCACAGAGACTAGATGCAGCCATAGCATAGAAATCTGATGCAAAGGAGGGACGATGAGAGCCTGAACGAGTATGATATGACAAAGTTGCATCTAATTTGCTATCACACAAAGTCTGCACCAACCATTTTGACATAGTTTTTGCCTCCTCAATATCAGCTCTCTCATCAACAAGTGCATCACGTAAATCTGCATCAGAAATGGGATGATCTGCATCATGAAACCTGCAAAGGCTGAGAAGTTGCCTCATTAAGACCAGCAGTAGACTGTCCACCTGTAAAAAGAGGCATCAAAGTATCATACATGTCTTTGGAGCTAACAGATGTTTCCTTAGTACATGAAAGCAATGGCTGAATAGCATCTTCCATAAAAACAACATCACGGCTAACCAGAATGCGTTTAGTCTATGATGATACAGATGATAGCCTTTACTTTCAGAACTGTACCCAACAAAAATACATTTTACTCCCTTATCATCCAATTTTCTGCGATGTTGTTCAGGCACTAGTGCATATGCAAAACAACCAAAAACCCGTAGATGAGCAACAGATGGCTTGTGATCATGCCAAGCCTCATATGGAGTGATAGACTGCAGTGCTTTAGTGGGACACCTGTTAAGTACATATGCTGCACACATGACAGCCTCAAGCCAGAAACTATGTGGTAAAGCCTGACTCTTAACCATACACCTCGCCATCTCCATGAGTGACCTCTTGTTCCATTCAACAACTCCATTCTGTTGAGGTGTATACGGCACTGTACACTGTTGTTTTATCCCACGTTCAGCCAAAAATGCATTAAAACAGAAGACATATATCCCCCCCCCTCGATCACAACGGAGGGTGCCCACTTTACATCCTGAGAGATTTTCAGCCAAAACCAAAAACTGTTTGAAGCACGAAAACACTTCGGACTTTGCCTTCAATGGATATACCCATGCATGCCTGGAAAAATCATCAATGAAAGTCACGAAGTAAAGATAGTTTCCAAAAGGTGTCTGCATAGGACCACAGACATCACTATGTACAAGCTGCAATTTCTGCGTAGCCCGAACTGAACCATCTTTTGGAAAGGAGGAACGCTGCATTTTGCCCAAAATACAGCCTTCACATACATGTTTTCGAGGTGCCTGAAGCTTGGGCAAAGAAGACACCATATCAGATTTCTGCAGGCGTAGAAAACTAGCAAAATTTAGATGACCAAAGCGTGCATGCCAAAGCTTTGCATCTGAGATAGCTTGAGAATCATGAACTGCACATGCCGAATCATTCACAAATCTTTCATAGTCTATGAGCTTATATAGCCCAGGACCTAAAATGCCAGAAGCAATAATAACATCGCCATTTGAGAGATCATGAACTGTACATCTGTCATCAACAAATTTCACAACCAAGCCAATCTTGGCTAATGCAGAAACTGATAACAGATTCTTCTTGATCCTTGGCACAAATAAAGCATCTGACAAGGTGAAAGAACTACCATCATCAGTAGTCAGAATGATCTTACCAACTCCCATAACAAGATAAGAGGAGTTGTTGGTGTATGTGACAGTATTCCTTGTAGGGGCAAGCTCGAGTGGAGAGAAGAAACTCTGCTGCGAGGTAATATGTTTGGTCACCCCACTATCAAAGTACCAAACATCTTAGTCCACTGCAGACATGCACTGCTCATGAGAAGATGGTTCAAAACTGCAAACAGTAGTAAACACACATTCTTCTTCCTGCACAAGATTAGCAGACTCTATTTTTGGTGTAGAGGCTTCTACAACAACCATTCCAGCCTCCTTTTTCTTTGTCTCTTTTGCAGCCGGTTTTGGACAGTTCTTTATGATATGATCATTCCCTTTAGAGTACTTGCAAAACAATTTCTGCTTTTCTTATTTCTTCTAATCTTTATCCTGGTTCTTCGAATGTGCAGCATTTGAAGATTTCTGCTTACTAGTAGAAGAGCTCCATTTTCCTTTGCCCTTCTCACTAGCCAGGAAATCTTGATCTGCAACATGCATAATGGACCTATTCTGCCTGGATTGATCTTCGTCTAACAGAACAGAGACTAACTCCTCAAATGACAAGGCATTTGGATTGCCTTTCATCATCAATCGAAGAGTAGAAGTAAAACTCTGATATGAATCAGGAAGACCATTCAGAACGGTCTGCACAAGTGAGCTATCTGGTATAACCTCATCAGCAGAAATCAATTGTTCCTTCAAGTCTTTGATATTTGTTAAAAAAATATCCATAGAATCACCTGCATGCATATGCTCACTCTCCAACTGTTTTCGAAGGTAAGCAACACGAGCCTCATTCCTAGCCTGGTACAATGTGGTAAGTGTATCCCAAGCATCCTTTGCTGTTTTACAAGAGCGAATATGAGGAATAATAGCACGTTTGACAGACAAAGCTATCAATGCATGTGCTTGAGCATCTCTGCCATTCCAACGAATTTTCTCTATAGTAGGTGCAATAGAAACAGCAGCACGAATAGGAATTTGCAGAATATCAACTTCGACACCATCTCCATCAGCTTCAGCACCTGTATTTGTAGTACCTGTAGTCATAGGTGTAATAGGACGTCTTTCAACACCCTACACAATGTTCCACAGTCCTTTTGCAACCAATACATGTCGCATCATATAAGCGCATAATGGGTAGTTGGTACCATCCAACTTATCCTCAACAGCCAACATACGGAAAACATCATTGCTTTCAGCCATGGCCGGTGACTAAGATACCTTGATGTAGAAAATTGCATGTATCTCAGAAAGTTGAACAGAACTGCCCAGACGAGTTCTCCTAAACCTGTAGCAGACTTTGAGACGCTTAGATTGGCAAATCAAAACAGGTATATACCTTTGGCACAAAAAGACAAAATAGCCTACACAAGCACTGCGATAGTGCATTCGGAGGTCGAAACTAGCTCAGATCGCGATTTCGGCACCCTGAGTATGCTCACCAAATTTCGTGCGAGTCTGAGACTGCAAGCAGAGGAGTGTTGATGACGCCCTAGATGAAGGGGCGACCTGCTTTGATACCAATTGTTGGAGTTAGATGTTTGGGGAAGCACGCGAACAGCACAAGGAAGAAGAAGAAGCTTGGAGCACAACACACAAGACTGAATGTATTACTTGAGAATGTACAAAGATAAGTAGCCTAGTAGGGCAATAGGCATATATACAAGCCAGTTGAAACTCTAAAGAGGGAAAAAAGTGCCCCGGCGGTCCTAGAGTGTTCACACACATCTCTACCTAAATATATCAACATTCAAGTGAAAACCGGATATAATTCCAAGTTCTTGAATTTCTCAAACTCAAGTCCAATTGGTTTATTCTTGACCAATTTGTAGTTTTTTTTACAGCTTTTGACTTCTTGTCTTTAGATTCCTTCTTACTGATGCTTTAGGTACCTATCTCGGCCAAGACCTTTACAGGAATCTCTCTTTTGCTTAAGTCACAGAATCCACTCATGATTTCTTGATTTGTACCAAAATCCCTTTAAGGATAGGCAAAATTTATGTTTTACCTTCCACAAACTTAAGTATCATCTTCACAGTTGCAGAGTACACTCTTGGAATTTCTTCTCTCTATTCAAACTTGGAACAACTATTGTATTGCCAATGCTTGGGCAATCTTCAGAGTAGTTTGAATCGTACATTCTTGGACAATCATGGCCAATCTTGATCAAGTCTAGTTGACCTTGCGACTGGAATAAAGACTTAGTCTTTATTATTAAGATCTCTTAAACTAACAAAAGCATCTTCACTTACCCATGGGATTTCTTAGAGGTCTTTTCCTCAACTTAAATCCAAGAATATACTAATGCCTCTCAGATTCCAAAGCTAAGAATCTTTGATACACTTTTTGGTTATATCAATATTTGGACTTAAGTATCAATATCAGTGGTTTAGGAATTGTTGGGAACTACTTGCTATTAAACTTACTTGAAAGATTCTAGTCTCACCTCTAAGAAGATATTTTTCTTTCAAGAACTTTAGATTCCTGCCAAGGAATCAAATAATACTACGCCAGTGATTCATCTTGGAATCATTTGCTTTACTCGAGTGATCTTCAAAAGAAATTCTTGACTTTTGGACAAGACCAAGACTGAAAGCTTTATTGCTTGTCCAAAAGATATTCCTTTTTAACCAATGAAATATTTAACTAGACTATTTCATTTCATTAGCTTATCTTTACGAGTAATGCATAAGTAAATCAAGCATCCAAGAGCGTGCTGATAGAGAACAACATCAAATGCATCTCCAGCATCATGAAGACTCAATCGTAAACCTATTTCCATAGGAGTGGCAATAGGTTTACAGTCTTCAAGCCCAAAATGATTCAATAATTTGTCAATATATTTTGTTTGACACAAAACCATTCCACCATCAATGTGCATAAACTGAATTCACAAATAATGATGCAAATGCCCCAAATGAGACATCTCAAATGAGGCATGCAAATCAGCCTTAAAATCAGCAATATGCTTCTCATGAAGACCAGTAAGCAGCATGTCATCAACATACACCACAATGATCAGAAGTACATCATTAGTAGGGTTAACATATAAGGTGCTTTCAGTTGGACTGTTCTCAAAACCATGTGCAATGAGATAGGCATGTATCTTTTCATACCAAGCACGTGGCGCTTGTTTCAGACGATATAAAGTCTTTCTTAACCTGCACACCTAGTTTTCATGCCCTTTTTGCACAAAGCCACGGGGCTGAAAAACATACACTTCTTCATGCAAGTCACCATTCAGAAATGTTGTTTTAATGTCCAACTGATATGCATTCCAACCATGATGGGCTGCAAGTGCACAGATGCTCCGAACAGTAGTCATACAAAATGTGGGTGCAAAGGTCTCATCAAAATCAATGCCTCTTTCCTATGCATAACCCTTTGCAACAAGCCTAGCCTTATACCTGTCAACTGTTCCATAAGGCTTATGCTTCAGCTTGTAAACCCACTTAGTTCCAATGGCCTTCTTGCAAGAAGGTAAGTCACACAATGAACAAGTAGCATTCTTCATTATTTATCATATTCAGATTGCATAGCAGCCATCTAATTTTCTGAATTTTGTGCTTCATCAAATGAAACAAGCCCATTCTCATCATAGAGACTAGATGCAGCCATAGCATAGCAATCTGATGCAAGAGAGGCACTATGAGAGCCTGAACGAGTATGATATGACAGAGGTGTATCTAATTTGCTATCATGCAAGGTCTGCATTAGCCATTTTGGCATAGTTTTTGCCTCCTCAATATCAACTCTCTCATCAACAAGTGCATCATGTAAATCTACATAAAACATGGGATGATCTGCATTATCATATGAAACCTGCAAAGGCTGAGAAGTTGCCTCATTAGGACTAGTACTAGACTCTCCACCTGTAAAAAGAGAGAGCAAAGTATCATACATGTCTTTGGAGCTAGCAGATGTCTTCTTAGTACATGAAATCAATGGCTGAATAGCATCTTCCACAAAGACAACATCACGGCTAACAGAATGCATTTAGTCTGTGGATGATACAGACGATAGCCTTTACTTTTAGAACTGTACACAACAAAAACACATTTCACTGCTTTATCATCCAATTTTCTACGATGTTGTTCAGGCACTAATGCATATGCCAAAACAACCAAAAACACGCAGATGAGCAACAGATGGCTTGCGATTATGCCAAGCCTCATATGGAGTGATAGAATGTAGTGCTTTAGTGGGACACCTGTTAAGTACATATGCTGCACACATGACAGCCTCAAGCAAGAAACTATATGGTAAAGCCTGACTCTTGACCATACACCTCGCCATATCCATCAGTAACCTATTCTTCGGTTCAACAACTCCATTCACTTGAGGTGTATACAACACTATACACTGGTGTTTTATCCCACGTTCAACCAAAAATGCATTAAAGTCAGAAGACATATATTCCCCCCCCCCCCCTCGATCAGAATGAAGGGTGCCCATTTTACATGCTGACAAATTCTCAGCCAAAACCAAAAACTGTTTGAAGCACATAAACACTTCGGAATTTGCTTTGAGTGGATGTACCCATGCATGCCTAGAAAAATCATCAATGAAAGTCACGAAGTAAAGATAGTTTCCAAAAGAAGATGTTTGCATAGGACCATAGACATCGCTATGAATAAGCTGCAATTTCCGAGTAGACAGAACTGAACCATGTTTTGGAAATGAGGAACACTACATTTTGCCCAAAACACAACCTTCACATACATGTTTACTGGGTGCCTCAAGTTTGGGCAAAGAGGACACCATTTCAGATTTCTACAGGCGTAGCAAAGTTCAGATGACCAAAGCGTGCATGCCAAAGCTTTGCATCTAAAATAGCCTGAGAATCATGTAATACACATGCCAGATCATTCACAGATCTTTCATAGTCTATGAGCTTATACAACTCATGACATAAAATGCTAGAAGCAATAATCACGTCACCATTTGATAGATCATGAACTGTATATCTGTCATCAACAAATTTCACAACCAAGCCAATCCTGGCTAAAGCTGAAACTGATAACAGATTCTTCTTGATCCCTCACATAAATAAAGCATCTCACAAAGTGAAAGACCTACCATCAGTAGTAGTCAAAATGATCTTACCAACTCCCATGATAGAATAAGAGGAGTTGTTGGTGCATGTGATAGTATTCCTTGTAGGGGCAGGCTCGAGTGAAGTGAAGAAACTCTGTTGCAAGGTGATATGTTTGGTCGCCCCACTATCAAAGTAACAAACATCTGAGTCTACTACAGACATGCACTGCTCATGAGAAGGTGGGTCAAAATTGCAAATAGTATTAAATGTCCATTCTTCTTCTGCACAAGATTAGCAGACTCTGTTTTTGGTGTAGAGGCCTCTACAACAACCATTCGAGCCTCTTTCTTCTTTGCCTCTTTAGCAGCGAGTTTTGGACAATTCTTTATGATATGATCATTTCCTTTACAGTACTTGCAAAACAATTTCTACTTTTTTATTTCTTTTCATCTTTGTCTTCCCTCTTTGATTGTGCAGAATTAGCAGATTTTTGCTTAGTACTTGAAGAGATCCATTTTCATTTGCCCTTCTGACTAGCCAGGAAAGCTTGATCTACAACATGCATAATGGACCTGTTCTACTTGGACCGATCTTCTTGCAACAGAACAGAGACTAACTCCTCAAATGATAAGGCATTTGGATTGCCTTTCATCATCAAACAAAGAGTAGAAGTAGAACTCTGATATGAATCAAGAAGACCATTTAGAAAGGTCTACACAAGTGAGCTATCTGGTATAACCTCATCAGCAGAAATCAACTCTTCCCTCACGTCTTTGATCTTTGTTAGAAAACTATCCATAGAATCACATTCATTCATGTGCTCACTCTCCAACTATTTTTGGAGGTAAGCAACACGAGCCTCATTCCTAGCTTGGTACAATGTGGTAAGTGTATCCCAAGCATCCTTAGCTGTTCTGCAAGAGCGAGTGTGAGGAATAATGGCACGTTTGACAGACAAAGCTATCAGTGCATGTGCCAAGGCATCTTTGCCATCCCAACAAAGTTTCTTTGTAGTAGGTGCAGTAGAAACCATAGCAAGAATAGGAATTTGTAGAATATCATCATCTTCGATACCTTCTGCATCAGCCTTAGTATCTGTAGTTATAACTATTGTAGGTGTGATAGGACATTTTTCAAAACCCTACACAATGTTCCACAGTCCTTTTGCAACCAATACATGTCGCATCATATAATCCCATAATGGGTAGTTGGTACCATCCAACTTATCCTCAACAGCCAACCTACGAAATACATCACTCCTTTCAGCCATGGCCGGTGACTAAAATACCTTGATGCCAAAAATTGATTGTATCTCAAAAAGTTGAATAGAACTGCCAAGACGAATTCTGCTAAACATGTAGTAGACTTCGAGACGCTTATACAGGCAAACCGAAAACTGATATATGGCTTTGGCACAAAAATATGAAATAGCCTGCACAAGCATTCTGATAGTGCATTTGGAGGCCGAAACGAGCTCAGATCATGATTTTAGCACCACACAGTGAAGCTATTTTGATCTTGGAAACACACTGAGTTTGCTCACCAAAATTTGTACGATTCTGAGACTACAATCGGAGAGATGTCAATGATGCCCTGGATGATACGACGACCTGCTCTGCTACCAATTGTTGGAGTTAGATGTTTGCAGAAGCACACGAACAACACAAGGAGGAAGAAGAAGCTTGGAGCACAACACACAATACTAAATGTATTACCACTAGAATATACAAAAGATTAGTAGCTCATTATGGCAATAGGAGTATATATACAAGCCGGGGGAGAAAAACCTCCTAAAGAGGGAAAAAAAGTGTGCTGACGATGTTGTAGAGATTCCCATCTCTACTCTTATTGAAGCTGAACCCAATTCAAAGGGTGCAATATAAGATGAGCTACATGTTTGGAAGTTTCATAACAATGAAAAGTGAAATGGGAAGTGGATTCTTCAACCATACAACATCAAGAGGTCCAAGGGCTCAAACTCATCGTCACACCTTTACATCTCATCGGTTGGAGAATGACTTACTCATTTATAATCGATAATTTGTTGAAGAAACTATTGCCAGAATGTCAAGGATAGTGTTGTTGTCATTAGCCAGAACAAATGTAGTTTTAAATCATGTCTTATGCCAGAACAGAAGTCATAAACCTATGCTTCAATGTGGGCGTATTTTAATAAATCTGTTTCAAGATGTTCTGTCCATACTTTTGGAAGAACGATGGCAGGAAGAAACTGTAATTATAGAGTTAACATAAGCTCAAAAGTGGGAAAAGCATAGGACGAGGAGCGCATGCATAAAAAGGAGAAACAAAAAAAAAGGATGGCAAAGGGCGTGTAGAGGAGGAGGTAAATAGGGGTGTGTCGTCACTGTTGAAGGAAGGAAGAAAAGAGCTGAAACGTAGGAAAGCTCCTTGAGATTTGGGCCGAGCTTGCCTATGGGAAATTGAAGTCCTTCTTCCTCCCAACTTTCATTCTTCCGTGCTAGCTTCCCTCGTGGAACCCACGTCTGCTAGAAAATCTCGGCCCCAAACAAAAACTTCTCCTCGCACTGCACATTTCGCCTCTGAGATTGGACAAGAGGGTTTAGAAGATCACGGGTACAGTTATGGAGAGCGCAGAAGAATTAGTACTTATATATGATTCATTGGCAGATGTTTATGGAGGAGGTCTTCGCTGATGATCAGAGGGGAGTCGATATCTCAGGACTGCTCTGGCCGAAGTACGCTTAACTGCGGAATTGTGAGGAGATTCGGGGAATTAGTGCTGGTATGACCACACCAGACGATGGCAAGCTGAAAAGAAGGTCAATATACATCATGTGCTGACAGGAACAAGGAGGATAGTTGCCCTTAGTTGCTACGTGGCTTCTGAAACGTTCCTTCAGGAGGAGAAGACAGAGCACTATCGCTGGAGGAGGAGGCGCACAATTCTGCTGATGGCTTCATGAGAATAAGTGCCTCTATGGTTTCCTCTGATTAATCAGTCGTCGAACTTTGTAATCAGAAATGTCATAATATGAAGAAGCATCCATATCTATTCTCTGACATCTCTGTTGGGCGAAAGCATGACCTGATGAACGACATCCAAAGAAAAGCAACACCGACTTGATTAGCATATCAGATGGAGTTATTCAAAAGTGCTGTGTCAAATTTGGCAAAATCCTCTGGAGGTGACAGTCCATTTATGTGATATGTACGAGCTTTCGAGGCGAAGCTTTCTGATCATCTAGTCTGACAGGATATACAGACACTAAAGATTGCGATCGAAGCTCTGGTGCTTGCCTTTGATATAATGTTCTAAGCACTACAAATCTAAAACTCGACCTCTGGCAGCAACGATCTAAGTTCTGTGAATGTGACGTCGTCATCCGCAGATTATGTTCATTCATCACCACAAATTTGTTGACACTACAAACATTATGAATGACAGACGTACCACCGCTTCTTCTATCAGCCCACATTTCTTTTAAGTCTGATTCGAATAAACCTACAGCCTTTGGTTTTGATGTGTTGCTTTAGTCTATGGCAGAATCGACTTAGCAAGTGCAACAGCTCTATAGGCAAGTGCTCTAGTTCATTGTAGGAATCCTTTTGTCTTTCTGTTCAATTTCTAGTATTTCTGAAGTTCCTTCGGTGCTTGATCTGATGACTTATATTGTAGACAAATAATAAAACTGTACAACTTACAAGTAAAGCTTTATATTTAGAACTTTTAACATTGCTTGTATCTATTCAACTGTTCCCCAACGAGGTTTTTTGTAGCCATCAAAAAACGTTTTTTTTTTAAGAAAACAGGAAAATTGAATTAGAAAATAGAATGTATGTAAGTACACAGGGCAGGTAGGCCCATCAGTTCAGGAACAACAGACCGGTAGCATAGGAGAAATGCTGCAAACTCAAGGACATGAGGACATTACATGAAACTGATCACCATCACAAATCGAGGTGAAGAATACAACTTGAGCAATGATTCCCTCCAATGCTGAGGGGGAGTAGTTCTAAGGTGGTTAGAGAGACGGAAGCTATCATCAGGGGCCGAAGCAATCCCGGAGATAGAATTCTAGCCAATAGCTTTAATGACGTGAACAAATTTGTGAAACAGAGAAGTATTACAATTGTTCATAATCCTATGGTTTCTAGACCTCCATATAAACCATAAGATAGCACCTCTCCAAATGTTCCATAGGGGAAAATCCAACTTGTTACAAGAGCCCAATAAAGTTTCAATAACAGTGAGCCTCATATTAAGAGCCTAGCTCATGTTTTGGAAGGCAAACCAGTAGTGTTGAGCATGCCTACAGTTGAAAAAAAGATGGGGCATGTCCTCCACAATGCCACAATACATACATACTCCATTGTCTAATCCAATTTTCCTGGCTTTGGAGCCACACCAGACAACTTGATGCAGAAGCAGCCACATCAGGAATGAGTGCCTTATGTTGTAGGGGAGGCTCCAAAGGCTTTTGAATCTATGTTTCCATTGAGAGGCATTCCAGCTGACCATCCAATGCTTATTAAGTTTGGGAGTAATCATGTTGATGGTTCCTCTGAGGTATTTATATCTTCTGTAGATGTCTGCAGCAATATCAACGAGGTTGAGAGGTCTTCTATGATTACAATCCGGCACCTTCCTGGCCAGCACATCTCTATGACGGAGCAACACCTGCAGACAACCAGAAGACATGTCAGTGGACTCAAGAATGTGTTCCTCAGACATCACTTGATCATTGTTCCATAGAGAAAGCCATCCAATCCAGATCTTCTCCATAAGGAAAAAATCAGTGTATTGGAAGAATTTAGGGTTAGGGGAGTAGTAGTTCTTAAAGTCATCCAAGCTTGCCATATCCTGAATATTAAGCTACTTTCCAGAGGGCAGAAGGTGTGAGGCGAGATAAGGATGTCCCAGATGCTATGACCCTTCCAAGATTTGTAGTCTTTTATGTAGAACTTGTGAGTGTTTCTTTTTAGAAGGATAGCCCAGATGTCGGTGGATTCTATCAGCCTAAGGATCCATTTAGCTGCCAAGTTGGAAGCCATTTTAAGGGGGCAAAGAATTCCCAATCCCCCTTCAAATTTAGGGAGGTAGCATGTTTTCCAAGCAACCTTGGGGATTTTATTATGGTCAGAATCCCCCCCTCCCCCCCCCCCCCCCCCCCCCCCCCGCACAAGAATCGTCTGGCCAAGGCAAGCACTTGCTTAAAGTGAATTTTATTAGGCATCGAATAGGAAAGAAAATAATTCAAGGAAGGCAAGATATAGTGATTAAGCACAAAAATCCTATGAGAGATGAAAGATTTACAATCATACCAGCTAAATAACTTCTTCCTGAATTTTTTCAAGACCCAATCCCATCTTTGGTGGAGGGACACTTGGAAGCCCATGGGGATTCCCAAAGGTCTAAAGTCTTACCCTCCCTTGATGATGCCACATCCCAAGGAGAGGATACAAGAGGGCACATTATTATCGAAGGATCTAAAGGCAGTCTTTTTGTGGTTGATGTGGGAGCCACTAGATAAACAAAAAGTATTAAGACAGTCCAGAACACTGTTGACCAAGGAGGAGTTAGCTTTGGTAATGATGTTAGTGTCATCAGCAAAAGCCTGCAAGCACAGCTCATTATCAGTTCCAAGGATGTGAATACATTCCAGGAGCTTATTATTGAGGGCATCCTTTATCAGCTAGCCAAGGGCATCACTGGCTATAGCAAAGAGCAAGGGGGCCGCCTTGCCTGATAGTTCTTAGTCTGAAAGGAGAAGACAAGGAGCCATTGATGGAGACTTTAGAGTGGGCATTACCAAAGAGGGTGCTAACATATCTAATGAATTGCTTTCCAGCACCTATGTCACGAAGGGACTGAAGGATAAAATCCCATTCAATTCTTTCATAAGCCTTATCATATTCTATCTTAAAAATGTAGTAGGTTGGTTGGCTTCTTGAGCATGGTCAAACCCTTCCCATCAGGAAATGATGGCATCAAGGATGAACCTACCTTTGATGAAACCTTTTTGTTCGGGGAGGATGATATCATTCATAATAGGTATGAGCCTCCTAGCTAGAGAAGAAGCCAAAATCTTATAGATGGTTGTTAAGTAGGAGATGGGCCTCGAGTTATTAAGATCTTCCTTGGGACCCCTTTTGTGAATCAATTTTATAACTCCAATGTTGACCTCAATAGGAAGAGTTCCTTTTCTAATAGATTCTTTCCAGATCAAGAGAATGAAGGGGGAAAGGAAATCAGCCAGGGACATGAAGAACGCATTTGGAAGACCATTAAGGCCAGGAGTCTTGTAGGGTTTCAATTTACCTATGGTTTCTTTAATCTCACCGACCGTGAGGGGCAGGTCAAGCAGGGCTGCCAGGCTAGGAGGAATACTTTTTTTTTCCTTTTAAGAGCAATACGAGCCCTGGCTTTGCAGATATCCTCCCCCCACTTGGTAGCACTAGAGAAAACGTCAGTAAAGAAGCAAGTAGCCTCCTGGAAGGACTCCTCATCATTAATGGCAAAACCACCTAACTTTTTCATGAGTAATGGCACAAAATCCTTACACTTCTTCTTTTTGAGCATGTTACTAGCCTCAAGGTACTCCTCGTATCTAAGTCTCTCTTGAAGGGATAAAATCTTGTCCAGTTTATGGGGATCTTGAGAGGAAAGAATCTTGTTGATTTCAAGCTAAAGGCGAAGTCTCCTCCTAGCTCTGATATTTTTCCTAATCTTCTTGAAGTGGGTAAAAAGGCCCTGGACATCTCTGACTGATTTAGCCCAAGAAACAGAAGGGTTGTGATGGGAACTAAAGTGATACCTAAAGATGTCTTTGCTTTTCCTAACCACACAAGTGATTTGAGGAGGGACGCATCGAGGTGAGGCCAACCCACTTTGGACGACCGACTATTCGACTTCAGGGAAATGGAAAGGGGGGTATGATTAGATATACGGATAGTGAAATCAGTGGTGACTTTAATGTCTCAAAACTATTGGGAATAAGGGAGAGACATATAGCATTTGTCAAGCCGAGCCACCAGGTGATTGTGCCTCAGCTGCTTGTTACTCCAGGTGAACCCGAAGAGATAGGAAATGTCACAAAGATCATGGTGGGAAACTAGACTCAGTTAGGAGTGCCATTCCTCACCTTGAATAGTGGTCCCTCTTTTCTTATGTTGATCAGTAAGGGAGGTGACCATATTAAAGTCACCCATGAGAATGATAGGGCAGCGAGAAGAGGAATTTCCTCCCAACACTTTGCCCTACTGGTCGGACAATTGGAAGCATATAAGCTGATCATAGTGCAAGCATAAGGATGCATCAGCTGGTAACCAACCCACTGATGGGTGGGACTGACTAAACAATTCTGCACAAAATGAGAAAGAGAGTGGGTAATGCCAATATCCAAGCCCCCCCTTCCTTGGCTATCATTGGTGTGGACCCATTGAAAATGGTTCGAAACCAAGTCAAGATGGAGGGCAAGCTTACTGCCAGTGAGCTTTAATTCTTGGAGACAGATAACATCAGGCAAAAAAGACATATCATACAACCATTTATTCAGACACTTAGCCCGCACAGGATCGGAGATCCCTTTTATCTTATAAGAAAGAATATTAACGTTATTCATGATAAAGAGTAAAAGAAGGTTAGGCAGTGACCAAATCATTTCCTCATATCCTTTGTTAACTTCTTCAACGATACTGAGTTTTTCAGGATTTCCTTCCTCTTAGCTTCAGAATCTCTTTTCCTAGGCTTAGGAACTTGATGTCCCATAGGTGCTAAATTTTCCTATTGACAAATATTCATGTCATCCAACTCAATGCCTTTTTGCTGCAGATTCCTAAATTCACCTTCATCAAAGTTTGAAAGATCTATTGAGAACCTGTTCATGTCATGAGTGATGTGTTGGAAGCATCCAGAGGCACAGACGACACGGAAGCATGTAACGACAAAGCAGGGAGCCAGTCGAATCGTTTTTCAAATAATTATGTTTCCAAATACTTTCCAAAAACCTCCAACAGTGATTTTTATCACTATTGTAACATATGTAACATAGAAAACCCCATTTTGTAATCCATAGCTCCATTTTGTGCAAGCGGAGGAGTCCTCGAGCTTGAGGAGCTTAGGTAGAATGCGCGTACCAATTTTCGTTATTTTTAGATATCGTTTACCCTCCCAAATAGCATCTAGGACCTAATTTTTAACTATGCCGGTCACTAGATGTGAAACCGGTCAAAACTAGTCTAGAAACTATAAAAAGAGCTAGAGAGCTCATTTTTGAGGTTGGTTAGTGTGAGCTAGTGTGAGCTTAGAGCTATTTTGAGCTTGTAATAGTGTTCTTGAGTAATAGAGCTAATTTCTCACCTTCCATTGTGTCTTGCTTGTCTCTTCGTAGTGTGTGTGTATGTGTGTGTGCATTTCTATGCTTCTCACCTTCACTTTCACTTCATCTCACATTCACGATCTTCATATCACTCCTATCTCTTCCACAGATTAACATTAAGGAGGTGAAGCTTCTTAACGTGGTTCTCACAATTGTGCTAGAGCAACACCAAATTTGGCGCCGTTGCCGGGGATCGAGTCTAGGACGAATGTGTGATGGTAAGAGTATAGCAAGAAGTGGCGTTGGAAGGTAAAAATTTCAGTTTTTGTTGTTGTTTTTACTTAGTTTTTAGTGTTTTTCACCTCCCCCACACTCCATCTTCATCACCGCATCATCATCTTCATCTCCAAAAAAATTAGAAAATTCACCATATCCCCCCATTCTCCTCATTTCCCCTCATTTGTGCATGCGAGAGAGTGAGAGAGAGCTTTTGTGCTTGTGTGTACTTTTGTTTTCTTGAGTTTTCTTGCAGGTACAGAGCTCCAGTGCATCAGGAAGGCTGCGAAAAGGTAAAATTTTCAGTTTCTGTCAGAAATTTCCGTCTGTGTCAGACCATCGCGATGGTCTACAAAGTTCGGAATTTGGAGAAGGCAACCACACCAGCATGAAGAGCACACCTGCGCCTACAGGAATCCATAGCTGCATTCACAAAATTTGCATTTTGGTGGACCATCGCGACGGTCTCTGACCATCGCGATTGTGTCACACCATCGCGATTGGCTCACGCCATCGCGACGGCTTGGCCGGACCATCGCGACGGTCTCTGACCATCGCGATTGTGTCACGCCATCGCGATTGGCTCACGCCATCGCGCCGACGGTGCCACGTGGCAATCTAGACCATCGCGACGGTGCACTTCAGACCATCGCGACACTTCAAAAATTCAGACCATCGCGATTGGCTCACGCCATCGCGCCCAGACCATCGCGATTGGCTCACGCCATCGCGCTCAGACCATCGCGACGGTTCACTTTCAGACCATCGCGATTGTGCACGTTGACCGTTGACTGACGCCATCGTGATTGTGCACATTCACGCCATCGCGATTGTGCACATTCACGCCATCGCGACGGTGCACTTTCACGCCATCGCGATTGTCCAGGTTCACGCCATCGCGATTGTCCAGGTTCACGCCATCGCGACGGTGCACTTTCAGACCATCGCGATTGTGCACTTCAGACCATCGCGATTGTGCAATTTCACGCCATCGCGACGGTGCACCCTCACGCCATCGCGACGGTCCCAGACCATCGCGATTGTGCACTTTCACGCCATCGCGACGGTGCACCCTCACGCCATCGCGACGGTCCCAGACCATCGCGATCATCTCAGACCATCACGATTGTGCACCCCGATCGCAAATTTTAGGGTTTAAATTTTTGGCCAATTTTGGGGCTAATTTTGGGAAATTTTTGGGTGATTAGACTCATAGAAGACCCCTTAGCTCATATTTGGAGAAAAACCTGTTTGTCAGTTTTTACCCCCCAGGGCCTGAACGGTCATAACTTTTTCATCTGAAGTCCGTTTTTTGAGCTTAATAGCTCATTAGAAAGCTCTTGACGAGTACTACGTGACCTCAACTGTTTTTTTCTTAAAGGATACGTCTATTTTTAGACAAGCTATTTTGAGGTTGACCTAGTTTGGGACTAGAAAGCCAGGGGGCAAACATTGAAAAGTTGGGCAAAAGGGAAGGGACTTAAAAGGTGTATATACTCAAGTGCTTGATCATCCAACTGTGAATTGGTCTAATATTGGATTTTTCCAGGTCTAGCAAGGGCAATCGAAGGCAACCAAGGCAAGGCAGTGAAGGGCATAAAGCTTGGGAAGCGCGGCTTCTTGGGCATCAGAGCAACCAGAAAAGCTGACTCGAGGTTGGAAGATTACTCAACCCCCTCAGTCAATTCTTAGCTTAGGATAAACGTTAGCATTGTGGATTAAGACGATAGGAACGCCTCAAGTTCAAGATATTTGATTCTTTCAAGTCTAAGACTACAAGTAAAGGTGTGTGACGAAAACCTAAAGGAAAGAACCTAAGTCTGACGGAACGAGAACTCAAAATTATAACGGAAAGTCGAATTCCTGACGCGTACATTAAGACAAGAATCTAAAGAAATTTAAAAAGAATCAAGACAGTAATAACAAAGAATCACTGACGATCTGAGCATGTACTGAGTGTGCAAGGAAGAAAATTAATGAACCTTAGATCGGGCAAACATATAGGTAAGTCAGACCGACGAAGCCTTAGATCATCCGAGGCAAGCGTAAGAACTACTGCACTATCGTGGGCTCAACAATTGAACACTAGTTATCCCTACGAGAGCTCAGATACTAGTGATTCAGAAATGGCATTTAGCACAGACAGACCAGAAGGAGGGTCAAATGTAGCATACTTAGAAAGACCAGAAGGACCCTATAGAACGCAACTAGAGTTTCTTCGAACCAACAGATTAGGTGCTCGCATCTATGAGGACGGTTTGCGAAGGCAAGTGGTGCAAATGCACAACCCCGATCAACCCATTGGATTGGAACGTCCAGTGGTGAAATTCGAGAGAGACGCGTACATAGACAAGGAAGGAACAATGTACATATTAAGTACACAACCAAACAATACCAATGAGTTTGGCGTGATTCAACCAGAGACGGAAGCAAAATCTCAAGGAAAAGAACCATTAGAAGAGCCTAGAACACCTAGAGGGAAATCTGTACTGACACGAGTACTAATCCCGGATTGGATCCCTCAGGACAACAGAAGCATAGAGTTGTTTGTAAATAAAGAAACTGATGAAGCCTTTTGGAGATACAAGACCGAAATACTTAGTGAGGTAGGTATCATGACTATATATGAGTTCAAGGACCCGGATACACCTGGAAAGGTTGTATACCTGGATGAGACTTCAGAAAGAGTCTTTGTGGTGCCTGACCGCGCTAAAAACACATACACATGGAGAGGTGAATTGGTATTCCCTCCATCTAGAACAAACATGAATACAAGTCAACAAGGGGCAGGAACATCCTCAGCCCATGGAAATCAAAGAGAGGGAAATAAAGAGAGACCGGAAGTAAGCTTTAATCATCCCATAGGGAGAGATAGAACAACCACAGACACTAACATTAGGAAAAAAGGTGAACCCTGGATGGGCCTTTTAGCTCAAGGAGTGATTAGTGATGGACCAATCAGAAGAGGGTGGTGGCCACAGTCTATACCCTATAAAATACTAGGCTGAAGGGGGAAGAGGGGACAAGATTCCTCTATGTTCAGGGTTGTCTTCTAGAGAGAGAAGAAATCTCGTAATCAGGCTGGGCCCAAAAATTCAAATTTTTTTAAAAGTTGTAAAACTCATCATAATACCATTAAATGACCTCCATATCACTTTTCAGGGTCAAAAGTGCTATTTTTGACTTCTAATTCAAAATCCGTGCATGTTTGTGGACTAAAAAAGTGACTTTTTTCAAAATGACTCAAAAAACTCTATTTTCCCTCTTCAAACTTCCATTTTCATACCCAAAACCCAAAAAGTCATATTTTTCACCTCTATTCCCTCCATACCATACAACAGAAGCATTGTTTCTCCTCCTACCATTCTCCCAACTTCTGCAGCAATGACAACAACTCTTACTCCCATGGGAAGCTCCAGAGCTCGTAGGAGACCAAAGGACGAAGTTCACACAATGACGTGCCACAACATCAAAACAATGGAAGGAAGTTGGCTACCACAAGAGTTTTGCAAAGGTGCATGGGTGTACATGCAGCCATCTGGACTTGGTCCTCATCGTGTTCGAGATCGTGGAAATTTGGATCTTCATTGGAAAGGTAAGCTCTTAGGCTTCAAGCAGCAAACACATGGTGGGATGGTTGCTATTGTACAACATGTCTTCACAGTTTCAACCATGAAGTTAGAAAACTCCAATAGAATTAGATATCCAATCCATTGTGAGTATTTCTATTTTCTCAATGCTTCATGGTGTTAAATGTCTTAATTACTCATCTCATATGTTTTTCATTGCTACAGTCATATTTCCTTCTAGTTTAGTGGAAGAGCAACCACTTCATAGTCTCATAGGAACTTTCAAAGCATTACATGCAGACATTGGGGCATTAGTGTTTCCAGATGTACCTCCTGCTAAACTTATTCGTGAAAGGATCTTCTTTTACACTCACAAGTACATTGTTCCTTCCACAGATGGTGAATATGGAAGGTTGGAGATTATCAAAGTTGACTCTCTTCTTAGTTTAGAGTGGCCAAAACCTGATTTTTGGTCCATATCATCTTTCAAGCGTAAGATGGTGATGGACATACATAACTCTTTGAAATTCACACGAGTATCTAGATCAATAGGTCTTCATTGGACTCTACCAATCCATTGCTTTGTTTTCATATTTCAAGGCATTCCTTTTGTAGAAACTCCTACAATGTTCCTATGTAAAGATATTACATACGAAGCAGTAGAAGGATTGTTAGGGGAAAACTGGGGTTATGTAGAAGGATTGTCAAAAGGGGATAGATATCGTTGTAGAATTGGTGACACAGGTATAGGGTTTCGCTATTTAAAACATCGCACCTCATTGTACATCAGATTTTATTATGATCGTTGGATGTGTAAACTAGGAGAGTGGATACCTTTGCAAAGCTCGGAGGGATCTTTAGCTTCATTTGAAATTAATGTGAAGTTACCAAACAATGATATGGAGGTGGTTTTAGTTAATCAACATTGGAACTTGGCCAACTTGGAGAGCACTTACTTATCATGGGATATGACGATCTTCATGATTTCAAATTTTGAATACGAGGGACCAAGGTAAGAGTTGTATTCCATATATACATATAGATATATATATATATATATATATATATATATATATATATATATATATATATATATATATATATATATATATATATATATATATATATATATATATATATATATATATATATATATATATATATATCTTATTCTATCACTATTGTTCATGATTTGAAAATGTTTTACTCTTTTATGAAATGTCCACAGATTGGAAAGAGATTGGAAGACAAAATCAAGGTTCTTGCAGATTGGAGCATGGATGGAACTGACATTTCATTGTCATAACTCTTTTTTGTAAAGATACTGTGAAACTTGTAAACAAACCTATTTTTGCAATGAAAAATTTTTCACATTTGCTTCAAGGATATTTTGGCCACATTCTACTTGTATCTGTACATTCTCAAGGTTTTTCTTGAAAGAGCATTCTTATTGTTTATTTCCTTTGATGTGATCTCAAATGTCAAAGTTTTCCTTTTCAAGACTCTTATGTTTTAATTTAAGGAAAAGTCACTTCTATGAAAAAGTGGGACCCATCACTTAAAAATTCTAGAAAAGTTATAAATAGGATTCCTCTCTCCTCATTTCTCACTTTTGCAACCACATTGAGTGTTAGAACAGTCTGCATTTGCAAGCTATGGCTTCCACCTCTGTACCTACTAAGAGTGCACGCCACAAGTTTCTAGATTTTTTGGAGGATTCAGATTATAAAGGTCAACATGACCTATATGATCTTCTCTCCAAGGTTCCTGACCTCCATGGAACCGTGCAAATGAATGCCGATGCTTTGGAGGAGCTACTTCAATATATGCAAGTTCATATATTGCGTTTCTCCATTGAAATACCACCATATGATGGAACTTGGGTTCCATGTGACCTTCTCACCTACATTCACAAAGGTGATGAGGCTTTTGCAAAACGATTGAAACGGTTCCAGGCAATTGCAGAGGAAGCAGGGCACCTTCTTGATGAAACTGTGCCACTTATAAGGAAATTGAATAGGAAACGCAAGATGGGTGCAAAATATCTTTCATTCATTGCTGCCACAATTTTCTTTGTGAATGAGGAACCAGAACCAATTCCTCATGAGATCCCTCATCTTCTTACAGGTGGTTTTGTCGAGGATAAAAAGGAACCACCTCAAGAACCCTTGAATCTCCTATTAGAGAGAGAAGCTATTGAGAAAACTTATCCTCTTGGTGTGGATGATAAGTTGAAAGAAGTGCCTAAGCCATCCACCTCTTCGGAGCCAGAAGCAACTATTCCAGAGGTGGAGATTGAAACTTTTTCAGTGGTTCTTGTCGAGGGACAAGAATATTTGTTTTTACATGATGTAGAGAAGGCATTTGGGCTACGGCTTGATGAATGCCTAAGTTTGTTTTGTACTTTGTCAGAGTGTCCTTTGGATAGTACCTCTGAGTTGTTGGAGAGAAAGTGTTTGCCATTTGGTGACTCAGTGGCCGACACAATAAAATTGGTTTGCAATGACATACTCACAAGTGAACATGAACATATCACAGAAGAACAATTTAATAATGCACAAGAAAGGATATTGGAATCAAAAATTCCCGCCTCACCAGTAATCGAGCAGAGTGGGATGTCCCACTCCAGCATTAATTTACAACTTCAAGAGAGAGGAGAAGAAGAAGATAGAGTTCAGGATGTAAGTATCTTCAATTCATGTCATTCATTCTTACAAACACATGCAGCTACTAATCATAAAACTTTGTGCAGGAGGTGATTGAAGTCGATAAGTTTGCAGCAAGGAGCGGAGGTGATCGACTGGCTCGTGGAGGTGGCTCATCCCTTGCAAACTACATTGGGAAACTTCCCAAAGACCATTTTGTAATTATCCATAAAGAGTTCAGTCCTCAGGGCCACTTCATGACATGGTGTCTAAAGGCCTTAAGTAAATTGCTTTTTTTATCAACCATTACACAGGGGAGTAATTGTATCTTTTTAGTTAAAAAATCCCTTGTAACTACAACCTTAGGTTCCAACTTCCGTGGAAAGGTCTTAGGCCAAATAGGTATATCTCTAGGTCTAGGTGTTAGAAATGTTGATCAAATAGCAAACTCAATTTTGACTTACACCCTACCCATGGCTTTGGAGCGTCGAAAGAGAGTCATTGAGAAACTCAAAGCCAATTGATGTAAACAATTGAATTAATATCAAATTTTCACTTTGCTTTATTTACATTTGTCTCAAGTATTTCTTTTTCAGTATATTATCTAAAATTCTTTTGGACCTACATGTGATGTATTGATGTCATGTAGGGCATTGGGAGGACCTTTAGTTTCATTCTTTTGGACTCTTGATCATTGGGTATGGCCTCCATTAGGTCTTCTAGGGCATTGGGAGGCCAAATAAGGCCCTGCCACAGAAACGCGGGAGAAGGCCCTGCAAACGTTTTGCAGGGCCTTCTCCCGCGTTTCTATGGCAGGGCCTTATTTGGCCTCCCAATGCCCTAGAAACCTTAAATGGGAGAAAGAAGGTCCAAAAGAATGAAACTAAAGATCCTGACATGCCCAAGGTTACCTTACATGAGACTGAACCTTCACTAGATGGATATTTTCAAGAATGCAAATGTTCTAAGTTTCAAAATGCTCTGCTCATGTTTCAAAGGTATAGGGAGGTCAAAATGTGTTCATATTAACTACCCTTGAACTAGCTTTACTAGTCATGATCCCTCTTTCATATTTCAAAGCTTTTGTAGGGCATTAGGAGGCCAAATAAGGCCCTGCCATAGAAACGCGGGAGAAGGCCCTGCAAACGTTTTGCAGGGCCTTCTCCCGCGTTTCTGTGGCAGGGCCTTATTTGGCCTCCCAATGCCCTACAAGACCTACATGACCTTAAATAAAAAAGAAATTTCAGTACAGGGATATTATCACTAGATCAAAATGACAAGATAAGAAAACAATCATTCATATATGAGAGATTATCACAAGAAAACACATGGAAATGTAAAATGACTGCTCATGTTTCATTCTAAATAATGAGATTATAAATGGAATAGAGGAAAAGTGCTAATGTTTCATTGAAAATGGCAATATTTACAAAAAATCTCTTGTCCATAGAGATCAGTTACAAAACTTAGCTACGATCACCCCTAATTCTCCTAGCTAACTGTATGTCCTTCGGTTGTATAGTGACTCGCTTAGCATGGATCGCGCACAGGTTGGAATCCTCTAGCATTGATATCAAAAATGCTTCAGCTGCCTCTTGTAAAGCTTCTAAAGCTAGAGCTTGGATCCTTAACCCTGCACAATACCTTTGTAACTCTTCTTTAACCACCCTTGCAAAGGGTCTTCTAGGTATGAGAAGCTCAGCTGTCTTTTGATAGTGCCTTATCTCTGCAAATGCCTTTGTATATCTTCTTCTTTGTTGTGGTCCTCTAGCTTGTGGTGGTGGTGGTCTTCGTTGGACATTTTCTTGTGGTCTTGGTTGGGGTGGTCTACGACGAGGTTGAAAGAATTTCTTCTTCCGTTGCACGCGTCTTGAGCTTTCTCCTTGTTCAGGATGTTGTTGCTGGCTTTGCTCTCTCTCTTGATCATTGGGTATGGCCCCCTGATTTGATGGTAGTGTCTTTCCCGCTACAGTAACCCTATGATTTATAGGTGTTTCTTCGTTACCCCATGGTGGCAATGTTTGACTCTCCTCACTTGATTGTGAACGTTGTTGAGACACATCCTCATGCGATTCATCAAAATCATCATCAGAAACTACCTGTCTATGAGCACGCTCCTTCACCCTTGTCTTTGTTGGTCTCTTTGGTGATGGAGGCTCATCATATGATGATGGTGGTGATTGGGGTTGATTTACGGCCTTTTCCTTGGATTGCCCATGTTCCACTTGTTCACGCAACTGTTCACTCCCAGAGGTATGGCCACCACCTGTTTCGCGATGGGATGCAGAGTGCGAGACACTACGTTGCCTTTTGTGGTGATTCATCCATGGTGGCTTCTGAGTGCCTTGCACATAGCTAGGAAAGTTAATGGGATCCTTCCTTGCAGTTTGCTTTGTTCGTGCCATCCTCTATAGTGCTAGAATGTTGAAATGAGACAATGAGTCTCCTTTTATAATGTTTCACTTAAAAAGGTTCTGTTCACATCTGAATGGACAAAAAATAGTTTAAAAATTAAAAATTACCTGAAAAAATTGCAAACAAGAGATTAGTGTGTAGCAAACCTTATGAATTATTCAGAAAATGCCATGAATGTATTAAATGACTTCACTTCCATGATGAACCCTGTCGTGTTCTTGTAGCCCGCCATTGAGCATGACGTAAAGGTCCCAATGATGACTTCCATTTTTCACTAGCTAAGTTGTGTTGATTAAATCTTGCAAGTTTTGCAACTTTCGACTCCTTGGCTCATTCCATTGCATATGTCCTTGAAAATGCAGTACGATAAAACCAATTAAACATCTCTTCCATATAGTTTGATTGCATTGCACCACCACCATGTCGTGTGTTCTTGAAGTAAACACCTCTAGCCTTGTAATGTGACTTCTCCATTCCTTGTGTACTAAAAATCTCCAATGAACCATATCGATGCATAAAAAATGCTCCATGTGCAAATAAAATATGCTGAAATGATATAAGTACATATAACACAATCTTATCAACAAGAAAATTGAAAAAATAAGAAAACTTACAATGTAATGTGTAATATTGCTCTCTCCCCAAGATAGGATGAAACACTTTGCAAACTCCATTAATGTATCTTGAAACAACTGACGGTCATTTTTGTTGGAGCTATTAAGACTCATTAAACCTACCAACTTATCTAAGCATGACCAAACCTTCTTTCGCCTATTACTAAGGTCAATTTGAGAATCATTATCAGTGGTGATCATGCACAAGTCTTTCCATAGCTCCCTACATTCATTTTTCTTAGGGCTTACACCTGTTCTGAAAAATTTTCTTGCCTTCTTCCCTGTCATTGACACTTGTTGCAAACTATTTTGCGATTCACCAGGTTTTTTGACAACTAGAGTTACATTACCACCATGACAACCAATCGAATTAAGCAACTCTTCCAATTTTTTGATTGCTTGTACAGATTTATCAATTGGCTTCATGGAAAATGCATATTCTATGTGGAGCTTCAATAATCTATCAAATATTCTCATGAAAGCATGCAATGTGCAAAAGTGAACATTAACTAATGGAAATGGAATAATGGGATTCCAATCTTTATCTAATGTGTCACGGTTAGGTATTTCTAACATTGGACACCTTAACAAAGGTCTATCCCATTCCGTGGAAGTAGGTGCATCTATGTATTCATCTAAGCTAGATAGTACTTTTTGTTGTCCCTTTGTTACTTTGTAGCCTCGAGTACAAAATGGACATGGATAATGAGCAGATGCACCTTGCTTGCAACCTAACATGCATTTGATAGTTTTTAAATCCCCACCCAAGTGCCAATCTATCTCAAAATCACCAAAGTTTTCTATGTGGAGCTTTGCACCATGAATTTGAGAAAGTATTACTTTAGTGATCCATGGGGTCCTACTAAAAATCCATGAAAGAACATCATTGGATTCTTTAGGTACTTCAATAGCACCTAACCACCATATTTCTTTCTCGGAGTGAACACTATATGTAGACTTAGAGCTAGAGTTACAACTTTCATCAGATATGGCATTTCTCATAGCTTCATTCATGAGTGTCAAACTCAATCTCTCCATTCGTCGTCCCTTTATAATCTGGCATTCATCTAACTTCAATATAAACTGTAATTTGGTTTTACAATCTGCATAAATTAGCAAAATCTTTATAACATCAAAATACAATGTATATCAAGGTAACAATAGTGCACATACCTGGTATAGTAGATTTGTAAAATTGAACCATTGCCTGTTGAAGCCTCTCTAAATCCACGAATATGTTGTTGTACTTTGTGTAAGGAAATCCATTTCCAACTGCGCTTTTCAACTCTTTTTTGGATGTAGATAAATGATAAATAGACATAGGCATAATATCCTCTATATATAAGTAGTTTCCAAGAATACTACTTATATCTTCATTGGACATTGACTTCTTTAGCGATACCTTGTAAGGAGATGGAAACATATTCTGTAAAATACCTTCTCTTTCTAATGAATGCTTCAAAAGGTTGTACAATGCACTGTATCCTTTAGTACTAATTCCTGCTTCATCACATACCATCTGCACGTCTCTAGGAGTGATAATATCTTGTAACTTTTTTGTGAAATCTTTAATCACTTTCTTCTTGATAAGGTTTCCTATCCGTGACTCCAAAATACTAACCACCTGCTTGTTGGTCAAACAAGAATTTAATAACTTGAATTGATCCTCTGTTGTTGATGATGCATTAACATCTTCAACGAATGACCTACATAACAAGAAAAAAATATATATATATATACATATAAAAGTCTTCCAAAAAGAGAAACAAATACAAGCCAAACCTTATTGCAAAAACTCGTCGTTTGTGTGCTCCACCACCAATTGAAAGAGAGTCAAAGGATGTTAATGATCGTCTCCTACGTCGCATCCCAAGTGGAGTCTCTCTCAAGTGTTGGACAGTGTTTTTAAATGTCTCAATTGTTCTCTCCTTTTCTTCCATATGCTTTTCAAGCTCTGCAAGCTTTTCTTGTAAAGATATGATTGTGCTTTCAAAAGTGACCAACCTTGTATGATTTAGTTGATATTGTTGAATCCAATACTTAGTAATGGCAGTTGAATGTGTAGATAATCGTTGACAATAACCTAAGAGCCCAGCTTTACCGGCACCGATGAACTGAAGTAAAGTTGAGAGGTTATGGAATGTTGGATGGTAAGAAGACATTGGATCAGGAGGGTATAATGAACCATGAGTCCAAAGATCAATATTCTTTTCTCCAGCTTCACGACGCTCATTTTGAGAGTTCACATCATTGTTGCATTGTGTATTTGGAGCAAACTCTCTGGGCACACGAACATGGATACTTGTTGATGCTGGGGCATGAGGACGTCCTAATGTGAGGTTTGTAATAGGTGTCAACACCATCTTTTCCAACAATTAAACAATACTGAGAAAGAGATCAGAAATTTGTTTGGAAGAGATGCTAGAGCATGATTTTCTCAAGAAAAGTTTGTTTTCTTGGATGAGGATGGGTCACAGTGTGTTTTTCCACTGAGAATAGCCAAAAATGATGAAATTTTGAAAAAGTCATTTTTTGGGTGAAGAGTAGTTACGGATTTGATGATGTGGCACTCTACTTTTGGAGGGATTTTAAAAATATTGCTTTTTCAAAAGGAAAATTAAAAACTAAACTCAAAAAAGGTCACTTCTGACATATATATTAAAAAATGAACCCTTTCAAGTAAATAAACACTGAAATTGAGACTTAAAAAAAAAATTCATTTTTTTATTCCCATACATGCTCGAGTTTGATGATGTGGAAAGTAGATTCCCTTTCTCTCTCTCTAAAAGAAGAGAGAGAGGAGCCTAGTAAGCCTTAAAAAAAGCCTACTCCAGCCTACTAAAAAGTGCCCTATTAAATGCACTTTGTCCCCTTAGACAACAGCAGAATGAGGCTTAATCCCTGAAAATTAGGGATCCTTACAAGGCCCATGCAGGGTTCACCCTTTTTCCTAATGATAGAGCAGATAGACAAAGAGATCATGGAATATTAGGTGGTAGAGATGATTTTCCTCTACCTAGACCACGTGAACACGCAAGAATATTGAGACCCACACAGTTAGTAAAATCAATGAAGAATTACTTTGATGGGACAGGAGATCCCTATGACCACGTCACAGAATTCAAGCAAGTACTAAGAGCCGAACAAGTCGAAGACATGTTCACGCAGTACAACGCATTTGGACTAACGTTAAAGAATACAGCTTTAACTTGGTTCCAACCTTTGCAACAAAGGCAATTTAGAGACATCCATCACTTTTTAGAGTCATTCATCACCGAATTCTCTAAAAGTGGGATTAGACATGACACGTCTTCGTTGATTCATAGCTTTAAACAGACCTCTCAAGAAACAGTAAGACTGGCAGGACGTAGGTTTAGACAATATGTTGAACGATGTCCAATGCAAGAGCTACCCTCACAAGCCAAGCAAGTGTCATTGTTTTTAGATGGCTTGTTGAGCTCTAAACTACGCTCCTACGTGTACCTAAAAGAACCCAGAATGCTAGAGCAATGTGTAAGAATTTGTATAGACATTGAGGACAACTTAGGAGACGAGTTGGAACTCTCCAAGGTCTATAAGGACTAAGACTGTTCATCTCTAGCATCCACAAAATTGTCTAACTCGATAGAAGACCTAGCAGAAAAAGTGGCCTAGAAACTAGGAGTTTCTAGTAAACCTAGGGTACTAATGAACAAGCGTTGTTACACCTGTGGTGGTGACCATATGGCAAATGTGTGCCCCAATGCACCACAACCTCAAGCCAACCCTAGTGGCCAATACTGTACAATTGAGAGAAGATACACGAATCATACGGCTCAGGACTGCCCATACAACAAACAGACCGTGAGACAGAACTACCCGCAAGCATAGCCGCAGCCAGGTAGGTATCAAGGCCATTACAATGCTCAACCTTATTACTATAGGCCTCCTCAGAACTACCCATACCAGGCTCAACAGAGACCTCAACCTGTCTTAGCTCAGCAGCCACCCCCACCAGTGAATGTCATCTCAGTCAAATACGATGCTGCAGAAGAGAACCTAAGTAGGGCCTTAGTGCCTTCTTCACCTTTGATCACAGAGAGTGACCCACACTCAAACAGTTTTGACTCTACACATGTAGATAGTCCACCCGCTTATTACACAGAGTCACCAAAACACGTAGAGACATATCATTACGATAGTCCACCAGTGGAACCTAGTTGGGAGCCTGACTATGCTAATGTGATGTACACAAACCCAAATCCACGGCCCCAATTGAGACAACAAAGACCACAGGGCCCTAGAGGACCATGCTTTAGGTGCCAAGGAGATCACTTCATAAAGGACTGTCCACATCCCCCGATAGCAGGACAATCACAGTACTATAATATCCAAGGCTTTTGTGCTGATTGTGGCAAAGAGCACATAATCAAAGATTGTCCTAAAAATCCTGTTAACGCTTCGAATGTGACACCGATCAATGTGATAGGTATTGTAAATAACGCAGATGGATCCAACCCTACATACCTGCCTATCCAAGCTATCACAAGAGCCCAGGCGCTCTTACAAAACCAAAAGCTTAATCAGGAGAAAGTAGTCGGAAGTAGTGAAGTTGCAGAATCTAGCAGTAAAAAGACAAAATCTTGGAAAGATTCTAGAGAAAGAATAAAGAGAAAGTGGAGTAAAAAGATAACGGAGTTGGAAGGAAGTTTGAAGGAATCTAGAGCCAAAATCCAAGAATTGACTTCACAAGAATTGAATCAAGAGAATCCAGCTCAAAAATCAGGATCAATTTTAGCGGAACCCATACCAGAAAATCTAGACATGATGTTTCGTGCATATCAGGCTAGATTAAAAGAGGGACCTCAGGTAGCTGAAATGAGCAAAAACTACCCTCGAGCTGATCTAGAAATTGAGAGAACTAAACTTTGCATGAAGATGGTAGAACTAGCACAAGCTTTGTTCGAAGCCTCTAGATATCTTAATTGGAATAACATGGCAAAACCGGAATTACATTTTCAAGGACTAATGGAGAGGCTAGAATACTTGATAGAGAGCAAAGAGAAAAAGAATCAGCCTAGGAACCCTATTGTCTCAGAGACACAGGAAAGGAATGCACCATCCCTGTCTCAAGTACCCAACTCAGAAAGTCAAGACAACCTGTCTTCCATACATAGGTACTCACATGAATTTTTGAGAGAGATACAAGAAGAGAAATGGAGAAAGGAACAAGGAACCCATCCTCCTATTCAAGAAATAGATGACTTGCAGGAACAATTTCCCCAAGACATCCCCTCTATTTACGATGAGGTAGAGGAAGAACAACTGAGTGAACACACAGGCTTTGAATCTAATTCGTTACAAGAATTACCTCAGTTCACAGGACCTTGGGAAGCAAAGTCTATTAGTATGAGAGCACCCACGATAATAGTGAGGAATGAAGAATCAGTAATCCCTAGAAACACGGAAGTGATCAAGAACACTAAAGTACAGTGTAATCTCACTCTGGAGGAGTTGTTAAAGGTAAAACAAGAATTGTGGAAGCATGTAGCAAATCAATTCCCCGAGCTTGCTACTACTCCCTCACAAATAGGATCACAAAATAAGGTACCAGAAATACCCATAGAAAAGATTGGAGATGTAAGCGAAGGAGAGGAAGGTAATACTTATCTTCCGATAACCCATCAGGGCTACACCACGAAAGCCATCCTAGATTCAGGATCCGGAGTAGCCATAGCTACCACCGCTTTATGGAAACGTTGGGGTAAGCCAGCATTAAGACCCACCAGGATGAAGCTACAAATGGCTGATGGACACATAGAAAAACCATTAGGCTTACTAGAAGGAATGTCACTCACCACTTGTGGTGTAGAATTTGAGCATACCTTTGCCATTTGTGATTTTAGTAAAAACCATGCATATGAGATGATATTGGGACGACCATTCATGCGTCAGTTGCAAATTGTACAAGATTGGGGAACTAATTCTTTGTACTTGCAACATTTAGGAGTGACTACCAAAGTCAATCTTAAAGACTATTCACATCAAGATGTACCCCCAATATAATGGAATACCATCCATAAGACACTAGTAGAAACAGAATCCGTGCACTCATTAGAATCAGATCCTTCTTGGTTGCATGAGCATACTCATTTATGGATGTGTGCCAAACAAGAGGAAGAAAGGTTAGAAGCCAAGACCTTAGGTGCAGAACAGCATCCACGAACCCTTCAAGATCCAGCTTACGCACCTGTAGTATTCCCTGACGAAGAGTTTGAACCCCATGGTTGGGCAGAAATCCTAGCAACCATGGATGTAGCCATCAATGAAGAACAATGGACACCCCACTGTGACGAGGATGGCTATGACATATCAGTTTTCACGATAGAGCCAATCATGTGCGATGCAGTTTTAGAAGAGTGTGAACCTAGCACTGATGCATTTGAGGATGCAAGCGATTTTGATTTAGAATCAATTATCATGGACCCATCGTTTGCATCAGAGGAAGAATATTTTTTCGAAGTAGAGACTCACACTCAGAGACACGAGGAAATTACGAATGAGGTGAGGTTAGCCACGGAAGTGACTACTAAGAGTGAAGGCAAGAAAAGAAAGAAGAAAGAAACCGTGACAAAAAAAGAAGAATCTTTGTTTGAAGTACCCGAGAATTTCAAGAAATATGAAATCGAAGAGAGAAGAATCATGGTACGAATGCCTAATAGAAAAGCGAATGACGGACAAGTATATGATAACCGAGAGAAAACCAAGAAAATAATCGTAGCCATAGAAGGAGAAGAAGAAAAATGTACATACATAGGGCATGATTTGACAACTGAAGAAGAAGAAGAGCTAGTTGCCCTATTGCGTGAATATAGAGATGTTTTTGCTTGGAGTTACAAAGACCTGAAAGGAGTAGATCCAGATATATGCTCTCATAGAATCCCTATGACTCCAGATGCAAAACCTACGAAACAGAAACCGTACACGTACAATGATAACTACGCTGCGAAGATTAAAGAGGAGATAGATCGCTTGATAGAAGCAGGATTCATTTACGAAATTGAGCATACCGAATGGGTATCCCCCATTGTGGTTGTGCCCAAGAAGAATGGAAAATTGTGTGTGTGTATTAACCTTAAAAAAGTTAATGCCGCCACGATTAGAGATAGTTATCCTCTTCCTATCACAGAACATCTATTGGAAAGAGTTGCCGGCAAGGAAGTTTACAGCTTTCTTGATGGATTCTCAGGTTATAATCAAGTAGCCATTGCTCCAGAGGACCAACACAAGACGGCATTTGCCACTGAATGGGGCATATTTGCATTTCGTGTAATGCCATTTGGCTTAACAAATGCACCCGCCACTTTCCAGCGACTCATGTGTCATGCTTTTAAGGAATTCTTACGCAAGAGTTTGGAAGTTTATGTCGATGACTTATGTGCTCATTCAAATGTAAGACAGACACATATCCCAGAGTTAAGACAAATATTTGACAAATGTCGAGAATATCAGGTTTGTTTGAACCCAGAAAAGTGCATTTTCATGGTCAGACAAGGCAAAATTCTAGGATACATTGTGTCAAAAAATGGAATCTCTACGGATGAAGAAAAGGTGAAAGTAATTGCAGAATTACCTAGACCAACTAATGTGAAAGAGGTACAGGCATTTATGGGCCATTGCGGTTATTATAGGAGATTCATACACATGTATGCAATCATAGCCAAGCCTTTGTACTCTCTTTTAACCAATTTTGAATGGACAGATGAATGTGAAAATTCATTCAATGAACTTAAACGACGCTTGTGCTCAGCACCTATATTGACAACCCCGGATTGGAGTAAGCCATTCCATGTACATGTGGATGCATCCAATTATGCCATAGGATGTGTGTTAGCACAACCCACGAATGAAGGTAACATAGATCTCCCCATAGATTACGCGAGCAGACAATTGAACGCAGCAGAAAGAAATTACACCACGACGGAACGAGAAGGATTAGGGATGATCTATGCAGTAAAGAAGTTTAGGCACTACTTTTTGGCCAATAAATTCAAGTTCTTTATAGATCATCAAGCCCTATTGTACTTAGTCAACAAACCATGTAACACAGGACGATTGATACGTTGGTTTCTATTACTCATGGAGTATGATTTTGAAGTCGTAGTCAGAAAAGGAAAGACACATCTTAGAGCTGACCACCTTTCAAGATTAACCTCAGGAGAAGCTCCTCAAGGAGTAGCGGATGATCTACCAGATGCATACTTGTTTAACCTTGAGATAGCACCAGAATGGGCTAAACCTATAGTCCCTATTCTGACATACGGACCCAAGAATCCTAGGATAAAGATCAAAGAAGGAGAGATTACCAAGTCTCAGAGATACCAAATAATAGCAGGAAGCATATATAAACAGGATAATCAAAAGATTCTTGCTTGTTGTGTAGAAATCAGAACATGCGAATTGGTTGCATTTAGCACACATAGGTGCATTAAAGCAACATCATTCAAAACATCGAACATTACAGACTCTGCATAGATTAGGAGTATATTGGCCTTCGATGGAAGCAGATGTCTACAAGTTGTGTAAGGAATGCCATGTTTGTTGTGAAAGACCACCAGTAGAACATGCTACGTTATATCACGTGTCTCTCACACCAGACTGGAGTGAACAGTTAGTGACATATTTGAGGACAAACACATTCCCTCAAGGAATGACCTTAGCTCGACAACGCAGTCTAGAGCAGGAAGCTCACGACTATTCACTTATTGGCGATAACCTATACAAAAGAGGACGAGATGGATATCTAAGACAATGTGTTAATGAGAGCGATTATCTGAGCATACTAGAGACTGCACACCAAGGTGTTGCAGGAGGTCATTTTGGACCCGATAGGATAATCAAAGCCATCCTCTTTGCAGGATTATGGTGGCCCACTCTTCACATGGATGCGCATACCTATGTAAAGAGATGTGATGTGTGCCAAAGAACTCAGTTTCCTACTCGCAGAGATGAAATGCCATTGAAACCCATGATGGGCGGACGTGCATTTTCTAAGCGGGGTATAGACTTTGTAGGACCCATTAACCCCCCTGCAAAAGGTACACATGCTGAATACATTATTGTTGCCACAGATTATCTTACGAAATGGGTAGAGGCAAAAGCCACGAAAAAGAATGATGCACACACAACTACAAAATTCTTATTTGAAAATGTCTTTACAAGATATGGACTGCCTATAGAGTTAGTGAGCGATCGAGGCACTCACTTTCTAAACCAAGTCATTGAATATTTGTTACAGGATTTTATGGTGATTCACAAGAAATCCGCACCATATCATCCTCAGGCCAATGGTCAGGCTGAAAGCACTAATAAGATCCTTTGTAACGTACTGACGAAACTCGTGAACAACAAACGTTCAGATTGGGACAAACAGTTACACCACACTGTTTGGGCATATCGAGTGGCCTACAAGACCGTACTCAATGCAACTCCCTTTCAGATGGTTTTTGGTCAGAATGCAGTGCTTCCTTTGGACTTCTTGATACCGACCCTTAAGGTTGCACAAGAACATCAGTGGACCAGCCATGAATTATCAGCGAGAATAATGGACTTGGAACGATTAGGAGAAACCAGGCTAAAGGTAGCAGCAGGCATATACGCAGCGAAGAAGCGACAGAAAGCATATTTTGATGCACATGTGAAAGATAAAGGCCTAAAAGAAGGAGATTTAGTTCTAGTATATACGCTGAAACAACACGCACGTAAGTTAGAAAAGCGAGGTTATGGACCTATGCTCATTAACAGACTCTCAACAAGTGGAGCAGTACATTTAGCCACTCTAGAAGGAGATATAATGCCTAATTATATTAGTGGCTGTAGAGTCAAGCTATATCAGGAACCTCTTACTGAGGATATGCTTAGACGACTCACGTTGGCAAAGAAGCGTAAGGAGGAAGAAAATAGAATACGAGCGGAAGCTCAGGCAGAAGCAATAGAACGCATTAAACGCATGAAGTTAAGAAGACAAGGACTAGGGAGAGAACATTATAACCATCTGGAAACTACACCCAGATATCCCATGGCTATGTGTGAGGTCAAGTCACGAACTCATCCTAGCATAGTGGACAGGAGACCATTCATTACAGTCAGGTTAGAGCACGGCAACCCTTGCCAAGAGCTCAGGGCTTTAATTGACTCAGGTGCTGCGACTAGTGCGATTAGATGGTCCCACTATAAGGATTCAGGAATAGAAATGCGGCCAATTGAGGCATACCTCATAGGCCTAGGAGGCATGGAAACCCCTTGCATGGGTGAGGTGGACCTTCCTATCCTCATTAAGGATGTGACCATGACAGCGAAGCTACTAGTGTGCCATGATGACGACCTGATAGAACCCCTAATCCTTGGCCAAGATTGGCTATACGATCACTCAGTGGACCTAAATCTTAGACAAGGCTCCTTACAGATTGGAACCTTAGAACAGAAGCGAGTGATACCGCTTGACTTCCCTAATTGCATTCCGATTAAGGTTCGTAACCCTAGACCCTATGAAACGCATGCGACGGAAGACCAGAAGATCTTGGGTCAGACCAGTCAGGTTACGTCTACACCAACCCACTCGGGCTTGGCTAGGGACAGTTGTCAATCAGAAGGACGACAGGAGATCTTCCCTGGGGCTTCCTGCAAACTAGAAGGGGCAGCTACCCAACCGCTAGGGCAGTTGGACACTATCAGCGGTCAGGTGGGTTGCATCAGCAGCCAAATGAGCACAAGTGTTGGACCTCCCTTCTTTTCCAAAGCAGAGCGTCCATTGGACCTCTCAAACCCAACCACGAAGGAGTCAACCACAACAGAGGAACCGAGACCGACAACACCACCAGACAAGGCAAGGAAAGCAGCAATATCAACATCACAAAACAAGTGGCACGAAAGAAATATGGGTGCCAAAAGGACAGCAACCACAGGCTATTGGCAACACTGCAGACAAGAACAGGACAAAGTTTCAACAGAAGCAGTGTCAGCATCCAAAGTACCCTCGATCTTCTTCTACAATTACTCGACAGATTTGGATCGCCAAGAAATACCTTATCAATCGACCCACACCCATGCAGATTTTGGTACCCAAACAATGTATTATAGCCCAACCCTCTAGCCATGTAATATGTACCCCTCAGAAATCTTTTCATCCTTCAATACCACCAAACCCGATACCACTTTTTGTACCTCAGCAGAAACATACCACCCACTCAAAGACTCTTAGGAAATGGATACCGAAACGTATCCAGACGTCTTCTTGTGCCATCGTATCTAACAATTCTCCCACCCCATTTAAACTCCACCCTTGTAATAATTCACCCTCAACCAAACCTTGTATAAATTCATACACCTCAACCCCACATCATGCATAATAACAGCTCATCAAGAAATGTATGCATAATCTGAACCATGTAGGTGTCTAGAGACCTGCATTAGTTTTGCAAAAAATCATTGCATCAATCACTTCACGACACTTGGCTACACGGGTTACACATCGGTTATGGAAAAGGATTGCGGTCTCACCTTAATGGGATCATAATTAATTTCCATGCTAATGTGTTAATCTTTTGTAGCAGATCTTTTCCATTAGCTCATCAGTCATCATGCAAACCGAAGCAGGATCATCAGAAGCTGGCCCTAGTGCACCGATGGCCACTATTGGAGAATTACTAGCGGAATCTTATCCGACGATGCAACCACCAGAGTTTCAAGGTTTTCCAGGATCCATGCCAATCGACGATCCTCCTAGAGGATATACTGAGAAGATTCATCGTAATTCTCATTGGTTTCAAGGCCTAGCAGGACCATTAGCAGATGCAGATTTCATATTTGAGGCCAATTTGGCATTTGATCTTCACACATGGACCAAGTACCAGTTCTTTTCACGAGAATTTGAAGGACTGCAGAATACACAAGATCTAACGCACGTTTGGGCACGAGCGGGATTTATAGAGTATTTTAGCGACCCTCTGCCTAAACCCAATTTTTAAAGATGCTTTTACTTGGTAACCACCTTAACGGCTTCAGACAACAAGGATCTACCCGGCACATTCATGTTACCATCCTTGGTAAATGATCCTCCATTTAGAAGGTTCTATTTGTCTAAAGATTTGATTCGCGCAGCTCTGAAAATACATGGAACACACACTCCAACGGAGAAAGAACGGCTAGTCCCAGAGCAGATGAAACGTGGTGATGTAACTAAGTGGGAGGATATTTCAGCTATAACCCCTGAGCTTTCCAAGCCATTACGGATATGCATGCAGCACTTTGCTTTCCCAGCTCAGGATCGTTTTACCATGCCCCACAAAAGAATCTGGTTTGGATTATACTTAGCATGTACTGGACCGCAAACGGTTGATCTAGCCAGCTGGATAATTGATCAGCTCTATTTGGCACAACATAGGTGGGAGCGAAAGAAGGTAATCAATGGGTGTTGCGCCCTCACCAGGATCATATATATGTGCTTGGCATATGATTTACCCATAGAGCGTGCCATGACTAGTGAGGAACTGAAGGCATTCAAAGGAACCACTAGGAAGGCTAGAAAGTCTAGCAAAGGCAGAGCCGGAAAGCGGATGAGAGGTACTATCCCGTGCCTACAAGTCCCAGAATCACCCTCTCCACAACCATCTCCAGAGCAGTCACCAACAGCAGCCACTCCCACAGTACCACCAACAGCCACGACCACAGAACCTATCACCACAGCAGCTGAACTTCCCACCACTATTGGTGCGGAAGCTTTCTCTTTTCCAATACCGCATTTAGAACCAGGACAAGCAGAGCCACTGGACCAAACTTTTGATTTTGAGATGCCCGATGCATTCTCCAATGAGTTCCAGTTTTCAGAAGGACAAATGTTTTCTCAAGAATTTGAAAGGCCTAGCTACCCTACCACACCCAGGGATCAACCACAAGGACAGATCATGTCCAGCTCTGATGACGAAAGAACAGCAACCGATGACGACGAAGGAGACGACGAAGCTAGCCAGGGAACACATGAATCCCAAGAGCATGAATAGACAGATGGCCAAGGCCAACAAACAGACACACATGGTGATACAAGTACCCATGAAGATGAAACTTACGAAGCAGCAGCTTACACACTAGCTATCAAGAAGTTGTATAGAACTATGGAAAAAGTCTGGGCACGCAAAAAGCTGACAGAGGAAGAGAGTCAAACAATAATAGAACAAGAACTTGTCACAGGCGGATTCGAAGACGCATACATCAAAGGATTCAAAGAATTAGTCAAATCAGTAGGCTCCAACGAAGCCCTCAGGTACTTGCAACGAAAGCCACTACCACAATTTGACCCCCGTAGAGTACGACTACTTTCAAAGCCCGGCGAATACATTCGTGTACCAACCGGAGCACAGTCTTCAGAACAAGCCAAGGAGGCACGCCTCGTCCCCGAAAGTTCATTGGCCGTAGAAACCATCTTTGTAGATTCCCCACCCAGCGCTACAGCTGTACAAACCGCAGTAGTCACTGAAGTACCGACCACCCCAACCGCTTCTCTCTCACCACCCGTCCATCCAGCCTCCCCTCTTCACCCTCCTTCCCCCAGATCAACATCTTCCTTCGCCGGTGGTATTGCAGAAATCGTCTTTACGACCACTAACCCCACAATTCCCGCACCCATTAGCCCTAGTCTACCCCCTCCCGCACCCACCTTTCTCTCCAACCTATTCCTCCATCCATCTTTCCCCACAACTCCAAGACCCCTTTTTCCATTCCCCCCGCCCTTAACCTTCTCCCCCGTCTCACCTCCCCGACCCACTGTAACCCCTCTTTCCCCTTTCCACCAAGCTGCTCCAGCCAGCCCCCCTGTAAATTACCCCTCAACCTTTGTAAATCCCGTATTTACACCAGCACGAGCACCCACGATCACACCCATATTCACGGTCACCGCACTAGATACGTCCACTAACATGGACATCTCACCACCCACTGCACCATCACTCACTTCACTCACGGCACAAACATTTTTAGGCACATCACAATTTTCAACAATCACTACATCATCCACCTTCCCACCCCCATTCCCCATTCCCGTTGCATCTACACCAACTGCATCTTCATTTAGCACCCCGTTAATACTATCACCCACTGTAGATAATGCATTTCGACAGATGTTCAGGTGTATGACGCAAGTAAGAGATGAGTTCACATCTCTTGGTGATAATTATCAGTAGCTGCAGAGGACAACCAATGACTTATAGTCGCAGCTTAATTTATTGTCTATTGAGAATGCCTCTCTGAACACCCGCTACCAGGAATTACGTGAGGCTTATCACAAATTGGAACTAGAAAGCGAAGAAAAGACCAAGGAAGCCACTGCTGACCTGGATAACTTATTAAGAGCCCAGACAGTCCGCAATGCAACTCTAACACGAAACATGGGCTTACTACGAAGACACCTAGCAGCCGCCAAGGAAGAAAACCAGCGCTTACAGGATCAGAACCGAGAAAACTTAGAAGCAGCGCTCGACCACCCAGACCAACCACTCAGTCCTAGCAGGTTCAAAGCCATTCCTTCAGACTCGATGAGGATGCTGCTAGACGATCATGTAAGATTACTAGATGAATACGACCGCATGAACGAGGAGTTACAGAGACTCAAAGAAGATCACAGATTACTCCAGTTACGAGAACCGGCACACCAAGACATACCAGCACCTGTGGACCCCTCTCCTGACCTCCTAGAGGAACTCAACTCATTACGGGCCCAAGTATCACACCTTGAATCAAGGATCGCAGTATATGAAGCGCCACCAAGGCCAGATTCCCCACCTGAGCTTCCAGCTGAGGAAGAAACGGTCACCATCCCGGTGGAGGAAACGTTTGAAGAAGCGTACGAGCCACAACCCATCCCAGGCGGACGCGTCACGGCCGAAGGTCAGATGACGTACGAACTTCCGACCCCCGCGTGGATGAAATCTATTGAGGAACTTGGAACAACGCACTCAGCGAGAGTAGAGGCACAATTACATGCCATGGCGATGAAAGAAGAAAGAATATTAGAGTCTCCATTCTTTGCTCATTTGGCCCCGCGACGATACATATCTGGGCATGAGCTACAGTATAAATCGTATTTTATGTTAATGGCTGAATACCAGTTAGCCATTGAGAAAGAGACAGGTAAGAAACCATCGCATGCAACTCAATTCGAGGCGGCTGATTTGCCACTAGATGCACAGAAAGGAAGGATCTATCAACCAGAGTGGCGAAAAAATTTACTACAGCAGTATCCAGAGATGATGAGTACATGGGTAAAGGCACCTTTGCACTTAAAGTACAACCCGTGTTGGGGACTAGTGCCACGACGCCGCTCCTGGACTGCCTTTGCTATTAAGGTACAAAACAATAAGCAGTGCCAAGACTGGTTGAATTACCCCTATTTTAAGCCACCCATTGAGTTACCAACTGTTGGCTACATGATGGCTACAATTCGCCACTGGCTCCCTAGATTAAAGCATATGGATGATATAGCAGCGCATATGACTGTCAAAATCTTTGACATGATGCAAATGATTTTTAAAGTCTTCCGACGCGTCAAGGCACCACATGTCAACACCTCGGGCTTTGAGCATGGCAATTTCGATCTGGTATATGATATGAGTACGATGCCATCGCTACGGGTGTGTTATGCCTGGCACTACAGAATAAAGTACCTACCGGCGTGCTACAAGCAGACATTCGAAGAGATGTTCACAACCGGCTTCTGGGAATACCATTCAGAGGTATTCATAAGCAGGCCTACACATTTATTACAATTATTTACCTGTGAACGAATGGTCTATTCCACACACTATCAGCTCCCGCCACCGGAAGAACCGCAACCAATCGACTGGGAGAAACTCGAGGCAGACCTGGCCCGAGGCATTCGTATCTCCGAGCACACCCTCGCTCAAGACCTCCTACAGAACTATATCCGGCAGACCTCACAGCAAGGTTCTGTCAGGGACGACAGAAGCGAGAGGGAGGGGGGTGTTGGAAGCAGCCAGAGGCACAGACGACACGGAAGCATGTAACGACAAAGCAGGGAGCCAGTCGAATCGTTTTTCAAATAATTATGTTTCCAAATACTTTCCAAAAACCTCCAATAGTGATTTTTATCACTATTGTAACATATGTAACATAGAAAACCCCATTTTGTAATCCATAGCTCCATTTTGTGCAAGCGGAGGAGTCCTCGAGCTTGAGGAGCTTAGGTAGAATGCGCGTACCAATTTTCGTTATTTTTAGATACCGTTTACCCTCCCAAATAGCATCTAGGACCTAATTTTTAACTATGCCGGTCACTAGATGTGAAACCGGTCAAAACTAGTCTAGAAACTATAAAAAGAGCTAGAGAGCTCATTTTTGAGGTTGGTTAGTGTGAGCTAGTGTGAGCTTAGAGCTATTTTGAGCTTGTAATAGTGTTCTTGAGTAATAGAGTTAATTTCTCACCTTCCATTGTGTCTTGCTTGTCTCTTCGTAGTGTGTGTGTATGTGTGTGTGCATTTCTATGCTTCTCACCTTCACTTTCACTTCATCTCACATTCACGATCTTCATATCACTCCTATCTCTTCCGTGGATTGACATTAAGGAGGTGAAGCTTCTTAACGTGGTTCTCACCATTGTGCTAGAGCAACATGATGGGATTAGAATAGTCAGTATTTTGGGTGAGGTTCACATTTTTTTAATTACCAGGAGGAAGACCAACTGTGACCCAACCATCATTGGAAGGTTGATCATGGAGAGCAGCTGCCTGGTGTCCCAAATTCCCATTTTGAGGCAAAAAAGAAGACCTAGAAGGAGGCGTACCTGAGAATTCAGCATTCAGAGGTGTGAGGGGGACTTTTTCACCTAACATAGGGTTAAAAACATCTTCAAGAAGAGCTTCAAAAGAATTTGACCATGCTTTACCTTTCTTTTTTGGGGGCTTTAACAATTGTTTCTTAGACTATGGGAGAGAAGACTGACCCTTGGCGATTGGAGGAACTTCTCCACTTTTAGGTTTAGACTGAACCTCCTCAACCTTGAGCAACGGACAGTCTTGTATCTAGTGTCCTTGACGAAAACAATTGAAGCAAGTGTTAGGCAAGTTACGGTAATGCACTTTTTGCTCGTGTAGAAGAGCACCATCTGAGTCCTGGATAGACAAACTCGTTTTAGTAGTGCTACTTATATCGATTTTGACAAGAACCTGTGGATCCCATTTTGGATTCATAGAGCCCCTCACTTTCTATCCTAGCACCTTTCCAAGCAATGTGCACAAGCTATCAATCCAAGGGTAGAACTCAACTGGCAAGTCCGGAAACTCCACCCAAACAAGCACTCTAGTAGGCTTGGGACCTCTGGGATTAATGTTGGAATTTTGGGCCCCAGGATCGTTCCAATACTAAAACCTGAGCATACACAACTTAATTGACAAGATGATCAGTGATAGATAGAAAGAAAGAGATCTTGAGAAAAGGATAGGGAACGTAAGCTGGATGCTTACTCACTAAAAAATAGATGTCCAAATTACAACATGGGAGTACTACTCAACTAATAAAGTGGTGCACTCACTAATGGAAGAATATGCAAGAAGATGATGATACAAAATTTAGATTATGTCAAAATAATCTAAGTGTGTGAAGTGAACGAAGCAACGAAGCTAACCTTATTCTCACAAAATGGTGTAACAAAATTGTAAATCAACCAACAAGTTTAACTCAAAAAAGATGATTACCACCACCACCTTGTAGAAGACTTCTTGCTCCAATGAGAGTAGCCTCTCCTTCACCAAAACTTCACCTCCTCCAAGCATGTGTGAACACTCTCTCTTCAAGAAGATCTCCAAAATCTAGATCTTTGAGTGAGTGATTATACAATGAGCCAAGGGCCTCCTTATATAGGTTGTGTACTCCTTGAAAAGCCAATTCGAAAAGCCCCTTTGCTAAAGCTACGATCAAGAAAAACTTACGAACAAATCTCTAAAAAAACTCTATCACGGAAACAGCGCAGCAGTCTGTGAGTTGTTTTTCAAAAAAGAAATCTACTTCGCTACCATGAACGCGATTTGAACTCTAGTTGGTAGAAAGCTTTTCAAATCGATTGAGCTAAACCACGTGCGCCCACTTTTTGTTCTACCTAATTCTTCTACGAGAATATACTTATGTTGTTGATGCCGTGGGAAAGAGAACCACTATTTAAGCAGTTGTTGGACCAACAGATACATTTTCTTCCAACAATCCCTCCTTCAATGCCATATTGGTACAATCTTCAGTAACCTGCAAATCTTCTCATCACTATCTCTAGTCAATGCTTTGGTAATCTGCATGAACCTTGATACTTGAGAAACTGCAAACTGTATATCAGGACGTGTATTACAAAGATATATCAAGCAACCAACTGCTTGACTATATAAAGTAGCATCAAAAGGCTCTGCATCTGCTACCATTTGTAAAGATATGTTCTGATCCATAAGTGTTTGCATAGGTTTAAAATCACCCATCTGAAACCTTTCCAAAAGTTTCTCAATGTACTTTTGTTGCATCATGTAGATACAATCATCTCGAAACAGAAGCTGAATCCCAAGATAATAATGTAAAATGCCTAAATCATTCACATCAAATGTTTGCTTCAATTCTTCTTTGAACATCTGCAAATCTTCATCTCTGGGACTTGTGACTATAATATCATCCACATAAATAATTGCTATAATCATCATACCTGTTTCTGTTTCGACATAAAGAGTTGGAGTTGCATCTGAGTTATGGAAACCAATGGATAAAAGCTATGTATGTATCTTTTTATACCATGCTCTAGGTGCCTGTTTTAAACCATATAAAGCTTTTATAAGCTTACACACTAAGTGTTCTTCACCTATCTCTTCAAAACCTTCTGGCTGCTAAATATACACATCCTCGTGTAAATCACCATTTAAAAAAGCAATCTTAATGTCAAGTTGATATATATGCCAACCAAAATGTGCTGCTAGAGCAAGTATTGACCTAATAACAGTCATCCTAGACGTAGGAGCAAATGTCTCATCATAATCAATACCCTTTTGTTGTGCATATCCTTTGACAACCAACCTGGCCTTGTATCTATCAATAGTACCATCTGCTTTCCTTTTGATTTTGAAGATCCATTTTACACCTCTAGCCTTCTTTCCTTCTGGTAACTCACATAGCTTCCAAGTTTGATTCTTATGAATAGAATCAATCTCTTCTTGCATAGCTTTTCTCCAAATAGGAATGTTAAGTGCATCTTTAACACACGCACGTTCATCTTCAACAGTCCTAAGTGCCAAAATATCATGAATCTCAAAGTCTTCAGCAAAACTTACATGATCTTTTTGTTGTCTAGTTTGACTTCTTGTTCTTACATGATCTTGATGTTGTTGTCTAGTCTGACTCCTTATTCTTCCAGTAAAAGTCTTTATACCACTATCTTTCCAAGTTTGATATAACCACATAGGTGTATCCTTAAATAGTGGTGAAACTCTTTCTGAACTTTCAGCTTCCACAGGTTCTGGAACGTGTCCAGCCGAGGTACTAGGACTTTCTAGAACTCTAACTTCTTTCATTTCTGGAATCAAAGTCTCTTGTGGAACCGAATTTGTAGAAGTTTGTGAAATTCCTCTTTCTTCAACTTTTTCTTGAATCCTAGGAATTTTAACTCCCTCTTGATATGGCTGAACATCTAAATCTAGAATCTTTCTAAAAATTCCATAGTCATTTTCACTAATGAACTCCGGAATTTCTACTTCTTTATCATAAACCTTATCTTTAGCAATATAAGCACTACGTGAAAGAATAACTTCACCTGTCTCTGGAACATAAAACCTGTATCCTTTACTCTCAACAGGATATCCAATAAAAACAGCTTTCTTTGCCTTTACATCTAGTTTTCCTCGGTTCTTTTTCTCAACATGTACATAAGAAAGTGATCAAAACACTTTAAAATAACTCACATTAGGTTTTCTACCATAATAAGTTTCATATGGTGTGATTAACTTTAAAGCTTTTGTAGATGACCTATTTAAAATGTGATTAGCTGTATGTACTACATCAAACCAGAATTTTGGTGAAAGCCTCTTGGATGCCATCATGCTCTACATCATTTCAACAAGTACTCTATTCTTTCTTTCTGCAACACCATTTTGCTGAGGCGTATAAGCAATAGTAAGGTGTCGAGTAATACCTTCCTCATCATGAAATGTCTAGAACTCATTTGACAAGTATTCTCCACCTCTATCACTTCTGAGAATCTGGACAATTTCCTGACTTTCATTTTCAACCATAGCTACACATTTCTTGAACATAGGAAAGACTTTTGACTTCAACTTAAGACCATAGATCCATGAGTATCTCGTAAAATCATCAACAAATAGAACAAAATACGTGAAACCCTGAATAGAGTCTGCTCTCATAGGTCCATTCACATCTGAATGAATAATCAACAATTTCATGGTAGCTATAATATGAGTTTCTTGAAAGGTAGTTTATGCATCTTACCTTCAAGACAACCTTCACATATATCCAAATCATCAGGTAGCTTGAATGAGGGTAAACTCTCAACCATACCTCTGTCTTTGATACTCTTGAGAGCTCCAAAACTCATATGTCCAAATCTTTCATGCCATAGCTTCATATCTTCCACTAATGACGAAGATTTGACCGCATATGCCTGACTGATTTTTGATAAAACAAAGATCCCTCCTTTATGCTCACCTTTTAAAAGACACTTGTTGTCTTTATGTGATAAGATCTTACAAAGATCTCTCTCAAATACAACTTCAAAACCATCACTTAAAAATGCAGATATAGATAGCAGATTCTTCTTCATTTCAGGTACATAAGGGACATTTGAAATCTGAAAATTACCACCTTCTCTTGACTTTAGGGTTACTGTACCTATTCCCATGACATCCAAATCATTGCCATCCGCAATAGTAACTCTTCTACCTGAACAATAGGAAAGAGAAGAAAGTACATCTCTGCAACCTGTCATATGCTTTGTAGCACCTGAGTCAAATATCCAAGGACTTGCTGAAAGAACTTGTAAAGCTGTCTGATCAAAAGCTACTTCCTCAATAGTGATACAGGCATAAGAATCATCTTGAGATTTTCCTTTTTTATCATCTTCTGCAACATTACCTGATGCCTGTTTCTTTTCTGCTGCAATCCTTTTATAACATGCTGACTTTAAATGTCCAAGTTTCTTGCAGTAAAAACATATTACTTCCTTCTTCTTAGAAGACTTCTCTTTAGATGTCGTAGATACAGAATCGGAAGTAGAAGGTGAGAGGGACCTACTTTCCTTCTTGGATTGTTTTTCCTTCTTCTTATCCTTGTTCTTCTTTTGACCCTTTGATGAAGATGAAAGTGCTTCTTCATTCTCTTCCATTCCCTTCAACTGATCTTCATCTTGAAGCAACAAGAACTCTAACTCTTCAAATGTAACCTCTGTATCTCTTGTGGTAAGGGTAAGAGTGGTTATGAAAGATCGATATGAAATAGAAGTGAATTAATCAGTGTATTTACCATTTCTTCATCTGATATCTCAACTCCTACATTTAGAAGTTGATCTCTCAAGTCAACGAGTCTTGTAATGTGGGTTTGAATTGACTCACCAGCCTTCATCCTTGTATTTGCTAGCTGTCTCCTCAACTGAGCTTTCCTAGCAGGATTTCTGCTCTGAAAAAGATTCTCAAGCTTCAACCAAGCTTGACTAGAACTTCTACAAGATTTGATATGTGGTAGAATATAATTTTTGACACTCATTGCTATGAATGACAGTGCTAAAGCATCTCTAGCATCCCATCTTGCCTGATCTTTAGTACGAGGAATTCTAGGTAAAGACCTAGTAGTGACCCTGGATGTCGAAGTGGTTACCTAAGTTCTTCAGTTGGTTATGCAATTATGACTCTAATACCTCTTGAAGTTGTTGTATCCTCTTCTTCACCTTCTCGTCTTGGTCTTGTTAAGGATCCATTGACGATACTCCATAAATCCTTTGTCACTAACAAATTCATGATCATGAAACTCCACATGGGATAATTAGAAGATCCATCTACCTTGTCTTCAATCTCAATTCTAATCTCACTCATCTTAACTAAGTGTGTATGTCAATTATGTAGCTCTGATACCAAGTGTTGGAATTTGGGGCCCCAGGATTGTTCCAATACTAAAACCTTTTTAGCATACACAACTTAATTGACATGATGATAAGTGAGAGATAAAAAGAAAGAGATCCTAAGACAAGGGTAGGGAACGTAAGTTGGATGCTTACTCACTAAAAAATAGATGTCCAAATTACAACATGGGAGTACTACTCAACCATATAAAGTGGTGCACTCACTAATGGAAGAATATGCAAGAAGATGATGATACAAAATTTAGATTATGTCGAAATAATCTAAGTGTGTGAAGTGAACGAAGCAACAAAGCTAACCTTATTCTCACAAAATAGTGTAACGAAATTGTAAATCAACCAACAAGGTTAACTCACTAAAGATGATTACCACCACCTTGTAGAAGACTTCTTGCTCCAATGAGAGTAGCCTCTCCTTCACCAAAACTTCACCTCCTCCAAGAGTGTGTGAACACTCTCTCTTCAAGAAGATCTCCAAACTCTAGATCTTTGAGTGAGTGATTATACAATGATCCAAGGGCCTCCTTATAAAAGTATAAAGGTTGTGTACTCCTTGAAAAGCCAATTCGAAAAGCCCCTTCGCTAAAGCTACGATCAAGAAAAACTTACGAACAAATCTCTAAAAAACGTTTATCGCGGAAACAGTGCCACTGTCCGTGAATTGTTTTTAAAAAACGAAATGTACTTCGCTGCCATGAACGCGATTCCAACTCTGGTTGGTAGAAATATTTTCAAATTGATTGAGCTAAACCACGTGCGCCCGCTTTTTGTTCTAGCTAAGTCTTCTATGAGAAAATATAGTTATGTTGTTGATGTCGTGGGAAAGAGAACCACTATTTAAGCAATTGTTGGACCAATATATACAATTTCTTCCAACAATTAAATCTAGAGTACCACCTGAAGTAAGAAATGGGGGTGCATTTAATCAACCACTACCCTTCTGTAATTACCCGCAATGCACTGTTCGAATCTTTGAAGAAAAAAACGAAGTAGCCATTAGGAAGATACTGAAAAGTTGTTTAACATATAATCCCCAGTTCTCCGAGTTGTATTTTATCCACTGTTTAGGCACTTCATGTGGAGGAAGGGGGCCATGGTAGAGGCCAATGACCACCCTCTCCATTAATTGATGCTGCCAGTTAACGAAAGAAACTTTATCTATGACGAGCGTGGAGTGGCTATTATTCGCAGTACTGCTCAAAGAACCATTAACAAAGCAAGCAAGAGTGTGGTCTATAACCGATTTCCCTTTGTCCACGAAGGAAGAATGAGAAAATTCAACACTCATACCAAAACAGCTAGAAACATCATGATTACCAGAAACAAGAACATTTGCAAAGGTTTTTTTCTTACTCTCAATCAATACATTAGTGTCGGTGCCATCAGGCGAAATAGGACTCATGGACATGTGTAGTTTATCAGATACGACGAAAGGAGAGTGAGAAGCGTTACCATTTGATAGAATAGGGGTAGACATAACCTAAGAGTCCGATAGGGAAGCATCCACTACAGTCCACATTGATGAGAGAGTCAGTGGAGGGACGAAAAACACGAACTCTCACAGAGGAGGAGGGCTTAAGGTCCCAGCACTAAGTCGAAAATGGAGGTCTTGGAGTGTGCAATGCCTAGCATGCAGGAGAGGTGCAAACACTGAAGCCCTAGCATTCACTACATGAAAGAAGTCGGACCCAGCCATCAAAAAATGTTACAATAGGAGGTAGATCAAAAAGTCTTTAAAACTGGCAGTCAAAACAATCAAATGTTTCAAACAGGAAAGCTAATTTGCGCTCTTTGTTTTAAATTCCAATTGACGTTTTAACTAGGCTTCTGAACTTATTGTTTTAGATCGTTTCAATTAATATTAACTAAAGAATTTATTGAATTAATGTATAAACCAGTTATGGCCTTCCTTTTGCATAAGCACACTTCCAATGGCCTTATCTGATGCATGTACAAATACATGCAAGGGTTCTATCTAGTCTGAAGCTTTCAAAACTGGCACAGTGGCTAGTATCTTCCATAATCATTTGAAATCAAGTTTTGCGTCCTCTATCCACTTGAATTTGGCTAGCCAGACATGCACTAATTTTTCCAGCAATATTGCAATATGCACTAGTCCTCACAAGTGTCATCCATGCCAACGGACTTGACCTAGAAACCATAAAACCTCTTTCAGATTTTGGGGCACTAGAGTTTCCAGTATGACCTTGAATTTATCTAGGTCCACGACAATGCCAAGTTCCAAAATGATGTGACCCAATAAGTTTCCACATTTTACTACAAATGTTGATTTTTTAGGGTTAAGGCAGAGGTGTACCTTCTTGCATGAATCAAAACAGGCCCGTAACTGCTCCAAATGTGCAACCATTTTTTTTCAGAAATTGAGAAATCATCTAGGAATATTCGCATAAATGTCGTAAGATATGGAGCAAAAATCTGTTGCATGTAGTGTTGAAAGGTGCTTGGCGCTTTCCATAGACCAAACCACATGATGGTACATGTGAATACCCCCCCAATTTGTAATGAATTTCATCTTAGGTATGTCCTCCCCTACCATTCGTACTTGATTGTAACCACTGAAACCATATACATCTCTCTGCCTGCCACTCTATCTAGCATGATATCCACAAATGGTAGTGGAAAAGGATAAGGTATTATAGCCGCATTCAACTTCTTGTAATCCACACAAATTTGTACCTGCTTGTTCTTCTTTGATACAATGAATATTGGTGAGACCCATTTGCCTGACCATGAAAACACACTTCTCTCGGTTCAGGCAGACTTGATATTCTCGACATTTGTCAAAGATTCATTCGGTTCCTTTGGTGCATTATTGGTGTAGCATCTAGTTTGAGTAAGATCCGATGAAGGTATAATTTGGGATCGAGACCTTTCATATCAGCATAGGTCCAGGCAAAAACATCTTTGTACTGCAGAAATAGTGCAATCAGTGCCATCCACAATTCTGGAGAAAGCTCCATACAAATTTGGACTAGTTTAAGTCCTTCAATAGTGCCAAAATTCACTACATCTAATGAATCTTCTTCAACATAGATTTTTCCCAGCTCCATAGGGTCCCTCATTACCGAATCTACAATGTATTCATCCTCTGGTTCCAAACTTTTTATGCAGATAGAGGAAGCAATGTTGCCATAGACTGAACTGACGACCGAGTTTACATCAATAACTCCGAATGATAATAGGTCTCTGTTGGCTCCAAGAAATTATCGTTCTTCATCCTCCTCTAGTTCCTCCATCATGTGCAAGGGTCCTGCTAATATCGGCTTATGTTTCGGAAGGCAGTATTGTTCATTCTCTAGTTGAACTGAAAACTTAGCATGTCCTTTTCAGAATGTAATAGTCTTAACATCCCAATTCTATCATACCTTGGCATTCCTAAACTAAGGTTGTCCAAGTAGTAAATTGTAATTCAGATTCTTTCCTTTAAGCTCTAGTACCACAAATGTAATAGGAAACACCACATGAGAAATTCTGATATGAATGTCTTTGATCAGTCCCACTAGCTGCACTTGGGACTCGTCATCCATCCATACAAAAAACACGGTTGGCTCAATACTATTCCAACCCATATGTTTACATGTAGTCGTTGAAGCATTATTAATGCTCGATTCACTCACCATTGATGAGAACCTTAGGAATAGCTTTATTTTTATACCATACCATGAGGGTAGGGACTACGTAATCCACTACTCTATCTCGGACATCTTTTACCATACTAACCATTGGTTCTAGAGTTTGGGCCGGTGACTATTTCTTCTACAATTGCTTTAATATTTCTCCCTGAAATTCAGAATGAGTTCGAGCAAGGCTCCTAGTGATAACTGAATGTCAAAATTCTATAGTAACTAACAAGAGGTACCTTTTTCATATGATGTTGGAATCATATCATTCTAGTTCTGTTATGCCCTAGACCTCTCGTTTCACAATACGATGCCAAGCTCTTGTTCACTAGGAGTTAACTTCTAAATTTCCAAAACTGTACACTCTACTAACTATTCCAAGTTTTCCCCTTCTTGTCTAGCTCCACTAATCTCTTGGGTTGGTAGATTATGTGAATTTTTCTTACTTATTTTAATATGTCGACTTTTACTCTGAACTACCTCCAGAAGAAGCTTAGGTTCCATCTAATAAGGTGGGTACTACTGAGGCCACTAAACTGCTTTCTTCAGTCTTTGCTTCTGCTTGGTTGGCACATGATGATCTTGTTGCTATAGGTTCTCGTATTCCTGCTGCAACCTTGGTAACAAGAGCTGTTGATGGGTCCAAATATTCCAAAGTTACAACATTAGCCATAGGTGCTTTAATTTTTGCTTTGTTTTTCCTCCAATAATATTCCTTGGCTTCTTCACATTCGAATCTTCTTTGTCCATATTGCAAACAAAACTGACAGTGCACATGTTGATTTCCAAAATTGCCTGCTCCAGATGGTTTGAATCGACCGCCTCATCAATATTCTTGAAACTTTGGTGGAAAAATTTCGACTGGCCTAGAAATTGCTATGTGTTTGTATAGTGCATCTGTCTGGATACCCTTGCATCCTGGCTCTCCATCTATTGTTTGGATTGAACCGAAGGTTTATAGCCTACCGAGTTACCTTTCTATGGAGGAGATTCTACTTGTGCCAAAGCCACTAGTGTGTTTTTGAATTAAATCTGCATTCCTCAAGACTATGATTATTCTTATTATAGATGGCATAGTATACCTGATTGAGTGCACATTTGGCACTGATGTGTCTCACATTTCAATAGTGTAGACAATACAATTTTTGAGCCTCATTAATGCTCTTCTTTGTAGCTCGGTTGGTGTTTTCAGAGCCCAGATTGGCATATTCTATTTTGCGATCCACTCTTGTCACTAGATCAATTATTTGATCAAGCATTCTAGTTTGTTCTAGTGTGTACATGTAAATTTTTTGCTTTATGGCTGGTTTTAGTGCGTCCATGAAGAATTCCTACAACATCTTTTCAAATGTGGTTGCCAAAATTTTATCGACTGAAATGTCTATGACAAACATAACATCACCTTTTCCAAAGCTAGGATATGGGAACAGGGATCATGACTGTACTAATACAATCATAATATGTGTTATGTTCCTTAACTTAACTTCACACTGATAAATTTTGGAATCTTTAAAATACATAGAGACTCAGAGAAACTATAAAAAATAGATAGACATCAAAAGAAATATATCTATGGAACACTTGTTTATTATAGAGAGATTCTCCTTACACTTCTTGATCTCTTGCTTTCCATTATAGTTCTCTGTGCTTTCATAACTCTCTAATACAGAGCTAGTTTGCTGACAATAGTTGGAGGCACAAAACAACTAAGCTCAAACCCTTTAAGGTGATTTATAGTTATCTTCCATATATTCCTACTGCCATAGGATTACCAACGAAATTTCCACGTGCTTCACATTTCTTAGAAATATGCAAGCTAACTTATAGATCAGTCCAATCTTCAACAAGGTATTAAGAGGCTGGAAGCTTTTCTAGAAAAGGATTCCACACCACAAATTTTCCAAGAAGGCGATCATTTATTGTTACAAGTTCCACTTCATTTATCACTAAGAGTGCTTCCAAAACCCAAATTATCCCTTAGGTTTTGGGGACCTTGGACAAAAATCAAGAATATTAGTGATGTCACATAATATAAGTTAAAATTGCAAAATGATTGTAAAGTTCACCACCTAGTTTTCCATGTAAGCAAGTTGAAAACCATATATTTTCAAGATGATAGTTGTGTGGATTCTATTTTCCCTTTAGGAGATATAGCCTCTGAGCTTGATGCTCTGTTTAGAGTTCTCAATAACAGGGAGAAACAATGGCAAAATTGCTCCATATAAGAATATTTAGTAGCATGGACCAACCGTCCACTGTCAAAAGCTACTTGGGAGTTAGAAGCTTTGATTTGCAGACACTTTCATTCCTTGATCATTGAGGAAAATGATCTTTAGAAGGGAGAGAGAGTTTTAGAATTCTTATAGAACCATGGTCTAGCATTGCTCTACCTTCATTGTTCGAGGACCGTAGATGGGTCAAGGACGAAAGCTGAGGGGAGCCAAGGCTCTAGCACATCTGAAAGGTTCTTCCACCTCCTTAGAGTGTCCATTTGAGGGGTGTTTGGGCCTTAGGGAAGAGTCTAGATGTGCGTAATGGCAAGAGCTATTTAATGTTTGGAGGAGAGAGGTAGGTTATTAATTGAGATCTTTCATTATAAGATTTATTTAGACCACCATGGTCTACCATTCGTCTACCTTCATTCATCAAGCTCATTCCATCTCCTAAGACTGGCTATACGAGGGGTCTTTCGACCTTAGAGAAGACTCTTCATGTGCATAAGGGAAAGGGCTATTTAGGATTGGGATTAGAGTGGAAGGTAGGTAATTGTGTTCTTTCAAGTTGTTGTTCTAAATTTTTACTATCTCTTCAAAATAAATGTGAACTATTCATGGTTTTGAATCTCCTCGATGTGATACCTGAAGTACTAAACTCGTTATCATAACTTGCAAAATGCACCCATATATCACCATCTACATTTGTGTATCTTGCAACATGATTTCCCCTACTAAAAAGATGTTCCTTTAGCAGAGTTGTAGTTCATACATAGCCATGTCCATAACATTTGCATTGTATTTATGATACTAATTTTCCTTCTTGAACAATAGCAAAAAAAGACCATTCCTTTTTCTTTTCTCTAATGCTTGCTTTAATTTAGACGTTTATATCTACCAAACATAAAACATAAATCCATATCAAATAAGACATACATTCCATAAAATGTGCATCTTAAAATATAGTAAAACTATTGTGAATTTATTTCTTTAAGTTTTCAAATCTATTTTTCTGTGTATCTATCTATATATATTTCTATCTCTCTATGAACGTGTTTCTTAAGTTTATATACCTATAAGTCCCTTCATATATACACATACTATTCTTAAGTATTAATCAATTTCATATATCAAAATATCACAATAAATGAATGCTATGAACCAAACAATCACAATAGTTTTTAAATTTGGCTCATAGAGAAGAACTTACTTATACTATTGCAAAGTAAGAATCAATGATATGATTCAAAACATCACTAGAATTTCTATATTACAAACATAAACCTAGGCCTACACATATTAATGCAATTCGTAAATTAAAAATCAATCTCATGAGTGAAACAATCAGAATAGTTTTTAAATCACAATCATGTACACAAACCTACAAACATTATTTAGAAGTAGGAACCAATTCTATGAATCTAAAATTTAAGAGTTTTTAAATCACAATCAGCTAAAGAAACCTACACAATATATTTTGAGGTAAGAATCAATGTTATGAATCAAACAATCATAATAGTTTTTAAACCATAATCATACACAAAGACCTACAGATAATTTCTTGAAGTAAGAATCAAGGGTATGTGTTAGAAAATCAACATAAATTTTAAATCACAACCATACACATCTATACATACATACACATACTATTGTGAGCTAATAATCAATGGCAAGTCAAAATCTCACAATAGTTTATAACTCATAATCATACACACACATATACATACACACATGCCCATTAGGCTAAAATTTTTAAGATCTACTTGGGATCCTTTTTTAAATATAATATGTTCATGATATGTGATTTCTATTGCAAATAACGCATACTTAGTCTATTTGACATACAAATTATTCTCTCTTTGGATCTCAAAAAGCTTCTCCAAATTATGCAACCATGTATTTGCATCTTTGCATAGACAAAGATATCATTTAGAATAAAAACAAAAAATTTACCGATGTAGGATCTTTAAATTGTATTCATCAAATTCATTAAAATAGCAAAGGAATTTTTCAATCAAAATGGCATGGCTACAAATTCAAAGTGATTGTACTTAATTTTGAAGGCTACGCTCATGAAATCTTTCAATTTGATTTGGATTTCATGGTATCCTTATGCAAGAAGAAGTTATATATATATATATATATATATATATATATATATATATATATATATATATATATATATATATATATATATATATATATATATATATATATATATACATATACATACATACATACATATAATCAAAACTTCTTCTTGGATAAGGATACCATGAAATCCAAATCAAATTCAAAGATTTCATGAGGGTAGCCTTCAAAATTAAGTACAATCGCCTATAGTTGATCATTTTCTATGATTTGAAGCATGTTAGATCCAACATATTGTCTCCTTTAATCCTAGGAAGTTTCATTGGTAATGGTTCTCGTGATCATCAGATATTAATCCATCTTCACTTACTCGTCTGTTAACTATCAAGGCCCGTAAATGTCGAGATGTTCAGTTGATTAGCTAAACACATTTCTCTGCATATAGTGCATAATTTTTTATGATATCATTCATCATTGGTAGTTTGTTAAGTTAGTTAGAGTTCTCCAAAAAGAATTTAATCAATTGCTGTTGTACTCAAAGAATGGTTCAAAACACTGAATAGGTGTATCAACCAAAATAGCAAGTTTTTGATCTTGCACTATCTTCTATCATACCTATTTTGATCCTACAGTTAGTGGATCAGCTTCCAAGAAAAATATGTGATTATTTATGCTTATTTGTTAGCTAAAGAGCCCCACAACACTCTTCAGCCATCACTTGTAGTAGGTGTGAAACAGGATTTAGCTACACCAATTCATCTCTTGTGACTATCCACCATCTCCTCCAACATGGTGTAGCCAAAGTCTGAGGTTTAGTTACCAATCACTCTAGCCTCTCCACAAGTCCTTCAAAATGTAATTGTGGCTTCACTAAGTTCGTGTGATTGAAAAGATGTCTTGGATGGAACATAGTCTGAGCTTGTTCTACCATTTTCACACGAAGCTTGGTCCTTTCCATCTTGAGGTCCACTCTAGGAGAGTAGTCATCTAACTCTGCCATATTAGGTCCTTCCTAAATTGTAGCCTCATAAGCCTTGAACATCATGTCCAAGTCTTTAGAAGTAGGATCTACTAAGAGTGACCCTTATCTGGTTGGTAGTGGGATGGATGGTGGGTTTTGATGAGATGGATTGAAAGGTGATGGTTTTTGAGAGTGTGTTTGGGATGCAATCTCAAGTAGTTTTGTATTTGTTTCTTTTAGGCTTTCTTGGATCTAGACTCTAGAGTTGCTTGAAGAGCTAGTGCTCTAGTAACTACTTCTAGATTCCATCAATTTTGAGCCATTATGGGGCAAACATTAGCCAAGTGATCATTTCCAAAATAGCATTGCCGTTTTGAGACCATCCTAGGGGTTTTCCTACCTGATACTCCTTGCTTTTGAGATACTTTCTTTTATAATTCCTAAATTGATGTTGAAGGCTTGGATGTGAAACTGATAGATGTTTATACAATACTATGCTTCAGTGAAACACAACACCACATGTCCAATGGAATGGGTATGAGAATGGATCTATGAATGCAAAGTACACTCTTAAACATGACTTTACGTTCCATACTAACTTTTACAATGCACAAACTTTTAGAATACTACCACTACGTATTTACTGAGAGACTTTATACACATAGATAATCTTTAGAGCTAAAGTAGTTCGGCAATAGAAAGTACTCATTGGGTGAATGAAACTGATTATACATCATTCTAAATGAAAAGTGTGGTTATACCTTAGTAATAGAGAGCATCATCTGACAGACTTTTAGGAAAACACCACTCTGCATCATCTTCTTCCAAATTTCACTCTTAATTGCCACACAATGTATCATAATGAAATACCATCCATAGTTTGGAATTTACAATAAAAGCTAGAAATTACATTCTCCAAAAACTATTGAAATCTCTGTGTCGAGAAATTTGTTTTTCCCATTAGAGAGTAAGTTTACAAGAAATTGTGGTCGTCCACACTAGCTGCTAACACTGGCACACATGGTGGATTTGAACCCACTAGTTACAAAATGAGATGTTTATAAATCATCATCATCATTATTCAACATTTCAAGGAACATTATCCTCTCTATATCATACCTAAGTTCTTTGAACATCTCTTCTATATTCTCTTCTGCAAGTTTGATCTTTGCTTCAAAAAATTCTTTTGAGTCAAGTAACTTCTAACTAGTACTTCTATAGCTACCTCTTGTTGTTTCTAATTCTAATATCCAATTCTGGAAGCTTTCTGACATATTGTCGAAAGCTATAGTTACATTAGTTATTTCATCCATATACTCCTTAGTAAGCTCTTGCACTTCATCTAACTTTACTTTGTTTGTTAACTCCAAAACTAAGGCACTTTTCTTTAAATCCGTGATCTCTCTCTCTTTGCTTTCCAACACCAGATTTGCATCTACACAATGTTGCTTCCACTCATCAATCTATATTTCTAGCTCTAGAATTCTAGCCAATTGTGTAGATAGTGTATCAAAACTTTCTTGGATCATGAGGAATTTATCTTCAGGCACTATAAATTCAGAATTACGTACCACCAACCTCTCTTCTACTTCTACAATAGATACACTTTGTCTTTTGATTTCACCACTTTGCTTTTTGACCTTCATCTTTGGCCTTTGAACTTCTTGTTCATCCTTCTGTGCTTTAGCTGCAAGCTCCTTGTTTTTCTTTTTCAACTTTTGTTGAGCCTTTTGCATTTGTCTAATTTGTGCTTGGAGACGACCTATGATCTTTGATTTTTCTTCAATTACTACCTTTAGCATATTGATCTCTCTCAGAGTGTTGTTCAGAACATCCATTATTTCTTCATGTACAACACTTTCTTTCCCCACACTTTCCACCCTAGCTTGTTTTTTTTTTGCCCTTAATCGGCTTATTTCTTCCATTTTTCTCCCTTTCTCCGCTTCCCACGTATCTTTTTCCTTAGTGAGGGCAATATACGTCTTCTAAAATTCCTCCAACCTTATTGCACTCCACTAAATCCCTCTTGCTAAGTCTCGAAGAACTTCTGGATGAATTGTTTCATTGGGATACATCCAAGGATAGATAAAACTAGTGCATTTAACTACGGATAGATTTAATTTACCATCATTTTGTTTCCATTTGTCATTTAGTCTGTAGGATGAAAATGTGTGTAACACTAGAATTTTGCGAGATGTCTTTGTTGTACGGTTCCCTTGGTCCTGTTGTTTTTCGTGGCATTCTTCATCAGCTTCAGACTTTCTTGTTGTTTCTTCTTCAGCACGGCATTGATGTTCTTGTTCTTCCTCTAGTCTCTTTCGTGATGCTTCTTCCTCTCTTCATGCTACCTCCCTCTCTTGCATTCCTCTCAGCTTCTTCCTCTCTAGCCTTCCTCTTAGCTTCTTTCCAGTGATTCTCCTCCACATGTTGCCTTCGGGAGTGCTCATCTTCATCTCAATCATCATTAGTCTGATCCTCTGAGGTCCCTTCCACTAGCTTCCTCTCTACAACTCTCTTGTTTTAGGATTTGAAGAAAGCCTTCACTCTGCATACTGTGTATTCTCAAGGTAAAAATATTGGATTTTCTAAGAATAACAAAATGAAGATGACTCCGATCTTTGAGTCTAACACTGCATTAACTGCTCTTCTTGTTTGTCAGAATAGTCTTCTCACCTCCCTTTTTAGTTTCTCGATAATAATTTCTACCCAATTAACTTGTGTTTGCACAGATTCCTTCATCAACGCATACAATTGCTAAGATACTCCGTAAGGCTTTGCCTATAGTTTTATAATCATGTTCATTAAAAGTAATCCCTCGTAGATATGCTCAATACTCCACCCTCATGGGACCACAATGTTGAGATATCAAGCTCAACATGTGATGATCCAGGATGACACGTACCAGTTTTTTCATTTCTCTGACATGTATATTGGTCACGCCGGTATATGTCAGGGATACTTCATTGAGCTTTATTAGATTCATCTATCGAGAGTGATGCCACATTTGTTTCTTGCGAGCTCACTCATTCACGGACATTAGGTTTTTCCTTATGTACTGGTCTTTATATATTGCACTGGTTGTATTCTTGTTTTTAGGTCATTCTTGTACATTCCTTTTATGTAATAGAAGAAGAAGAAGAAGATCATTCTTCCTTGCCTCAATCTGTGTGTGTGCTTATCCTTGAGAGTGAGAGTGTGTGTGTGAGCTCTCTTTCTTATCTCCTTCCTTGTGACATGGTATTACAGCCAGCGTGGCTGTAGAGAGCTCGTGGAGAAGGCGACGGTGAAGACTACGCGACAAGGCATGGAGAAAACGCGATTTCACAAACGGCCATCTCGACCATCGGTTTTGTCATCTCGACCTCGATTTCGAACCCGCAAGGTGGGGCCCACAGAAAAACCAGGTCAGTTTCAAAAACTATAACTTGCGTTGTGTTTGGCGACACTCATATATTCCAGATTCAGAATTTCAAGCGATTCCGTGTATTGTTGATACACGAAAACTGTGTTTTTCTGAGATCGAACTATCACGTCATAGTGCGATAGTGTTCAAGCAGAAGTGCTGCTTGTAGTGTGTTGCGGTGTTGTGAATTGTTGCAGAAATGGCAAACGTAGATGGAATGACTCAGCTTATGAGCGATAAGCTGGACAAGAACAACTTCCATGCTTGGAGATTCAGAATGATGAATTTCCTGATGGGAAAAGGCTACTGGAAGTACATCGAAGGAGAGAATGAAAATGCTCCGCAGTTACTAGAAAAGAATCGGACTGTAGAACAGTTAAGAGCATATGAGGAATGGAATCAAGGAGCACAAAAGGTAATGTATTGGCTATCTGTTAGCATACAGGATAGCATGATTGGACACATACAGGATGCCAAGAATCCAAAAGAGGCTTGGAACAGCTTGGTCACTTTGTACGAGACCAATACAAAGGCACGAAAATTGCAACTCAAGAACGAGCTGCATACATTGGAGAAAAAGAGCATGTCGGTAAGTGACTACACTCTAAAAATCAAAAGCATATGTGAGTCACTTGCATCTATTAGCGTGAATGTAGATGATGATGATAAGGTGGAAGTGTGCCTTCGTGGTTTAGGAGCTGCATATAAGCAATTCAGAACTTCTATACAGACCAGGGAAAATATTCCAAATTTTGCTGATTTGGTCTCTATGCTGATCATTGAAGAAAAGAATCTTGGTGAGGATTCAAACTCCCAAGGAAAACCCAGTTCAGAGCAGGTATTCTACTCTGGCAGAGGAAGAGGTAGAGGTAGAGGTTTTGGAAGTGGAAGAGGAAATAGTAACCAAGACCAAGGTCAACAACAAAATCATGCAGGAGGAAGAGGACAGTTTCGAGGTAAGGGGAGCCAAAGAGGTCGCAGAAATTTCCAAATAAATGATTCAGGTAATGATAGTTGTAGACGGGATTTGGGGATTCTATTCTCTACATACAACACTCAGCCTCCGTCTACTCAAGAGGGAGTTCTTCCTGAGGGAAGTATACCCTATAACATCACTGTGAGTAGGCCGTGCGTTGCGTAGAAGGAATACACACAGTGCTTACAGACAAGAAAACGGAACAACACCAACAGCGTCTGAATCATTTTGCTACTGTAATATACGAGTCACGAAATATGGCACAACTAACCTAACATGGCGCAAATTCCAAAGTAAAGTATATTTGGAATATAGGGAAAGAACTACAAGGTGTGATATAGCGAGGATAGAATCTTTAAATTTCAACAGTACAACGAATAACAATCAATATTTCCAAACACTGGGGACTTCGGCATAGACCACCCTCTAGACCCTCAGTCACACCGTAATGTAACTTAGGCATAACAACAATTCAAACCCTCAATCACACCGTAATGTTGATTGCCATCACTGGAAAATCCCGCTCTGTATCATCACCACAGAGTAATTCCCAACAGTGAGCGTACAACATGGTTCTCTCAATCGTAACTTGTTGAGCCCATAAAAGTCATGTTGGTCAAAGTCAACTGCAGTCAAAGTCAATGGTCAAAGTCAACTGGTCAAAGTCTACAAGGTCAATGGTCAAAGTCAATAGGTGCAAAGTCAAAGTGCAGGTGTCAAAGTGCACAGGTGGTGCATAAGTAATTGTCCACAAAGGGTAAATCGGAGAAAGTGGGTTGCAGGTTACAGAGGTATTTTCTCTAATTGCCCCAAGTTCAAAGTGTGTTTTAAAGTGTTTTGGAAGGTTCAGGTGAACCCCCCTTATGTGCAAAAGTGAAGAATTAAAAGGAAATGTGAAGGCATGTGAAGCGGCAAAAGTGTACGCACAGGTGAAAGAATGGCCCCCCATTAAAATTTTTGGTTTTAGACTAAAGTCACTACAGGACAAAACAGTGAGTAGTTGGCTGCCACTTGTGAGAGCAATCTTGGAACATCAAAGTGAGCACCAAGATTCACTTGCAGTTAGGAGCGTACGTGATCGACACACTCAAATCAAGGCAAGGGCCATTCTTGGACCAGGGTTAGAGTAAGCAAGAGAGCATAGGCTAAAGTGGAGCAAGAGAGAGAAGTGCAAGAGTCACGAGAGTACGTCGCACAGAAGTAGAAGTGCAAGGTGCATAGAGAGTGACCAAGGATTTTGGTGCAGAGAAGTGCTAAGCTATAGTTCCCCCAAGTATCTCAAGGTCCTTTGGCAGTGTACGCTTGCCGACAGCAGGTATTCACTCCTCCCCCTTTGTGGAAGCTTGGTGCAAGGTGTGCACAAGGAGAAGCTTGAAGCAGGTGGAGGTTTGTAGCAGAGGAGGTCGGCAGCAAGAGGACATTGGGATATTGGATATTTTGTAATTGGGCACTCTGTGGGATTGTGCATAGAGGTATTGGTGTATCTTGTATTTCAAACATTGTACTTTTCTTACTGTAATCAAACGGCAGAAACTTCCAAGGTGTATTTTCTCTTTTGGTCTTTTCATTTTCTCCTACAAACCCTCAAACTCCTTCTTGTCAAAGAATCCCCCAACAAATTTGGCACACCCGGTGGGATTCCAAGGAGATTTGAGCTTAGGAGAAATCAAGTGCAAAGCATAGAAGAGAGCAAGTGTCGACAGAACCACAACCACAGTACTACTTCATCAAACAAAAGGTAAAATATTCTTATCAAGTGCCTCATATTCAAGTGGGCTATGAACTGCTCATGACCGCAACCCGGTCACAAACATTGAGGGTCACCTGCAAGCAGACAAGAAGGAAGGTTGCTAAAAGGTCCTCCAGTCCACTATCCTCAACATCTTCAGTCAACAGCATGGCGGGTCAGGTAGATTTAGAAACTTTACTCTCTAGATTAAATATAAAGTTTCCCTCTTTCAAAGGCCTGGCTCAGGAGGATCCAGATGAGCACCTTAGAAGATTTTTGGCACTTTGTAAAACTAGAGGTCTAATGGGTAGGGAGGATGCCTTTCTAATTCTCTTCCCTGCCACATTAGAGGGATTAGCAGATAAGTGGTTCAGCCAGTTTGCTGAAAACCACTTTACCACTTGGGATTTGATGAAGGATGCTTTTAGAAATCAATTCCAGCAGGGGAACACAGCAGAGATTATCATAGAAGAGCTAGAGAACTTGAGATTGGGTTCAGGAGAAAAGTTCCCAGAATTTGTGACCAGAGCCAAAGCACTAATGGCTAAACTACCAGATCCACCCCATGATTTTTTTGTCAAGAAATGGTTAGCCAAGCCCCTACCAGTAGCCACTCAATGCAAAATAAAGGAATTAGTATTACCTACAGCCTCCATAGAGGAGTTCATCACCACGGCTACAAGACTGGAGCAAATAAGGCACCAATATGGGACAACTTCTTCACCACCAACATATGGTACAGAGATGGAGGATCCAGTGACCCAGCTGAGGAGGGAGTTGGAGGGCTTAAAGAGAAATAAGCCCTACAAAGAGGAGGAGACTGCTGTGGCTCAATTGAGAAGGGAGATTGAAGCACTCAAGCTTCTAAAGGAAGAGGAGGCCCAAGCAGAGGAATTAGCTCAGCTGCGTCAGGAGTTGCAGGAGCTCAAAGGAGGGGGCATCAAGAGTGGTCTTTGGTGTTCCATGTGCAGCAAACAAGGGCATATAGTAAGTGAGTGTCCTCTGCTAAGTGTAACTTGTCAATTATGCAGGAAGGTTGGCCATGAGGCCCATGAATGCCAATCAAGGGGAATACCTGCAACGACATACTGGACACAAGGAGGACCCCCAACAACCACAAATGTGATGGCTGCTGCACAAAATCAAGGTAACAACTATAATCCTAGACAAAGGAATAATTTTGGAAATGGGCCTAGGAGGCCAATCATCTGTTTTAGGTGTGGAGAATGCGGGCACTACCAAAGTAGGTGCACCCTACCAGAGAATGCACCTCCTTGCAGGAACTGCCCTGAGGCCAGAGACCATTATACATATGGTTGCCCCAAGACTCAAGCCTCTTCATCAGGGCCCCATATCCAAATGATTTCTGTGCACAAAGAAGAAGTGTGTGATCTAGGTAATGAGCCATCACCATCTACCAGGGTGGTGCAATTCGAAGAAATAGAATCTTTTACTGTGCAGACAAGAAGCAAGGGGAAGGCTCCAGTGGACATGGGTCAAGAATCATTGATTAATGGATTAAACAGAGACAAAGGTGTGTCCGAAGACCTAGCCACCACAAGTGCAGACACAAGGCAAAAGAAAAATTGCACAGGTACCAGTGATGCCATTGGACATGCATTCAGCAGGGCTCATGAGGAGTTGGATAAGTCAAATGGAGCCCAAGCTCTTAAGGAATCAGAAGCCTCCAGACTGCTCAAGTCCATGAAAAAGGAGGTTAGTATTTTTGATTTAATAAAGATGGATGGGAAGTTCAGGTCAGAACTCTTGCAGATAATTGATGAAGCTTCCACTACAAGTTTGGTGGCAAAGACTGCTATTGTACATGAAGGAAAAATTGTAAGGGAAGCACCCCTTACAGATTATAAAAGTCCTCGGCTGACAGTATCTATCAAGGGTCATGAATTTAAAGGAGTTATTGTGGATGGTGGTTCTGGCATTAACTTGATGCCTGAACATACAATGAGAAAAATTGGACTCCACCCTTCAAGACCTGCAAATTTCACGGTTACTTTGGCAGATCAGAGCAAAGTAAGGCCCTTAGGGGTAATCCCAAAAGTTCCACTTGAAGTACAAGGTAATCTATTTATCCTAGATTTTGTGGTTTTAAGATTGCCCCAGGTTGAAGGAGGATTTCCTCTCTTAATTGGAAGACCTTGGCTGAGGCATGCCAGCGTCATTCATGATTGGGGTAAGGACACCATGTGGGTACAAAAGAAAGGGCAGGAGCTGACACAAATTCATTTAGAAGAAGGCCCAGACAATCAAGGAAACACTAGTATGATGCAAACAGTGAGCATTTGCATGGAAACAGAAGCGGAGGATCAACCCCAAATAGATTTTGAGGAAGAAGAGGATATTTTAAGTTGGCTCCAAGCAGGCGACTCTTCCTCTTGTTTTGGAGTTTTCATTAATAATTGTTGTACAATTGAAGGTTATGATGAAGATAAGGAAAAAGTCCAGGTTGATGGATTGGGAGAGCCCATTACAAACCACAGAAGGGGCAGGAAGACAACCCTCAAATGCATTTTTGAGGAGGATATGACTACTACAGAAAATGAAGTTAATAAAGCTAAAGGCAAGGTAAAAGATTCTAGTGAAGAGTGTTCTTTTCCAATTCAAGAAATACCTGCAGGATGGATGCAGGATAAGGAAGAACAGATTGAAATCCAAAACACCCCTGCTTATGAAGCAATGCAAGAAAAGCTAGAAGACAAAGACAAGGAAGGAGAGGAGAAGGAAGATACTCTGGTAGAGCGCAATCCTGTCCAAGAAATACAATTAGGCAATCAAGACAATGATCGGCCAGTTTTGGTGGCCACTTGGTTGTGGAGCCACCCAGGGCTCCTGGAAAAGGTAAAATCATTCTTGACCCAATATATAGATGTTTTTGCTTGGCATTATAAAGACTTAGAAGGAGTGCCTGCAACTTATGGAGAGCACAGAATCCCTCTGGTTGATGGAGCCAAACCTATAAGAGGGAAGAGTTATAGACTTAACCCAAAATATGCTGAAGCTGTCTATGTGGAAATCCAAAAGATGGAGGATGCAGGAATCATCATTCCTGTGGAACACTCAGAGTGGCTCTCTCCTATGGTTATAGTCCCAAAGAAGAATACTAATAAAATCAGAATTTGTGTTGACTTTAGAGCACTCAATAAGGTGACCATTCCAGATGGTTTCCCAATGCCTTTTGCAGAACAGGTCATTGAGGAAGTGGCTGGGCATGCATTATATAGCTTTATGGATGGATTCAGTGGCTATAATCAAATATCAATACACCCAGAGGATCGAGAAAAGACTGCTTTTATCACACCTTGGGGAACATATGTGTATGTAAAAATGCCATTTGGGCTCAGAAATGCTCCAGCCACCTTTAACAGAACGGTCAATCTCATTTTTGGCCCCCTATTGCTGGAGTCACTTAGAATCTTCATGGATGACTTCTCTTCATTTTCAGGATCTCACAAAGAAACTCCTCTAGATTGTTTGGACCACCACTTGAGGCAGCTGCAGAATGTTTTCAAAAGATGCAGGGAGACTAAGTTAAAGCTCAATCCAAACAAATGTCATTTTCTTGTGACAGAAGGAACTCTCTTAGGACATGTGGTGTCAGCTAAAGGTATGGCCCCGGATCCTGACAAAATCATTTCTATCTTAAAGTTGCCTAAACCTAAATCCCCTAAAGAGATCCAGAGTTTTTTGGGGCATACTGGATACCATAGAAGGTTTATTAAAATGTATGCAGAGATAGCTAGACCTCTGGCTAGACTTACGGGTAAGGAAGTGCCTTTTAAATGGGAAGAAGAGGAGGAAAAAGCATATCAAGCATTGCGGTCAAGGTTAGTGTCTGCTCCCATCTTGATCACACCTGAGTGGTCAAAAATATTTCACATACATGTAGATGCCAGTGCCTATGCAGTGGGGGCCGTTTTGACACAACCTAGTGAAGAATTTAAGATGGATAGACCAATTCAGTATGCCATTAGAATTTTGACTAAGGCTGAAAGGAATTACAGCACCACAGAAAGGGAAGCCTTGGCAATGGTTTTTGCTGTCCAAAAATTTCGTCATTACTTGTTGGGAGTAAAATTTGTTATTATAACAGATCACCAACCACTGAAATATTTGCTCAACAAACCACAAGCCACTGGTAGAATATGGAGGTGGTTATTGTTATTCCAAGAATTTGATTTTTCTATGGTCCACAGACCCGGTAAAGAAAATGTTATGGCGGATCACCTTTCCAGAATCAATATGATGGAGCAAGTTAGTGGAATCAATGATGATTTTCCAGATGCTCATCTGTTTGCTGTCCAGGCTCAAGGTTGGTATTATGATATCAAGAATTTCATTAAAACAGGGATGTATCCAGAAAAGGCTAGTGCTGTGCAAAGGAAGAGATTGCTACTCAAGAGCAGACCATATACCTTCTTTGAAGATAAATTATATAGACAGGGAAAGGATGACAGACTTAGGAAGTGCTTGGAGGAAGAAGAAGTGAGGAAAGTCCTTCACTCTGCACATGAAGGACCAGGTGGTGGGCACCTTCCAGGGCATATTATGAGTCAGAGGATATTAGATGCTGGTCTATGGTGGCCTACACTATTTAAGGATGCAGATGAATGGGGAAAGGCATGTCACGTTTGCCAGAGGTGTGGACCTAAGCCCACAAAGCAGAGACATAACCCCTTGATTGTTTCCACTTCCTGGCAACCATTTGAAAAGTGGGGGCTGGATTTTGTAGGGCCCATCTATCCTCCGACAATTCCAAAAAGAGAGAAATATCTCTTGATAGCTACCGATTATGCGACCAAGTGGGCTGAAGCTATTGCTTCCCCCGACTGCACTGCCCAAACTGTTGCTGATTTCATGTACACTAGCATCATTTGCAGGTTTGGATGTCCACTTGAAATTTGTACAGATCAAGGTACACATTTTGTCAATAAGGTCCTGCAGGAAATTTTCACCAGGTATAAAATTCTACATAGGACCTCTTGTGCTTATTACCCAAGAGCCAATGGACAGGCTGAATCGACAAATAAGGTTTTAATCTCAATGTTAACAAAAGAGTGTCTGTTACAGCCCACTTCATGGGGCATTGCTTATCAAGGTACACTATGGGCATACAGGTTAGCATACAAAGAGGCCACCGGATATTCTCCTTTCCAACTGGTTTATGGCATATTGCCCATTGAGCCCTTTGAATTTTTACATGGCTCACCTAAGATAGCATTCATGCAGGGCAAAAAAGACAGTGATGTCTCTCAGAGAATAGGGGCACTACATAAAGTGGAGGAGATTCGTCTCCTAGCAACAAAACAATTGATCGAGACTCAGATGAAGAGGAAAGAGGCACATGATCGACACCTGTGGAACAACAACATTGAAGCAGGCATGTTGGTTCTTCTCCATAGACCTAACCTTCATACACAACTGAGAGGAAAATGGCTTCCAAATTGGGAAGGACCTTATAGAGTCAAAACAATGCTAAACTTGGGTGCTGTGGAGTTAGAGACGCTGAAAGGAGAGGCCTTGCCACTGGTCAACATTTCAAGGCTGAAGGCCTATCATCAACACACTTAAAGACGTATGGATCACCTGGAACTGCCAAATATGTCCAGGTTGTACATAACTTTCTCATCATATTTTGCTCAGTTTTAGTAGTTTTCCTTATCAATTTCATCTTTGTTATTGCTGTTTTTAGAAAACCTAGAAGATATTTCAAAACCACTGCCAAGCAAGCCTTTTGGGCATTTTTGGAAATTTTCTAGCAATTTTAGCATTTTTCTAGCATTTTTTATCCCTTTTCGATGTCTTTTTATTGCCCAATTTGAGGAATAAATGGAGGGTCTCTGTGGTTTGATGAAGGATTTTAGGCTCAACATGTAGAAAATTTCATCAGAATTTTTTCAGAATTTTTTTAGAATTTTTTGGCCAATTTTTGGCATTTTTTTCAGATTTTTCCTTGATTTTTCTCTAAATTGGGCTATTTAAAAAAAAAAAAAGAAAAAAAAAAAAACAAAAAGAGAGGGGGGGCCCCCAAGATTTTCGAGGCCCCCCCCCCCTCCCCCCCCCCCCCCCTCCCCCCCCCCCCCCCTCCCCCCCCCCCCTCCCCCCCCCCCCCCTTCCCTCCCCCTCCCCCCCCCCTCCCCCCCCCCCCCCCTCCCTCCCCCCCCTCCCCCCCCCCCTCCCCCCCCCCTCCGCCCCCCCCCCCGCCCGCCCCCCGCCCGCTCGCCCGCCCGCCCCCCCGCCCGCCCGCCCGCCCCCCCCCCCCCCGCCCCCCCCCCCCCGCCCCCCCCCCCTCCCCCCCCCCCCCCCCCCCCCTCTCCCCCCCCCCCCCCCCCGCCCCCCGTTCTGACAGCTCCCCCTCCCCCCCCCCCGCGCCCCCCCCCGGCCCCCCCCCCCGCGCCCCCCCCGGCCCCCCCCCCCCGCCCCCCGTTCTGACAGCCCCCCCTCCCCCCCCCCCCCCCCCCCCCCCCGCGCCCCCCGTTCTGACAGCCCCCCCTCCCCCCGCCCCCCCCGCCCCCCCCCCCCCCCCCTTTTTATTTTATTTTATTTTATTTTTTATTTTATTTTTTATTTTATTTTTTTTAATTTTATTTTATTCTTCTTTTATTCTTTTTTTATTTCGATTATTTTTTATTTTTTATTATTTTTTATTTTTTATTTATTTTATTTTATTTTCTTATTTATTCTATTTTCTTTTTTATTAATTCTGTCTGAGCGTTGAAAAAAAAAAAAAAAAGCGATCATTTTTTAATTTTATTTTACTTTATTTTTTTTATTTTCATGGCTCAAAGCTTTTGGCTCTGGATTGTGCCTCGGTTGGCCGTTTTTTACAAAAATGGAGTCATTTTCATGTTTTTTGGCACCTATGAACTCAGTTTTTGACTTTCTTTTTACAAATTCCCACTTTTTGTATGACTTTTGGTCTGAAACCACATGTTTTGAACACCTTTCTCACATGTTTTTATTTCACAACATTGTCCAAATGGTCTATTCTCACCTTGTCTTACCTTATGTTTAATAATCTCCCATATGTACCCTCTGTAGCCCTCCGGGTTGATCATTTTAGCCTCCTCCCGACCCCTGATTCCTACTCCCAATCCCTCCCTTTACCAATATGCCCAGCCACATCCTTTCCCCTCCCTACCCCATCCATCTTCGCACCCTCAGCCCTCCCTTCCCCTTCCTTTCTACCCTCCCATTGCCCCCCCTTTTTGCTTTTCCATTCCAAAAGCCCAATTTTGGTTCTTCTCTGGTGCTTGTTCTCTCCTGCTTTTGGTGGACTTGGTTGCTGCTCAGATGTCCTATTCAAGTTTTGCAGCTCTTCAAAGTTTTAGCTATAGCTCTTCGGGACGGAGAGCACATTAGGTGGTGGGCAACTGTTGAGCCCATAAAAGTCATGTTGGTCAAAGTCAACTGCAGTCAAAGTCAACGGTCAAAGTCAACTGGTCAAAGTCTACAAGGTCAATGGTCAAAGTCAATAGGTGCAAAGTCAAAGTGCAGGTGTCAAAGTGCACAGGTGGTGCATAAGTAATTGTCCACAAAGGGTAAATCGGAGAAAGTGGGTTGCAGGTTGCAGAGGTATTTTCTCTAATTGCCCCAAGTTCAAAGTGTGTTTTAAAGTGTTTTGGAAGGTTCAGGTGAACCCCCCTTATGTGCAAAAGTGAAGAATTAAAAGGAAATGTGAAGGCATGTGAAGCGGCAAAAGTGTACGCACAAGTGAAAGAATGGCCCCCCATTAAAATTTTTGGTTTTAGACTAAAGTCACTACAGGACAAAACAGTGAGTAGTTGGCTGCCACTTGTGAGAGCAATCTTGGAACATCAAAGTGAGCACCAAGATTCACTTGCAGTTAGGAGCGTACGTGATCGACACACTCAAATCAAGGCAAGGGCCATTCTTGGACCAGGGTTAGAGTAAGCAAGAGAGCATAGGCTAAAGTGGAGCAAGAGAGAGAAGTGCAAGAGTCACGAGAGTACGTCGCACAGAAGTAGAAGTGCAAGGTGCATAGAGAGTGACCAAGGATTTTGGTGCAGAGAAGTGCTAAGCTATAGTTCCCCCAAGTATCTCAAGGTCCTTTGGCAGTGTACGCTTGCCGACAGCAGGTATTCACTCCTCCCCCTTTGTGGAAGCTTGGTGCAAGGTGTGCACAAGGAGAAGCTTGAAGCAGGTGGAGGTTTGTAGCAGAGGAGGTCGGCAGCAAGAGGACATTGGGATATTGGATATTTTGTAATTGGGCACTCTGTGGGATTGTGCATAGAGGTATTGGTGCATCTTGTATTTCAAACATTGTACTTTTCTTACTGTAATCAAACGGCAGAAACTTCCAAGGTGTATTTTCTCTTTTGGTCTTTTCATTTTCTCCTACAAACCCTCAAACTCCTTCTTGTCAAAGAATCCCCCAACATAACTCGAAACTGGTATCACGGTTCCCTTCTTCTTCTCCCTCTTCCCTCTCTCTCTTTTCTTCTCCTTCCTTGTTTACGAGCAATTTTTCTCCTAGTCTTACTCGTCCGATTTCCTTCTTTCCCCCCCCACGCCTTTGTAGTCCTGGAACGCGGGTCTTTTATAGATTCCAGAAACATAAGAAGGTTGTTCCGCCGAATCCGATCGTCCTTTGATTCCGTAACCGTTAACGCACCTGGTATCGTCTATTTTGCCTGCTAGACGGGCGCCACCCGTAATGTCTGTTCAATTACATTCGTTTAAGGTGGCTCGATTGGCCCTAATAGTGCATATTGATGAAGGTTACAGTTGGAAGTCCTTAGATTCCATAATTGTAACATCGAGATGCCTTGCGCAGACTTAGGGGTGTCTGCCGCTCTAAACAGAATCACAAAATAAACTTGCCACCCACTGGAGTCCATATAGTAATTCTGGTTCTGGTGATTTCGGTCAACAAGTTGACCGAAATACTGACCTGTCATCAAAGCGCTCACCGGAAAGTTACCGAAATGATGCCGAATTTGCGAAATTCTACTAAGTTATGAGTTCCATGTCCTCGAAGTACTCACCAGAAAATTACCGAAATTCTGCCGAAATGGTGCCAAATTCGCGAGCTTCTTCCGGAATCTGAGTTATTCCAGAATGCTCTTTTCTTATCTTTCACTTCAGTTAATTGAATCCTAGGCATCCTTATAAATCTTGAGTGCTCCTTCAAAAATGCCCGGATTTCTTCCAAAATTTCGGTTGTGTTCCGGTACTTGGCTGCGACTACTTTCCTCTGAAAAAGGGGCAATCTTCTGTCCTTTGTTTAAAATGAGACTTCGCTGGCTTACAGTCCCCCGCATTAAGACTTTGCACCGTCCCGGTGCAATAACTCATTTATTTGCTTATTCCAGCAAACAAAATGATCTGCAGAAAATGAAAAGAACTATGGTATATACAGTGAATGATTTCAATATGCTTGCATTACTTCAAATAAGTTTTCACCCTCGAGATGTTGACCAGGGGCATCCTTTCACCCTGCAAGTCTGCTAAATGTACTGCTCCTTGTGGTAGCACCTTAATCACCTTGTAGGGTCCTATCCATTTAGGTGCCAATTTTGTGGATGTCGACGGAATCTATTGCACTAGGACCAAAGATCCTTCCTATACCTTATTAATTCTTAAATACCTGTCATGCAACCGTTTGCGTTCCTCTTGCTTTAATCGTAGTTTCCTCATGGATGTTTCCCTATATTCTTCCAATGCCACAAGCCTTCTAATGGGAGGCTCAATTCCAATGATTCTGGCTCCAATTTCCTTCCTGATAATAAATTCGAACGGTGCCAATTCTTCTTTACCGTATACTAAGCGGAATGGACTTTCGCTAGTGGTTCCCCTTCTAGTAGTTCGGAAAGCCCAAATTGCACCGATTAATGCTCGTGGCCAAGAACTTTGATGATCAAAGGATAATTTGCGTAAGAGCCCAATCAAAATTTTTTTAGAGCTTTCTGCTTGGCCATTAGCCCTTGGATAGTAAGCGCATGATTTCTTATGAAAGATTTTGCACTTATCGAAGATGAATTGGAGCAATTGATTTACAAAGTGAGTGCCTCTATCACTAGTAATTTCAAGTGGGCAACCAAATCTTGAAAAAATCCGTTTAAACAAAAACTTAGCCACTGTCAAGGCCGTGCAATCTATAGTGGCTTTAGCTTCTATCCATTTCGTCGCATAACATGTGGCCATCAGAATATATTTCTTATTCCCGGGTTGACCAGTTGGACTGATTAGACCAATAAAATCAAGACCCCATCGTTCAAAAGGTAGGCACCCTGTGGAGATGACTAATGGTTGGAAATTCAACTTGGACGGCGTAGGAGCACACCTCTGGCAAATATGGCATTCTTTAGCAAACTTGATCGCATCCTTATAAACATGAGGCCACCATAGTCCTTTGTGGGTGATTCTGTGAGCCAATTCTTCCCCCTTTAGATGTCCTTCACTGTGTGCAACCTCTAGCAAAAGATTTACCTCTTCTAGGTAAACACATTTCCTCAAGATATCATCTTGACAATACCTATATAAATTCCCATTTATAAGTGAATATGCTTTGGCTTTCAGGAGCAGTCTTCTCTTTTCTATAGGTGTCGAGTGTTCAGAGAGTTTTCTAGTAGTGAGAAAATGGATAATCTCCCCATACCAATCAGTCCGAATTGCCACTAGGAAGAGATTACTATCCACCAGTTCGTCATTAATACCTATTGCCTTCTCGCTCATTGCAGTCCTCGAGACTTGATCTGCCATGTAGTGCTCTCTTCCTGGCTTAATATGAATATCAAAATTAAACTCTTGAAACAAGAGTAACCATCTCCAAACCCTTCCAGCCACTCTAGGCTTGTTTATCAAGTACTTCAAAGGCTGATGGTCAGATATGACTACAAAATGCACACCTAGAAGGTAATGCCGAAACTTCTGAAGAGCAAATACAATAGCCAAGCTTTCCCTTTTGGTCGTACTGTAGTTCCTTTCTGCTTGGGTGAGCAGTGTGCTGGCATAAGAGATAGGTTTATCAACCTTGTGTGATGATGGTTGAGCTAGAACTGCACCAACAGCATGAAGACTAGCATCTGTATGCACATGAAATTCTAATGACCAGTTAGGAACACTTAAAAGTGGAGCAGTACATAACCTCGTTTTCAGTTCACATTATGCTTTCTCAACTTCATCACTTCATGAGAAAGGGACCTTTTTATTGGTAAGCCTTGATAAGGGCTTTGCTATTTCTGAATACATTCGTATGAATCTTCTATGATATCCTGCATGGCCCAAAAAACTTTGCACTTCTTTTGGGCTTTGTGGAATAGGCATGGATAGAATAGCAGTAACCTTTGCAGGGTCAACCGTTATCCCTTCAGCAGATACTATGTGACCAAGAAGAGTGCCCTTGGTGACCAGAAAATGACATTTAGCAGGATTTAACTTCAAACCTGTTTTGAGACACTGCTCAAAGATTTCTTTTAGATTTTCCAAGTGATCATAGAAATTTTGAACTATTTCTCACGTATTTGTGCTTGAAAATACTGAAAAGTCATCCATAAAAATGCGCAAGAAGGCTGTTAACCATTTTCCCAATATCAGATGCATTGTTCTATTAAAGGAAGCTGGTGCATTTTTCAAGCCAAAAGCCATACATGTATAAACATAAGTGCCCCAAGGAGTAACGAAGGCTGTTTTATCCCTATCATGAGGATGGATTACTATCTGATTGTAGCCACTAAAACCATCCAAGAAGCTATACAAAGTCTGACCGGCTACTTCCTCAAGTACTTGCTCTGAAAAGGGCTGAGGAAATCCATCCTGAATAGTCACTTTATTTAAGGCACGAAAATCAACACAAACTCTTATTTTTCCACTATTTTTCTTTGGTACAATAACCATAGAAGAAAGCCACCTGGAATGTCCTACTGGAACAATTATGCCTGCATCTTCTAGTTTTGTGATTTCCACTTTTACCGCCTCTGCATACCTTGGTTGAGCCGATACGACCTACTTCTTGCAGGTGTGGTTCCCTCAACTAAGGGTATCCGATGTAATCCAAGCTCCTCTGGTATCCCTGTTAGATCTTTGTAGGACCATGCGAAGACATTTTTATAGGCAAAAAGTAAAGAAGTCACCCTCTCTAATAAAGGAGGATAATGCCATAGCCAAGAAGCCAAGTGAACGACTTGAGGGTTCTCTTTACCCCCTAGATTCACTTCTTGAACTAGTGTTTCCGGACTAGTTTTGTTTGAGAAATCCTCTCCACTATATGCGGGAGTGGAATTTAGCCTATATTCTGCAATATGTTCTCCAGTCCATCCTTGAGGTATATCAGAAAAGGGAAGATCATCCCTTCATTCAGGCTCATAATCTTCCTTTTCTGAAACTTCCATAGTCGTTGCCCCTTCCACTTCCGTAATCTTTTGCAAACTCTCATTGTTCAACTCCTTGTGAACCTCACGGCCTTTTCCTGCAACTCCTTCACCTGCAACTTCTCCCTCTATTTCATTGATTTCGACCGTGCAACACTGCGCTTTCCATCATCCAATTTAATAATGTATCTTCTTCTTGGGGTAGAGAGGGCATTACCTGAGTGTCTACAGTATACCCAGTAGTTTTCTCCGAGTCGAATCCTTCTTCCAAATGTAGTTGCCGTTGTCTATTGGCGCTTGTTGAAATCCATAGTTTGTTTTTCCCCCAATCTTGCAAAGCTTTTGCTTGCCTCAGCCAAGGTCTCCCCAGAAGTAAAGGATAGGAAGTCTCCTGTGGAAGTGCAATAACAACGAAATCCAGCATAAAGTGGCAACCCTGTACTATCATCCGTACCTTTTCAATAATGCCAAGAGGTGTAACCCGATGTTGGTCTGCTAGTGTAACTGTGAATGACGCTATGTTGGTGGGGTTTAAATTTAGTTTCTTCATGGTAAAATCGGGCATCAAATTGATACCGGAGCCTCCATCTATGATCACACCTGTGAAAACTTCCTCTTTTATACAAACAGATAATCTTGAGCTTTGGTAGTCAATCAAGGGTGCAGAGGGAAAATCAACCATAAAACCATCTATACTGGGTGATTGGATCAAGTGAGCAGAGTGTATAATCTTCAATAAGTCACTTCTTATTTTTGAATCCATCCTTATAAGTTCGTACAGACTAACCTTATGATGAATGCCTTTCAAAACCTGCTCAATGTTTACCTCATGTGTGTCTGCTTGCAGATTTGTTGGTTGGTCCTTCAATGAAGTAACCATCCTTTCGTAAGCTCCTTCTATGTCTGCTTGATCTTTCCATCCAGCCTTCTTTTTCTCCTCTCTATCTTGGAATCCTTGTTGTTCCTTTCTACCGATTGTTGCTGCTTGTTTGGCTCTTGTCATCATGGGCATTGCAGAGGATGAAACAGCATAAGACTGAGTGGTCATACCTTCTTCTTGTGGTGAGACTGTAATCATGTGGATTGGAGCAAGACGGCTTCTTGGGCAGTCTTTGGTATAGTGATCCTTGGCCTCTAGACAATGTTGACAAGGAGGTGCATCCTCCGGAAGGGAACACCTATTCTGTGTATGGCCATACTTACCACAGCGATAACACATCAATGGTCTATTATATCTAGGCTTTGTCGTACGATTTTCCTCTCTATTCAGTGCATTTGAAGTGCTAGCAAAATATGCATCCAAAGCCTGAGGGTTACCCCGTTGTTGTGTACCCTTCAGGTAGTAATAGTCTCTAGCTTCATGACCATCTTTTCCACAAAATTGATAGCTTACCTTGTTAGGGCAATTGGCATTGGAATGTCCATTGTTGTTACATATTGTACACCAAATCTGCCTTCTTATATCTTGAGTGGTCCGCAAATCTTCTAACTCACGGCAAAGTTGGGCTACTTCATCATCAATGCGACATAGTGGTGGCAAGACCTTCTCTTCTTGTTCACTCTGTTGCATTTTCAATGCCTCCAGTTCCTTCCTCAGTTGTCCAATAAGATATAGTTCTGCGGCATAATTCGATTGTGTATCCCCTTCAAAATGTTGTCTAGCTTCTTCGATGCGTGATGCTGCCGCAACAAAATCATTGAGGGTTGCATCCAATCTCAGAGACTCACATAGCTTCTGCTGAGATGACCTGGGCAGAGCTTTTTCTATCCATTTTTTAACCAAGAAGTCACCTGGAGCATGTGGCAGCTGTGCAACAAGTGCTTTTGTTCTAGTATGAAGTTCATGAAAGGATTCACCTGATCTTAGCTTTAGATTCTCTAGCTGATCTAGAGCTCTTTCCGAGGAATCACTAGGTCGAAATGTTTGTGAGAACGCCGTCTTCAGAGCCTCCCATGTAGCAAAATGGCCATCTGCATATTGACTATACCATTTATCTGCAAGACCCTCCAATGTGGATGGGAAGAGTGCCAGCATTGCATCCTCTCTATTCTGCAGACCTCGTCCACGACATAAGGAGATGAATCTCCTCACATGATCATCAACATCTTCATATGGTTGTCCCTTGAAGGTAGGGAACTTGATATTGAGTCTGGAAAGTAAATGAGAAAGATCCTCCATTGGCACTGGTGTTTCCTCTAACGTATCTGAGGAGAAGTCTAAGGTTCTCTTATGCTTTTCTTTTGACAATGGTGTCGTACCCAAATCAATAGATAATTTCAAGGAGGATAGAGGGGAGCTAGGTTCACTAGTTGAAGGTATAGCTGACTTATTAAGACTCCTTCTTGCACGAAGAGGATCCTTATCTTCTCGCCTATGGGTCATGTATCTACTTGCGAATGCAATAAGAAAAAATACTGAGAAAGAAGACTATTTACTATCCTCCGGACCTCTCATAGGAATGCCAGGGTCCCACCGTGCGTGCCAAACTGTAGACGGGATTTGGGGATTCTATTCTCTACATACAGCACTCAGCCTCCGTCTACTCAAGAGGGAGTTCTTCCTGAGGGAAGTATACCCTGTAACATTACTGTGAGTAGGCCCTGCGTTGCGTAGAAGGAATACACACAGTGCTTACAAACAAGAAAACGGAACAATACCAACAGTGTCTGAATCATTTTTGCTACTGTAATATACCAGTCACCAAATATGGCACAACTCACCGAACATGGCGCAAATTCCAAAGTAAAGTATATTTGGAATATAGGGAAAGAACTACAAGGTCTGATATAGAGAGGATAGAATCTTTAAATTTCAACAGTACAACGAATAACAATTAATATTCCAAACACTGGGGACTTCGGCATAGACCACCCTCCAGACCCTCAGTCACACCGTAATGTAACTTAGGCATAACAACAATTCAGACCCTCAATCACACCGTAATGTTGATTGCCATCACTGGAAAATCCCGCTCTGTATCATCACCACAGAGTAATTCCGAACAATGAGCGTACAACACCGGAGCACAGAGATGGTTCTCTCAGTCGTAACTCGAAACTGGTATCACGGTTCCCTTCTTCTTCTCCCTCTTCCCTCTCTCTCTTTTCTTCTCCTTCCTTGTTTACGAGCAATTCCTCTCCCAGTCTTACTCGTCCGGTTTCCTTCTTTCCCCCCCCCCCCCACGCCTTTGTAGTCCTGGAATGCGGGTCTTTTATAGATTCCAAAAACATAAGAAGGTTGTTGTGCCAAATCGGATCGTCCTTTGATTCCGTAACCGTTAACGCACCTGCTATCGTCTATTTCGCCTGCTAGACGGGTGCCACCCGTAATGTCTCTTCAATTACATCCGTTTAAGGTGGCTCGATTGGCCCTGATAGTGCATATTGATGAAGGTTACAGTTGGAAGTCCGTAGATTCCATAATTGTAACATCGAGATGCCTTGTGCGGACTTAGGGGTGTCTGCCGCTCTAAACAAAATCACAAAATAAACTTGCCACCCATCGGAGTCCATATAGTAATTTTGGTTCCGGTGATTTCGGTCAACAAGTTGACCGAAATTTTGACCTGTCATCAAAGCGCTCACCGGAAAGTTACCGAAATGATGCCGAATTTGCGAAATTCTACTGAGTTATGAGTTCCCTGTCCCCGAAGTACTCATCGGAAAATTACCAAAATTCTGCCGAAATGGTGCCGAATTTGCGAGCTTCTTCCGGAATCTGAGTTATTCCAGAATGCTCTTTTGTTATCTTTCACTTCAGTTAATTGAATCCTAGGCATCCTTATAAATCCTGAGTGCTCCTTCAAAAATGCCTGGATTTCTTCCAAAATTCCGATTGTGTTTCGGTACTTGGCTGCGACTACTTTCCTCTGAAAAAGGGGTAATCTTCTGTCCTTTGTTTAAAATGAGACTTCGCTGGCTTACAATAGTAAAGGATGCTGGAATTGTGGTAAAGCTGGACACTTTGAACGTGATTGCAGGTTAAAGAATCAGAATAACAGAAGGCATCAAAACAACTATGCATCCACAAGTGTAGATGATTCTGAGAAGCTGTTTATGGTTCAATATCACATGATGAATACGATGTCTGCTGGTGTTTCAAAATCAAATGATAATGTCTGGTATGTTGATTCAGGTGCTTCAAATCACATGACCAGTCATGCAGAATGGTTTAGTAGTTTGCAGAAAATGCCAGTTCCTGGATATGTTGAAACAGGTGATGACACATCGCATCATATTGAGCATATAGGAAACATAGCATTGTCTATGGAGGACAGAAAGGTAAAACATCTCGCTGATGTGCTGCATGTTCCAAATATAACGAAGAATCTGGTTTCTGTTGGACAAATGGTTGACCAGGGATTACAAGTCAGGTTCAATGCTGATGGATTATATGTAGAAGAGTACAAGCAGGATGGACGATTGGTTGCCAAAGGAAACAAAGTGGGTAGGATGTTCATCTTAAATGTGAAGATTCCTGAAATGAATGCAGCCATGTTTGCAAAAGGTGCATGAGTTATTGCAGATATAGAGATATGGCACAAACGGATTGGACATGCAAACTTACAAAGGCTGAAACTGATGCAGTCAAAGGAGATTGTCCATGGACTACCAAATTTCAAAGTTGCAGAAATGCAAAAGGTATGTGCAGCATGTCAATTTGATAAACAATCAAGAGCATCATTTCCACATGACAAGCATGTTAGTGAGAATGTACTAGAAGTACATACAGATGTTTGGGGTCCAACAAAGACCACATCTATGGGCGGTTGCAGGTTTTATGTTACTTTCATTGATGACCATACACGCAAAGTATGGGTATATTTCATGAAAGAGAAGAGCGAGGTGCTTACTCACCTCCAGAATTTTAAAGTTATGGTGAAAAAGCAGACAGGGAAGTACATTCAGACATTAAGATCTGATGGAGGAGGTGAATACATGTCAAATGAGTTCAGGAGTTTTCTAAAAAATCATTGAATTCAGGGTCAGTTTTCATGCAGGTACACACCACAACAGAATGGTGTTGCTGAATGCAAAAATAGACATATTGCAGAAATAGCAAGAGCCTTGATGGATGAGAAGAATATGCCTCATTGTTATTGGGCAGAAGATGTGCATACTGCTGTATACATCATGAACAGAACTCCGACTGCTGCTGTACATCAAGTTACACCTGAAGAGAAGTTTACAAGTAAAAAGCCAAACTTATCACATCTGAAAGTTTTTGGCTGTATTGCATATGTACATGTTCCAGATGAGTTGAGGACGAAGCTTGATCCGAAAGCTGAAAAATGTGTCTTCATTGGATATTCCCTTGAGCAAAAGGGTTACAAATGTTATAACCCACTCACACGACAGGTGAAGGTGAGCAGAGATGTGGTATTTGATGAAATGTCAAGCTTTTATGCAGATGCCAAAGAAGGACTGGATCTTGAACCAAATGAAAAAGGATGCAATTGGTAATGCAGATTGGGAAAAAGCTATGGATGAGGAGATGGCTGCACTTTATGGAAATGATACATGGAAGCTGGTTTCATTGCCGCAAGGAAAGAAATCCATAGGCTGCAAATGGGTTTACAAGGTAAAGCATAATGTTGATGGTAGCATAAGCAGGTATAAAGCACGATTGGTAGCTAAAGGTTATGCACAGACATATGGCATTGATTATGAGGAAACATTCAGCCCTATAGCTAAAATGTCTACTGTCAGAACACTTGTTGCATTAGCTATAGCAAAAGGATGGACTTTGCATCAGATGGATGTGAATAATGCTTTCCTACATGGTGAGTTACAAGAAGAAGTATATATGGACCAGCCACAAGGATATGAAGATTCAAAGCATCCAGAATATGTTTGCAGGTTGCAAAAGGCTTTGTATGGGATGAAGCAAGCCCCTCGTGCATGGCATGCAAGGATTGCTGATTACTTAACCAGCATTGGGTTCTCTATGTGTGATGCAGATCACTCACTATATGCAAGGAAGGCTGATGATGGCATCACTATTGTGGCTATTTATGTTGATGACCTGATTGTAGGTGGTGATAATGAAGAAAGCATCAAAGAGGTAAAGAAACTTCTTATGCAGGAATTCGACATGAAAGATCTTGGTGTGCTGCGCTATTTCTTGGGCATTGAGTTTATACATACAGAAACAGGTATATGGATGTCGCAAAGGCAATATGCCTTGAATATGCCGCAAAAGTATGGTATGGCTGATTGTAAGCCATTTTCTATGCCATTAGATCAGAATTTGAAATTGGATACTACATCAGGTGAAGCATTGAAAAATGCTACTATGTACAGGAAAATTGTGGGAAGTCTTATATATCTCACAATTACAAGGCCTGATCTAAGTTATACTATTGGACTTGAAAGTCAGTTTATGTAGGTTCCCAAGAAGCCACATTTGGATGCTTTGAGGCGCACTCTACGTTATGTGAGTGCTACTTTGGATTATGCATTGTTTTATGAAGCTGGTGTAGATTTGCAGGTTCATGGATACACCGATGCAGATTGGGCTGGTAGTACTCCAGATAGAAGATCTACTAGTGGCTTTCTTTTCTCACTTGGAGGTGCAACTATTACATGGAGCAGTAAGAAGCAACCCACTATTGCTTTGTCGAGTACAGAGGCTGAGTATAGAGGTGCTCCAATGGCAGCATGTGAGACATCATGGCTGGAGATGTTACTTGCAGATTTAGGTGTGGAAGTGCAAAAGCCTATCACTATCTATTGTGATAATTTTAGCAACATACAGTTAGCACGGAACCCTGTTTTTCATGCTAGAACAAAGCATATCGAGGTACATTATCACTCCATAAGAGAGAAGGTATTAGCAAGTGATATTGATCTTGTTTATGTGAGAATAGATGAGCAGGTTGCTGATATTTTCACCAAAGCACTTGGAGCTGAGAAGTTAAAGAAGTTTCGGAAGATGCTTGGATTACAGGATATGGCATTGAGCTTGAGGGGGAGTGTTGAGATATCAAGCTCAACATGTGATGATCCAAGATGACACGTACCAATTTTTCGTTTCTCTGACATGTATAATGGTCACGCCGGTATATTTCAGGGATACTTCATTGAGCTTTATTAGATTTATCTACCGAGAGTGATGGCACATTTGTTTCTTGCCGGCTCACTCATTCGCGGACATTAGGTTTTTCCTTATGTACTGGTCTTTATATATTGCACTGGTTGTATTCTTGTTTTTATGTCATTCTTGTACATTCCTTTTATGTAATAGAAGAAGAAGAAGAAGATCATTCTTCCTTGCCTCAATCTGTGTGTGTGCTTCTCCTTGAGAGTGAGAGTGTGTGTGTGAGCTCTCTTTCTTATCTCCTTCCTCGTGACACACAAATGATCCATGGTGCTCTACGTTGTAAGGCCCCCATTATGAGGAGAAGCCATTATGAGAGCCCAGACATTTGTGGAACCCTAACTTCCAAGTTAGATGAGGTCTATGTGTGACCATTGATGGTTGTAGATGATCTTTGTGAGCCTAGCCATTAGGTTAGGTAGGGCATAAACTTCCAGGCCATTGGGTTGCCATTTAAGGTGAAAATAAAGGCCGTGTGGCATCACCCCATTTCCCCATAGAACCTTAATGGGGGGAGTGAGGGGCTTGCCCCCATCTGCGGGGTCTGGGGGTCCTATTCCCTTAGCCCATAGGGCTAAGACATTAGGACTTCTCGTCATGGAGATATTGTCAGATCGTATATTTTACTAACTATTTTGTATCTCTCGACTATGTTTATCTATACTGAATCACCTTGTAAAAGCTATATAGGCATGACCCACGTTGAGCTTTATATAGCGTTGCATACTAGTAAGCCCTTCATCTAGAGTCTATCTAACTTTTCCATCAAAGCTCCACATTGGGAGCACACGGGTGGACAACACCATCATTGTAACTACATTACGCTCGGCAATCAGAGACTTTGAGTTCTCTATCTCTTAGTCTGCGTCTATCTTTGTCTGCATTTTTCTCTCAACTATATCTACAGGTGTATTCCACTGTGCTATTATTTTCTTACATGGTATAAGAGCTCAGGAGGCTCTCATTGGTGCAAAAGCAAAAACACAGAGGTTGTAGAGGTCTAAACGACAAAAGAGAGAAGATGTCAAGCGATGTGTCATCATCTACGACTGGGAGTAAAGGGGTTCATCAATAGTAGTAGGTGGCACACAAGTAGGAGCAGTAATGATGCCGGTCATCAACCTTTTGGATATGGCCACCAGCCTTCACAGAAGGTAAACTTGATGGTACGAACTACACCCTGTTGAAGTTTAAAAACACTTCTATCCTTGACTCATATGAGCTTTTGGAGACTGTTCTTGGGACTGATCATGAGCCCCAAGAAAGACTTGATCCAAATAATCATGGTCGAATGATTCCTCTTGATGTTGATCTTCTATGTGCATGGTAATGTAGAAATGCAAATGCACTCTGTGCTCTAGTTACAAGTACTTCTGATAGTGTTTTGACTCTCATTCAGCATACTACGAAGGCATGTGAAGCATGAAACATATTGAGAAATCAATATGAAACTCTTAGTCAGACACGGATTCAGAACTTGGAGAATCAGCTTGCAGTAGAATGGTTTGTTGATGGGGAGACTGCAGAGGTGTTTATCACTTGCATAATGTTCAAAATTCAAGTGAGAAGCTAGCTCAACGTTGTCTTCGAATCTTTCCACCTAAGTTTGATGGTTTGGTAACTGCTCTTAACACTCAAATCAGACCTCAACCACTAACATTTGAAGAATTTAGTGCCTTATTCATGGAGGAGGAGCTGTGGCTCAAGGCAAGGAGTGGTGGTAGCAAAGGAGATGCTGCATTCACAACGAATGTGAAAGGAGGCAAAACATACTCTTTAAAAGATGGAGACAAAAAGAACATTAGGGGAAAAAGTGAACCCTGCATGGGCCTTGTAAGGATCCCTAATTTTTAGGGATTAAAATTAACAAAAGAGGGATTAAGGCCACAAAAAAACCACTACTGGTTTTGCAAGAAAATATTTCCTTTAAGGAATGTGATCATGTCGAATAGAGTCATAGGAGATCGTATCCCTTGGATAATCACATGCGAACGGCTATGATCTTCTTTAGTTTGCCTGTCAAAAGAAGACAAAAGTGATCCTAAGTAATGAACATTCACGGGCATTCTTACTCGTTGGATGAAATGCTCACGGATGGCTTGTATTGAACTGAGTTTATCTATCACAAAAAGAAAAATTTTGAAGCATTCAATGAAGAGAGAGAGCATGTTGACTGGTAGAAAAGGACAAAAGAGGAGAGCGCAGTTCCGTCACGTAGTGATTTCTGCTACATCCGATGGCTGAAGAATCGACGGATGTGACTTCATCTTGGGATCCTCTCAAGAATAAGGATTTACAACCAATGGATCTAGAAGTGATCCAATGGCTGCAGCTCAAGGCATTCCAAAATTCAAGGCAAATGAATCTCGACCACTCCCTTTTAAGCCAATCCGACGATGGAGATACGAAGGCGCATTTTTTCAAGATTTTCAAGCTAAACCATTGGATCTTTGTCACATCAAAGGGACCATATTGTATGCCGACTTTTTTCTGACATTTAACATGAGCCATTAGATCCTTGAGTTAATCCAATGGCTATGATTCAAAATCTAGGCCTATCAAACCACTTTTGGAGAAAAACTTGTGGTTTATAGTCCTTCATATCACCATTGACTACAAAGAAACAAGGGAAGCCTACGCCTAGTCTAGATGATTAAGGAAGTAGACTGTGGCCACCACCCTCTTCTCATTGGTCCATCACTAATCCTCTCTTAATCTAAAAGGCCCATGCAGGTTCCATTTTTTCCCCTAATGAGAACGACACAAAAAAGTTCAAGGGAGAGTGTTTCCACTGCAAGAAGAAATGACACAGAATCCAAGACTATCGCATCAAGAAGGTAGAAGAGAAGAGTGGCTCTTCAAAGGGTGGCAAGGGCAAGGAGTCTGCCAACACAACAGAAACATAGCTTGAGTTATTTGTTACGATAGAGGAGGTGTGCTCCTCAGCTAAAGATTCAAGAACACATGACTCATGGGTATTGGACAGTGGTGCATCTTGTCACATGATGAGTAGAAAATACCTTTACAGTTCCTTATAGCCTCTAAATGAACCCATCACAGTAAAGGTAGGGAACAATGCAGGATGTCCTACAGAGGGCAAAGGTACAATTTCTTTCACTAACTCTAATTGCAATATCAAAAAGCTTTCAAATGTGTTGTATGTTCCACAAATAAAACAAAATCTACTTTCAGTAGATTCTATAACTTATCACGGTCATCAAGTATCTCTCAGTAAGATAGGAGCTATGATTCTGCACAATAACAACAGCATTGTTGTGACTGGCATAAGGAGGAACAACATGTATGAGTTGTGTGCTCTTACAACCACTACAAACATGGGCACAAGTAAGCTATGGCATGAGAGATTTGGCCACATTGGATACCATGTACTGAAGGAGATGCATCGCAGGGGTATGGTTGCACACCTACCATCGATTGCAAAAATGAAGGAACCATGTGAAGCTTGCATGATGGGCAAGCAATAAAGGAAGGCATTTCCACAAGAAAGCAAGAACAGGGCAAGCTATCCTCTAGATTTGGTGCATGCTGACTTGTGCAAAAAAATGCCTACACAAGCCTTGGGTGGATCTTCCTACTTCATGTTACTTATCGATGACTATAGCAGGAAGATGTGGGTGTACTTCCTTTGTGATAAGGCTCAAGCTTTTGGTAAGTTCAAAGAATGGCTTTAGCTTGTTAAAATTGAAACAGGGAAGAAGATGAAGAAATTCAGGACAGATGGTGGTGGTGAGTTCACATCAACAAATTTTGAAGATTTCTACAAGAGCAAGGGAATCAAGCATCAACTCACAGTGGCACATAGTCCTCAGCAAAATAGTGTTGCAGAACGTCCGAATCGAACCATCATGGAGATGGCAAGGTTCATGTTGAAAGGAAAGGGTTTGCCTAATAAATTTTGGGCAGAGGCTGTCAACACTGTTGTCTACATCTTGAATCAAAGCTACACCATGGAACTTGATGGAAAGACTCCACAAGAAGCCTACACTAGTAAAAAGCCTCCTCTTTCCCATTTCAAAGTATTTGGAAGTGAATTTTATGTACATGTTCCAAATAGGGAGATAAACAAGCTTTAACCAAAAAGCATCAAATGTATCTTCTTAGGGTATAGCAAAGATAAGAAGGATTATAAGCTTTATGACCCTAGTCACTAGAACAGGTTGCAGATGGACCAAGGCGATCATAGAGAATAGAGGAACAAAGACGCGTAAGTGCCCATATTGTAAACACAACCTCGATGGATGATCTCATTCAAGAAGAAGCAACAGAACCAACCAATGTGGAAGAGGCACTCCATGATCCGAATTGAAGGGCTTCCATGCAAACAGAATACAACAATATCATGAAGAATGGATCTTGGGAGCTAGTGGATCGATCCCCTAAGCGTAAAGTCATTAGCACCAAGTGGGTCTAGAAGCTAAAATACAAGGCTGATGGTACTCTAGATAAGTATAAAGCAAGACTTCTTGCACACGGCTACTCACAAGTTGAAGGCATTGACTTTTGTGGATCACTTGCCCCGACTGCAAGAATGACTACTATCCGAGTAGTACTGGAGCTGCATAGGCATCTGTTCTAAGCTGATCTCTACCTTGTCTTCTCAATTTCATTTTTTGGATGCGTTCCAATGCGTTGGCCAATCCATCACATGGATGTCAAATCACCGTTCTTGAATGAAGACCTCAAGGAGGAGGTACATGTGTCTCAGCCACCAGGGTTTGAGGTTTCCCATTTAGAGAACAAGGTAAGCTGAAGAAGGAATTATATGGGCTAAACCAAGCACCTAGAGCATGGTACCACCAGATAGATAAGTATCTCTTGGATCTAGATTTCAAAAGATGTGCTTCTGATGCTAACTTGTATGTTCTAAAGAGAGGACGCAAGACAATTGTGCTTGTACTCTATGTAGATGACCTTGTGATAACAGGAAATGATGATGCTCTTCTTCAACAAATAAAAGATGCCCTGAGTTCATAATTGAAATGACAGACTTTGGTTTAATGCATTATTGCTTAGGTCTTGAAGTTTGGCAGGAACTAGGGAAGATTTTCATCTTTCAACAAAAGTATGCAAGGCAGATATTGAAGGCATTCGACATGGAGAATTGCAAGGAAATCTCTCCACCATGGAGGTCAACACAAAATTATCTATTGAAGATACTGAACCTCTAGTGGATATTGGAAGATACACGAAATTAGTTGGAAGTCTCATCTACTTGTGCAATAGCACACTAGACATCTCTTATGTTGTTGGAGTAGTAAACATGTTCTCTAATAAGCCTTGCCAAACTCATTGGAAGGCAATCATGTGGATACTCAGGTATGTGAAAAGAACCACTGATTATGGTATTCTTTATGAAGAAGGATCATCTATAGTCAGATACTGTGACTCAGATTGGGCAGGAGATATTAATACCACAAAATCCGTTTCTGGATATTGCTTTTCTTTTGGATCACGGATTTTCTCTTGGATAAGCAAGAAGCAACCGATTGTAGCATTATCTTCTACTGAAGCTGAGTACAAAAGTGCATGCATTACATCATGTGAAGTAGTATGGTTGAGGAGGATCCTATGGCACATAGGAATACAAGGACAGGAGGCTACAAAGTTGAAGTGTGACAACCAAAGTTGCATGGCCATCGCCAAAAATCGTCTTTCCCATGCACGTACCAAGCACATATAAATCTAGTATCACTATGTGTGTGAGTTGATTGAGGACAGGGTCTTGGAGATAAGCTATTGCCCTACTGAAGAAAGTGGAGTAGACATCTTCACCAAGGCTCGTGGGGGAGAGAAACTTCTTCGACACTTTCCAAAGCTTGGGATTGGACCAAGAAGGTAGTTCACCGTAGGGTGGACATTGAGGGGGGTGTTAGATATGCTTAATACTCCACCCTCATGTGACCACAAATGATCCATGGTGCTCTAAGTTGTAAGGCCCCCATTATGAGGAGAAGCCATTATGAGAGCCCAAAAATTTGTGGAACCCTAACTTCCAAGTTACATGAGGTCTATGTGTGACCCTTGATGGTTGTAGATGATCTTTGTGAGCCTAGTTGTTACGTTAGGTAGGGCATAAACTTCTAGGCCATTGGGTTGCCATTTAAGGTGAAAATAAAGGCCCTCTAGCATCGTGCGGTTTCCCCATAAAACCTTAATGGGGGGAGTACAGAGGGGGGCTTGCCCCCTTCCACGGGCACTCGAGGGCCTATTCGCTTGGCCCATAGGGCCGAGATGGTAGGACTTCTGGTCGTGGAGATATTTTCAAATTGTATATTTCACCGACTATTTTGTATCTCCCGACTACATTTATCTATACCGAACTGCCTTGTAAAAGCTATACAAGCACGGCCTATGTTGAGCTTTATATAGCATTGCACACTAGTAAGCCCATCATCTAGAGTCTATCTAGATCGCCATCTAAGCTCCACATTGGCAGCGCACGGGTGGATAGCACCATCATTGTAACTGCATTATGTTCGGCAATCTGAGAATTTGAGTTCTCTATCTCTCAGTCTGCATCTATCTTTGATTGCATTTTTCTCTCAACTCTCTCTATAGGTCTATTCTGCTGTGTTATTATTTTCTTACAAACCCAACTTAGCTAGGTTGTTTTCCAAAAGCTATAGAAATCGGTATTCGTTGGAGCATGGCTTCCCTAGTAAATCCATAGATTTCAGTCGCATCCCCCGATATCGTGCTAGCTGTAATACCAGTGCTAATAACATGTAACCTTTCTCCTATCAATGCCGATGCTAACTAAAACGTGTCGCTCCCCATTCATAAGCTGATCTCCTAGGTATTAGTATTGTTGCCGTCTTTCTGCCAAACTATCACCTTGACAATGTCTTTCGCATGTGGATGGGGAAGAATGCTCTTCCAATCTAGCAATGCACACTATAGGTGTCCTCTACACTCCAACCATTCCTTCTATTCTTGTGAGAGTCTATCTGGTATAATCAAAAGATGGCAATCAGAGAAGGTGACCACCATATCTGCACTCCTGCATCCTCTACTAATTGTTGTAAACTCTTGATGCTATCATCTAAGGACTTTGTAAACATGTGTACAACCTGTTCATTACTTCTAATGAACTTTATATCCACATCCTTGCTCTAAAATGTTTCTTGAACATAATGATAATGCACTTCTATGTACTTACTTCGTGCATGAAACATTGAATTGTTTGTCAAGTGAATGCTTGACATGTTGTCATCATAAATTGGTATAGCCTCTACCTACAAATCAAGATCATCCAAGAGCTTCTTAATCCACATAGCTTCACAAGTTCCAAAGGTTAAACCTCTATATTCAACTTCTATAGATTCTAGTGCAATAGTAGGTTGCTTCGTCGAGCTCCATATGATAGGTTTGCCACCTATCATGAATACGTAACCTTAAGTGGATCTTATGTCTTCCTTTGAAGTAGCCCAATTAGCATCACTAAAGCCCTTCACCTACAATTATTCATCATATCTATAAAAGAAGGCATGATTGACTCTCTGTTTCACATATCTTAGCACTCGTTTTGAAAACTTAAATGTTTACTTGTTGGAGTTTGCATAAATTGAGAAAGAACTCCAATGATATACCACAAATGATCTCGTGATTGTAGCATAGATCAATGAACCTTTAATACTCCTGTATGTAGTTACATCATGTAACTTCTCTCCATCATTTGAGCATAGCTTCATATTTGTGTCCATAAGTTGAGTGAGTGGTTTGCATTTACTCATTCCAAATCTGAAAAGAACATCCAACAGGTACTTTCTTTGCATCAAGTAGATGCCATCTTTCCCATAGACTACCTCAATGCCAAAAAACTATTTGAGCTGACCAAGATTTGAAATTTTAAACTTCTTACCGAGTTTTTTTTATCTCTTGTATTCCTACAACATTACTTCCTGTTATGATGAGATCATCAACATATATGCAGATGTATACCTGCTTGTCTGCTTCTTTCTTCATGTAGAGAGAAGGATCTGCACTACTTGGACTATACTCACACCTTGTGAGGTACTTAGCCAATCTCTGGTTCCAAGTACGTGGCGCTTGTTTCAGCCATACAAAGCTTTCTTCAATCTGCAAAATTTGGATGCTTTTTATCTTCAAATCTAATTGGTTGACTCATGTATACCTCTTCTTAAAGTTCACCAATGAGAAAAGCATTTTTTATGTCAAGCTAGTACAATCGCCATGTCCTTGCTGCACTCACTACAATCAAGGTTCTAACTAATCCCGTCTTTGCAACTGGGTTGAAAGTCTCTTCATAGTCAATGCCGTGAGTCTGCTTAAATCCTTTTGCTACTAGTCTAGCTTTATGCCTAGCTAGAGAACCATTAGCATTTCTCTTTATTTTAAACACCTATTTGTTTCGAACAATCTTCATACCTTCAGCCTTCGGAACAAAATTCCATGAGTGATTTTCATTGAGAGCTTTTATCTCTTCTTGCATAGCTTGCTGCCATTCTTTTTTTGTACATGCTTCTTCATATGCATCTCGTTCTTTGTCTTTGACCACTTGTTTCATATATGCAAAATGTTCTGCAATAAAACTATCATAACTCAACCTTTGAACTGGATACTTTCTCTTGAAGAAATCCATTCATTTCCTTTTGAATATTGCTTCTTCAACCTGTTCAGCTTTACCTTTGGTGTAATCAGCTCTTCATACTCTTATTCACTTGCATTTGAATCACTATTTTGGGTAGCACTTATAGTTTCAATGCTTTCATAACCTCACATTGGTGATGAGGAATGACTCCTTAGTCTCCCTTTCCATGTTGAGCTTTCTCCATGTGATGTGGAAGCTTTTGGACTTGACATTTGAGTGATTGTTTGCTAAAATTCTTCTTGGAGAGCACCTCCATCATCTTCATAATCTACTTGAAGACTCTTCTCTTTCCCTTTGTCTCCAAACCATGGTCTTAGTTCATCAAATACCACATCTCGTGAGATTCATAGCTCCTTTGCCACCGGATTGTAGCACCTATATCCTTTTTGCTTCGATGAATATCCAATGAAAATACATTTTTCTGACTACCGCTCCATTTTTTTCATTAGTTCTTGAGGAATGTGAGCATAACAAACACATCCAAAAACTTTGAGATGTGTAATATCACGTTTCTTACCAAAATAAACCTCCTTGGGAGTTAAATTATACAGTCTAGCTGTTGTGCACTTGTTCATCAAATAAATAGTTGTACTAGCTACTTGAGCCCAATAGTTTAGTGGCACCTTCATCTAATTGAGCATGCATCTTGCAACTTCAATGATATGTTCATTTTTCCTTTTAGCAATTCCATTTTTCTAAGGTGTGTACCTACATGTAAATTATTGTTTGATGCCATTTTCATATAGAAAATTTGAAACTTCTTTGGAGAAATATTCTCCTCCTCCATCAAACCTCAAAGTCTTTATGTACCGTCCTGTTTCCTTTTCTACTTGTGCTTTAAATTTCTTAAACATAGAGAACACATCTAATTTTTGTTTTATGCAGAACATCCATACTTTTCTTAAATGATCATCAATATAAGTGACAAAATATCTATTACAAGCCATCAACGGCTATTGTGACGGTCCCCATACATCCGTATGTATCAAGTCGAGGGCATTCCTTGCCACATAGTTGCTCTTCTTGAATGGTTGTTGAGTTTGATTTCCTAGTTGACATGCTTCACAAAACTCATGTAGTCCAACATCATTGTATCTTGGAAGACCTCTTACCACTTCATGGTTGCTCATGTCCTTGAGCTTGGGAATGTTCATATGTCCAAACCTTTTGTTCTAGAAATTGATTTTAGTAATCCCCTTGTTTCCAAACTAAATATACCTTTCCATGTGGTTGTTGAATATCCAAAGTGAACATCCTACCTTCTTTCCTTCCTTGAGCAACAACCTTGATTCCTTCTTTTGGATTCTTTATAAAGCACACTTTTTAGTTGAAGATAACCTGATATCCTTTCTCTACCATTTTTCCTACTGAAATCAAATTCTTTGTAATAGTAGGAACATGAAGAACATCAATCAATACCTTCTTGTCTCTAAGCTTGATTTCTCCAACATGCTAGTTTGTGTGTTGAGTTTCATCATCGGATTCCAGATCCTTTTCCACTTGGAGCTTCTAGATTTGTGAATAAATCTCCTTGGCATGTCATATGATTGCTGCAACCTTAATCTATAAACCATTTTTGGTTATCACTTCTCGGTCTATTGTACTCATGCTTCATCGCAAGCATGGTTTGCTTGTCTCCTTCACTTGATGTACTCGCATAGTCATTTTGGCTCCTTTGGTTTCCTCCATTCATCCTTCCATTCTTTTGCCAACAATCATTTTCATAATATCCTACTTCACCAAAATGATAACATGTTATACCTTGATGAGGATTCTATGAGCCTTCACCTTTTCCTCTATTTCTTCCTCGACCTCTTCCATGTGTGTTGTCATATGAGTTGTCCTTGTTGTCCTCCAAGTTGTCTTGGCTGGATTTTGTGTTGTTGTAGCTTCTTCCTCTCGAGCCTCCTCTTGAGTTCCTTCCTCTACCTTGACCTGCATATAACATTTGGCTATGGCTATCCTTACCTTTATTGCCTTCTCCTTGTTGAACAACCTCTTCAACAATAAGATTTGGTATAATCTCCTCGAATTTTGGTAGAGGATCTCTATAGAGAATGTTTGTGATGAGGGGATTCCACTTTTCTTCACTCCTCAAGCCATTGAGGGTTGTTTAGATCATGTTTTCTTCTTCTATCTTGCATCCAATTGATGTTAGCTGATCTCGAAGCTCCTTAATCTTCAATGTATACTAAGTAATGCTTTGGTATGAGCTTTTCTTCATGTTGTTGAGCTCGTTCTTGAGTTGCATCTTCCGAGACCTTATTAAGGTAGCATACACCTTCTACAATGCATCCCAAACTTCCTTGGCTGTCTCTAGGCTTTGCAAATGACCAATCATAGTGTTAGATATAACTTGTGAAATTAGGAACATCACCCTTTGATTCCTCTCTTCCCAATCAGAAAATTGTCTCCTTTGTGTTGGAGTTATGTTGGGATCTTGAAGGTTCACTGGTTGTGGATCATCTCTAGTAACTAGACTCCATAAATATTTACCTTTAAGGTAATTTTTCATTCTATACCTCCAAGATTGAAAATTATCTTTATATAACCTCTAAACTTGTTGTCCTAAATCACATTGAAGACTTCCAAGTTTGAAGTTTACCTCAGTTATGTTCTGGCACTTTGTATTGTCTTTATGCATCTCCCCCTTGGTTTGTAGCTTCTCCTTTGTTTCACTTTAGGTCCAATGCTTTGCCTCTTCAAGATCGAATGCTCTATTGTTATGCTCTGATACCGATTTTTGGAGAATTCATCTCCTATGTGCAACGGAAAGTGTAGAAGACCTTCTCAGGATCAAGACTTTTACCTATAGTTGAACCTTAGAATGAGAACTGGTATCCGTTGAAAACCCAAATGAGCTTGAGACTTTAATCACTCAAACCTAGACACTAATATATTTCAAATGAGCTATCAAACACTAAATTTGGAGTAGTTTTGGTTTGGCAACTCTTTGCCTCAAAACAGGCTACCTATCCACTCAATTAGGCTGAAAATTGGACTTCACTAAAAAGATAATACCTCATAGAGCATGGTGAATCTCACAAAACTATTTTTTGATAGAGGACGTACATAAGACAAGCTTTCAGAATAATGTCTAAAGTCTAACAATGGACACATACATTAAGAGATATGACTCTCACAATCAAGCCACCCAAAAATTGGTATACAGTTGCACATAGTCTGTGAGACTATAAAAAATCAAATGGCTAAAACCAAATGAACTACCTACAAGGGGACTTCAGTGCCTTCTTCCTCCATACTTGAGTGTCCTTTCTTGCCTCTTTTGTAGCCAAGTGACCACAAGCTCTCATGATGACTTCATGAGCTCTTCTCCATAACTTTGAGTAGCCACTCTTCACGTTTGTTTCAGTTTTTGGATTGATTCTCTTTTGTTTGATTCTCTTTTGGCCTCCACTACTTGCTGAAGTAAATGCTTCCATTTTTCTTTCCTTTTATTTTTCTTCTAGAGACCAAATCACATGAGAGTCCTTGCTGCATTCCGGAGACCAAACCACATGAGAGTACAGGCAAAAACCCCCTAGTTCATAATGAATGCCATTTTTGGTATATCTTCCTCCACCATTTGAACTTGGTTGTAACCACTAAACCCCTCTAAAGAAGAATACATTTCATGGCTTGCTACCTCATCTAATATACTATCTAGAAATGGAGGTGGAAAACGATCTGGTATTATCGCTACATTCAACTTTCTATAATCCATGCAAATTTGCAATTACTTGTTCTTCATAGGTACAATGAAAATTGGGGAGACCCATTTCGGATAAGCCATGGGAACAATATAGTGAAGTTTAATTAACCTATCTAACTCATACTTGACTTGCTCTGCAAAGTTCGGATTCATCCTGTATCTTTGTTGCATGATTGGGGTAGCATCAAGTTTAAGCAAAATTTGGTGATGGTATAACTTTGGATCAAGACCCTTCATATTAGCATATGTCCACGCAAATACCTCTGTATACTGCTGTAAGAGGACAATCAGCACCATCTGAAATTTTGAAGCAAGCTCCGCACAAATGCAGATGGGTTTAGGATCAACAGTAGTTCCCAGATTCAACACTTCTAAAGAATCTTGTTCCACACGAATTTTCCCCAGCTCCATGGGATCTTGCATTAATGTATATGCAATATCCCCATCTTCTGGCTCTGAGAGGTTTGTGCTGACAGTGGACACCATACCGTCATAGACTGGATTGATGACTCAGTTTATGTCTACAACATCAAAGGATAAGAGGTCCTTATTGGCTTCGAGAAATTGTCGCTCTTCGTCTTCTTCTAGTCTCTCCAACATGTGAGGTGGTTCTGCCAAGATTGGTTTGTGCTCTGGAACACAGTCTTGTTCATCTTCTAATGGAACCAAAAATTTTGCATGCAATTTTTGGAAGCTGATGGTCTTTGCATCTCAATTTTATCGGACCTTAGCGTTTCTTAACTAGGGTCATCCTAGCAGTAAATTGTAATCTTGGTTTTTCCCTTTGAGCTCTAGTACTACAAATGGAATATTAGAAATCACTTAAGAAATTATGATGGGGATATCTTTAATCAGTCCCACTGGCTACACCCATGATTGGTTTGCCTTTCGAACAAAAAATGGAGCTGGTTCAATACTGTTCCAACCCATCTGTTTACAGGTTGTTGTGGAAGCAATGTTTATTCTTGATCCGCTATCAATCTGGAACTTAGGAATAGCTTTATTTTTATATCGTACCGTAATGGTGGGAACTACATAACCCACTATTCTATCTCGAATATCTTTTACCATACTCAATGTCCGTTCTTGACTTGTTTCTGGTGCATATTTCTTCTATAGTTGTGTTAATAGCTTCTCCTTGGAAGCAGGAACAAGTTCTAGCAGCACTCCGAGTGATAATTTAATATGTAAATTCTACAACAACTAACAAGTAGTATTTTCCGCAGATGCTACTTGAGTTGTATCATTCTAGTTCTCCTCATGCAATGTCGTCTCGGTCTAAATTTTGGTACTAGGTTCTTGGTCCATAAGCATTAACTTCTTAGTATTAGAGTTGGTAAACTCTGCTAGCTATTTCGAATTGCTTGTTCCTTGTCCAGCCCCAAGAATCCTCTGGACTGATATTTTATGTAAACCTTTCTTACTTATGTTGCTCTGATGACTCCTACTATGTTTTACCTCTAGAATGGGCTTAGGGTCCACATAATAAGGTGGGTACTCCTAAGCCCATTAAATAGCTTTTTTTAATCTTTGCTTATGCTCAATTGGAGTAGAATGATCTTTTGGCTGTATATGATGATATTCCTACTATGATCTTGTAACCACAACTGTTGATGGGTTCAAATATTCCAAATTATGAAAACATTAGCCATAGGTGCCTTGATTTTGGCCTTGTTTTTTCTCTAGTCATATTCCTTAGCGTCTTCACATTCTAATCTTCTATGGACATACTATAAACAAAATTGGCATTGCACACGTCTATTTTTGAAATTACCCGATCCACGTGGTCTGAACAACAATCCTCCTCCGTAATCTTGGAAGTTTGGGTGGAAGAAGTTCCGTTGGTCCAAAAATTATTGTGTATTTGTATACTATGCCTATCTAGATACTCTTATGAATTGCCTCTCTATCCACTGTCCAGATTGATCGGGAGGCTTATATCCTTCCGAGTTACCTTTCCATATCGGATGTTCTACTTGTGTTGAGGCCAGTAGTGTATATAGTCTTCTATATTGTGAATGTTCTTATTATAGATAACATAATATATGTTGAAATTTGGGGCATTAGGATCATTCCAATACTGAAACCTTTTGAGCATACACACTTAATTGGTTAAGATGATAAGTGAGAGATAGAAATAAAGAGATCTTGAGACAAGGATAGGGAACGTAAGCTGGATGCTTACTCACTAAAAAAAATACATGTCCAAATTACAACATGGGAGTACTACTCAACCATCTAACGTGGTGCACTCACTAATGGAAGAATATCTAAGAAGATGATGATATAAAATTTAGATTATGGTGAAATAATCTAAGTGTGTGTGAAGTGAACAAGCAACGAAGCTAACCTTATTCTCACAAAATAGTGTAACAAAATTATAAATCAACCAACCCTAATTTTGAGATTAGGGTAGAAAAACCCTAAAATAAAATATAAGGTTAAATCACAAAAGATACCACCACTTTGTAGAAGACTTCTTGCTCCAAGAGAGTAGCCTCTCCTTCACCAAACGCCACCTCCAAAGCTTCAAAATCTTCAAACTCTAGCTTGAGATCTTTGAGTGATCACCTCCTCCAAGTGCGTGAGACTCCTTCTTGATCTCCTTGAGAGGATTTCTTGATGAGTGATGATTGAACAATGAGGATGACTCCTTATTTTATAGCTTTAGAGCTATGTGAAAAGCAATACGAAAAGCAGCATATCAAAAAACTACGATCAATATTGATGGCTAACGGAAAGACTTCTAAAAAAAACATTGTGAAAATGGTGCAACCGGCTTTTGTTTTTTTCAAAATTGATTTTCAAAAGTGAACTTCTAAAAGCTGCTATCCACTGGAATCGAACTCGGGTGGTTTGAGGTTGCTTTTTCAACGTTTGCTTTAGACCAAGTGCCCGTGAGCTTTTTGACGTAGCATTTATATCCATGATTTACTTATCATATTTTTGTGTAGCCGCACGCTTTTTGTTTATAGAGAAGAGTATAAATATGCTATAAATGATGTACAAAATAGAGGGATTTGGATCCAATGTGAACATTGTTTCCAAAAATCCCCGCTTCAATGTCACATTGGTACAAGCTTCAATAACCTGCAAATCTTCTCATGATTATCTCTAGTCAATGCTTTGGTAAATATATCTGCAACATTCTCATTAGAAGGGACATAAACCAGCTCAATGTGCTTCTTAGCTATCTCCTCTCGAATATAGTGGTAGTGTACCTCTTTATGCTTTGTCCTTGCATGATGCACTGGATTCTTTACTATAGCTATAGCACTCTGGCTATATGAAAATATCTGAATGGGTTCATGTACGCTCACATCAAGATAACTAAAAATCTTCTACAACCAAACTGACACTAGAGTAGCTGTAAATGCTCCATGATATTCAGCTTCACACGATGAAGTGACAATAATGGGTTGTCTCTTCGAAAGCCATGAGATAAGACAATCTCCATTATAAAAACAAAATCCAATAGTACTTCTTCTTGTGTCTCTATCACCTACCCAATGCGAATCTGAAAATCCTTTTAGTAACAAATGTGTAGATTTTGAAAATACCATAGTAAAATTTGAAGTTCCCTTCAAATATCGAAAGATCCGCTTTACTGCTTTCCAATGTAACACTATCGGATTTTGCATGAACCTTGATACTTGAGAAATTACAAACTGTATATCAGGACGTGTATTACAAAGATATATCAAGCAACCAAATGCTTGAATCTATAGAGAAGCATCAAATGGCTCTGCATCTGCTACCATTTGTAAAGACATGTTCAGATCCATTGATGTTTGCATAGGTTTAGAATCACTCATCTGAAACCTCTCCAAAAGTTTCTCAATGTACTTCTGCTATGTCATATAGATACACTCATCTCGAGACAAAAACTGAATCCCAAGATAATAATACAAAATGCCTAAATCATTCACATCAAATGTTTGCTTCAATTGTTCTTTGAAAATTTTCTTATCTTCAAGTTTGGGACCTCTAACTATAATATCATCCACATAAATGATTGCTATAATCATTTTACCTGTTTCTGCTTTGACATAAACCGTTGGAGTTGTATCTGAGTTATGGAAACCAATGGATAAAAGATATGTATGTATCTTTTCATACCATGCTCTAGGTGCCTATTTTCAACCATACAACGCTTTTATAAGCTTACACACTAAGTGTTCTTTACTTGTCTCTTCAAAACCTTATGGCTGCTGAATATACACATCCTCATGTAAATCACCATTTAGAAAAGTAGTCTTAATGTCAAGTTGATATATATGCGAACCAAAATGTGCTGCTAGAGCAAGTATTGACCTAATAACAGTCATCCTAGAGGTAGGAGCAAATGTCTCATCATAATCAATACCTTTTTGTTGTGCATATCCTTTGACAACTAACCTAGCCTTGTATGTATCAATAGTATCATCTGCTTTCCTTTTGATTTTGAAGTTTCATTTTACACCTATAGCCTTCTTTCGCTCTGGTAACTCACATAGCTGCCAAGTTTGATTCTTGTGAATAGAATCAATCTCTTCTTGCATAGCTTTTCTCCAAATAGGAATGTTAAGTGCATCTTTAACACATGCAGATTCATCTTCAATTGTCTTAAAAGCCAAAATATCATGACTCTCAAAGTCTTCAGCAAAACTTACATGATCTCTTTGTTGTTGTTGTCTAGTCTCACTTCTTGTTCTTATATGATCTTGTTGTTCTTGTCTAGTCTGACTCCTTGTTCTTCCAGTAAAAGTCATCATATGACTATCTTTCCAAGACTGATATAACCAAGTAGGTGTATCTTTAAATAGTGGTGAAACTCTTTCTAACCCTTCAGCTTCCACGGGTTCTAGAACTTGTCCTGTCGAGGTACTAGGACTTTTTGGAACTTTAACTTCTTCCATTTCTGGAACCAAAGTCTCTTGTGGAACTAACTCTATAGAAGGTTGTGAAATTCCTCTTTCTTCAATTCTTTCTTGAGTCCTAGGAATTTTAACTCCCTCATGATATGGCTGAACATGTACATCAAGAATCTTTCTAAAAAATCCATAGTCATTTTCACTAATGAACTGTGGAATTTCTGCTTCTTTATCATAAACTTTATTTTCAACAATATAAGCATTACATGAAAGAATAACTTCACCTGTCTCTGGAACATAAAACCTGTATCCTTTACTCTCAACAGGATATCCAATGAAAATAGCTTTCTTTGCCCCATCTAGTTTGCCTTGGTCCTTTTTTTCAACATGTACATGAGAAAGTGATGCAAACACTCTGAAATAACTCACATTAGGTGTTCTACCATAATAAGCTTCATAAGGTGTTATTACCTATAAAGCTTTTGTAGATGACCTGTTTAAAATGTGAATAGTTGTATGTATTGCTATCGGTGAAAGCTTCTTGGATCCCATCATGCTCCGCATCATTTCAACAAGTACTCTATTCTTTCTTTTTGCAACACCATTCTGCTAAGAAGTATAAGCCATAGTAAGGTTTCGAGTAATGCCTTTCTCATCAAGAAATGTCTGAAACTCTTTTGACAAGTATTCTCCAGCTCCATCACTTCTGAGAATCTGGATAGTTTCATGACTTTCATTTTCAACCATAGCTACAACCTTTCTGAACATAGGAAAAACTTTTGACTTCAACTTAAGACCATAGATCCATGCGTATCTTGTAAAATCATCAATGAATAGAACAAAATACCTGAAACCCTAAAAAGAGTCTTATCTCATAGGTCCATTCACATCTGAATGAATAATCTGCGATTTCCTGGTAGCTATAATATGACCATGTTTCTTGAAAGGTAGTTTATGCATCTTACCTTCAAGACGACCTTCACATATATCTGAATCATCTGGTAGCTTGAATGAAGATGAACTCTCAACCATACCTGTGTTTTTTATACTTTTGAGAGCTCCAAAATTAATATGTCCAAATCTTTCATGCCATATGTTAATGTCTTCCATCGGTGACAAAGATTTGACTGCATATGCCTGACTGATTTTTGACAAAACAAAGATCCCTCCTCTATGCTCACCTTGTAAAAATACACTTGTCATCTTTGTGTGATAAGGTCTTACAAAGATCTATCTCAAATACAACTTTAAAACCATCACCTAAAAATTCATATATAAATAGCAGATTCTTCTTCATTTCAGGTACATAGAGAACATATGAAATTTGAAAATTACCACCTTCTCTTGACTCTAGGGTTACTATACCTATTCCTACAACATCCAAATCATTTCCATCTGCAATAGTAACTCTTAAACCTGAAGAATAGGAAAGAGAAGAAAACACATCTCTGCAACCTGTCATATGCTTTGTAGCACTTGAGTCAAATATCCAAGGACTTGCTGAAAGAACTTGTAAAGCTTCTTGATCAAAAGCTACTTCCTCAATGGTGATACAGGCATAAGAATCACCTTGAGATTTCCCTTTTTTTGTCATCTTCTGCAACATTACGTGATGCCCTTTTTTTCTCCCGCAATCCTTTTATAACATGCTGCTTTTAGATGTCCAAGTTTCTTGCAGTAATAACATATTACTTCCTTCTTCTTAGAAGTTTCTTCTTAGAAGTTTCTTCTTAGAAGAATTCTCTTTAGATGTAGTAGGAACAGAATTTGAAGTAGAAGGTGAGAGGGACCTACTTTCCTTCTTGGATTGCTTTTCCTTCTTATCCTTCTTCTTCTTTTTACCCTTTGATGAAGATGAAAGTGCTTCTTCATTCTCTTCCATTCCTTTCAACTGATCTTCATCTTGAAGTAACAAGAATTCTAACTCTTCAAATGTAACCTCTCTATCTCTTGTGGTAAGAGTAAGAGTGGTTATAAAAGATTGATATGAGATAGGAAGTGAATTAATCAGCATATTTACCATTTCTTCATGTGATATTTCAACTCCTACATTTAGAAGATGATCTCTCAAGTCAACGAGTCTCGTAATGTGGGTCTGAATTGACTCACCAACCTTCATTCTTGTATTTCCTAGTTGTCTCCTCAGGTGAGCTTTCCTAGCAGGATTTCTGCTCTGAAAAAGATTCTCAAGCTTCAAACAAGCTTGTCTCGAACTTCTACAAGATCTGATCTGTGGTAGAACATGCATTTTGACACTCAACGCAATGAATGAAAGTGCTAAATCATCTCTAGCATCCCACCTTGCCTGATCTTCAATAGGAGGAACTGTAGGTAAAGACATACCTATGACTCTGGATGTCGAAGTGGTTACCTCTTCTTTAGTTGGTTTTGTAATAGTAATTCCAGTACCTCTTGAAGCTGTTGTGGCTCCTTCTTCGCCTTCTCATCTGGGTCTTGTTAAGGATCCAGTGACCCTGATCTTCAATAGGAGGAACTGTAGATAAAAACCTACATGCGACTCTGGATGTCAAAGTGGTTACCTCTTCTTCAGTTGGTTCTGTAATAGTAATTTGAGTACCTCTTGAAGCTGTTGTGGCTCCTTCTTTGCCTTCTTGTCTGGGTCTTGTTAAGGATCCATTGACAATACTCCATAAATCCTTTGTCACTAAAATATTCATCATCATGAAACTCTACATGGGATAATTAGAAGATCCATCCAACTTGTCTTCAATCTCAATTCTAATCTCACTCATCTTAACTAACTGTGTATGTCAATTATGCTCTGATACCAAGTGTTGGAATTTGGGGCCCAGGATCGTTCCAATACTAAAACCTTTTGAGCATACACACTTAATTAGTTAAGATGATAAGTGAGAGATAGAAAGAAAGAGATCTTGAGACAAAGATAGGGAACGTAAGCTGGATGCTTACTCACTAAAAAATAGATGTCCAAATTACAACATGGGAGTACTACTCAACCATATTAATGGAAGAATATCCAAGAAGATGATGATACAAAATTTAGATTATGTTGAAATAATCTAAGTGTGTGTGAAGTGAACGAGCAACGAAGCTAATCTTATTCTCACAAAATAGTGTAACAAAATTGTAAATCAACCAACCCTAATTTTGAGATTACGGTAGAGAAACCCTAAAAACAAAATATAAGGTTAACTCACAAAAGATAATTACCACCACCTTGTAGAAGACTTCTTGCTCCAAGGGAGTAGCCTCTCCTTCACCAAAACTCCACCTCGAAAGCTTTAGAATCTTCAAACTCTAGCTTGAGATCTTTGAGTGATCACCTCCTCCAAGTGTGTGAGACTCCTTCTTAATCTCCTTGAGAGGATTGCTTGATGAGTGATGATTGCCTTATTTTATAGCTTTAGAGCTATGTGAAAAGCAATACAAAAAGCTATCTAAAAACTATGATCAATATTGATCGCTATCAGAAAGACTCCTAAAAAAAACATCGCAAAAATGGTGCCATCCGCTTTTGCTTTTTTCGAAGTTGATTTTAAAAAGCAAACTTCTGAAAGCTGTTGTCCACGGGAATCGAACTCGGGTGGTTTGAGGTTGCCTTTCAACATATTATTTAGACCTAGCACCCGTGAGCTTTTTGACGTAGCCTTTATATCCAAGATTTACTTATCGTATTTTTGTATAGCCCCACGCTTTTTGTTTATAGAGAAGAGTATAAATACTCTATAAATGATGTACAAAGTAGAGGGTTTTGGATCCAATGTGAACATTGTTTCCAACAATATACTTGATTAAGAGCACAATTAGTGTTGATGTGGCCCACATTTCTACACTATAGATAGTACAAGTGCTGAGCTAGATTTGTACTGTTCTCCGTGGCCGGTCTAGTCTTTTCAAAGCACAGATTGGCCAACCATATCTTGCGGTTGACTCTTGTCGCTAAATCCATTATTTGATCCAGTGTCCGTGTTTGATCCTATGTATAGATGCAAATTTTGTCTTTGACAGCCAATTGTAGTCCCCCCATGAAGAACTCTTGCAACATCTCTTTGGAAGGACATTTATCTAGAGGAAATTATTGCATCATAGATATAAAGTTTGAGGTGTATTGCTCTACCATCCCTTTCTGCATCATGTATTGTAGAGTAGCATACAATTCCGAAATGCTTTTGGCCATCCGGAAGCATTCAAGGAAAGCTTCTTGTAACTCATCATAAGATGAGAAATGGTCTCAAGGGTACTCTATGAGCAACTTAACTACATCTCTTGCTAGAGTCTCTTGGAAAACCTGGGATTTATGGTCATCATCTTGTAGGCCTCGATGATTGCAGACATATTGGTTCTTGAATGTGTGCAAATGCACATCCGGAGCTTCATCTCTTATGCCATAAAAGTGCATATAATTTAATCCTAGGAGTGGATTTCAACATGCCATCATATCATCAAATTCTTCCAAGACATAGAGTTAGGTGAAAGGGACTAGGGCTAATGCTAATTCCGGTTGGGGTTTGCTAGCATCGCGTTCATCTAATTCTACACGATATTCTTCTTCCTATTGCTAGCACTGTTGGTCGGTTCCATTGGATTCCCCTCCCCATGAAGCCTTGTCCAACTTTCCATTTCCACTCAACAATCCAATCCTGCAAGAGTTTCGGAAAGAGCACACCATTCTCCACCTAGTATAGTAACATTTCCAGAATACTAGTTGCTTCATCAATGGAAATATCTTCAAGGTTGTTTCCAACATCTACTTAAAAAAAGTTCCCGATAGTCGTAATGACGACTGTTAGAAGAAGCAATTTTTGCAAGAAAATTATTTGTAAAATGTCAAAAATTGGTAGACATATTTATACAAATGTTGTAAAAATTGAGGAAGACTCTTCCTCATGTAAAATAGGATCATATGTATTTTTCCTAGAATTTTTGGAAGCTCGTAGACAGCATATTTTTAGAATCGAAGGAGAAAAGGACCAAAATTCAAGTATGAAAAGCGACACTTGAAAAAGTATAAAAGATAATTTCTTCTATTTTGAAGAGGTTGGTTGTAATATTTTGATGCTATCCAAGTAATGAGAAGAGCTTTCCTGCAGAAAATCATGTTTTCTCCTTTCATGATCTTTCTCTTGATTTGTTGAGTCTTATCATGGTGTAATCCATGGAATTTGTGAGCTTATCTTGTGAATTTCTGAGTGGGATGAGTGAAGATGGATGATTCTCAGTGTATTGAGTAAGAAAGTGTAGAAGAACAAAGCTAGAATTGGAAATTCTTAGTTTTCAGAGAATCACGATTGTCTCATCTATCCCATAATGAATTATTCTCCTCAATTACCAATCCATTGTACACTACCTCCTCATCCATAGATGCACCTGTCCTAGGCCACCCACTTAAATACCTTGTTAGAGGTTACCCTGCACCAACTGCTACCATGTTAGGAGTCCGTGCAACACAACCACCCAAGACATGTTACCCCTAACAACCTCTTCATCCATAATTTCTTCGATGTTCCAACCCCAACCGCATTCAACCACAATATCCACTTGGGCATCCTTCTTTGACATCATGTTCAAACCACCCCCTCCACCTACCCTATGAAAAACTAACATTTTCCAAGGTCCTTATTCATTTGTATCTTCTTCAATCTTTTCTAACACCACTAACACTACACCTAACATACGTGTATTTACTATAGAACCATCACACATGTCCATGTTTGATCCTATAGACATATCACCATCAAATGTACCTCCCTTATTACCCACACTTTCACCATCTCCCATTCCGCCCTCCACCAAAATCACCTGTACCCACAACTCGAGTATGCACAACATCCACTATTTGCATTCCCATCCCCTGACCCTTGCATTCCTACTTGTACAAACATTTGTGGATGTAAATACTACTTTTAATGCCATGATTCAAAGTGCAAATCAATTAAAGCAGGAATATCATCACTTGGAAGAGCTCAATGCTCTGATCACTCGTGAATTTATGCGCTTACAAGAAAGAGTGATGGAACTAGAAGAGAGCAACATAACAATTTTTGGAATTTCGATCATAATTGCATCAAAAGACAATATACATGTAGATATACACCTTAGCAAAATCGGATTGTAGAGAGTAAAAATAGACACATAGCTGAAGTGGCAAGGTCGACGCTCAACAAAACTGAATGTTCCCAATTGCTATTGGATAGACATAGCAAGTAGAACTATGTACATCATGAGTAGATGCCCCACTTCCGAAGTACATGCTTTATGTCCATATGAAGCATGGTACGATAAGAAACCAGATCTTTCTCACCTCAAGATCTTTGGTTGTGTGTATTATGTGCACATGCCTTATGAATTGAGTCATAAACTTGAAGCAGAATCCAAACTGTGCATTTTTATTGGGTATTCAAGTGAGCAAAAGGGCTTTAGATGCTATGATCCTAATTAACACCAAAGAGCTAAAGATATCTAGAGATGTTATCTTTGAGGAGCTATCCATGGTGTAGTGTGAAAGATTCATTCCAGCTTGAAGACGAGTAGTTTCCTAGTAAAACCCTAATTTCTTGTGAGAACTAGGTTTTAAGTTTTCTTTACTTCAACCCTTGAATTTCTTCTCAAAATTAGTCCATCATAGAGAAGAATATCATTTTTGTTTTCATTCATATTTTAAATATTTGAAATTTTGAAGACAAATGGAAAAACCAAGATTCTCTGCACAGAATCATATTTTCTACTGAGAATTGCCATTACCAATGTTACAATATCATTTGCTTTTGTTTTTAAATTTTATAATTTTAGGATTATTCAAGAACTGCAAAAACAATCCTTGAAAAGTGTGTTTATGGTGATTTTGAGAAACCATGATTCTCTGTAGAGAATCTTGTTTTCTTCAAAAACTCATGATTGTTTGATACCACAATTCTAAGCTGAGGATCATGATTTTCACAATCGACAAATCATACTTTTCAACAAAAAATGATTCTCAATGAGAATCGCATTTTTTCCCCAAAAAAGGCGATTTGGTGTTGAAAATCTTTTTTTCTCTATGAGGCAAAATGTGCGATTTTCAAGTGTTCACAAGTGTGGTTTTTCACTCTGAGGTCAAAATTGTGAAATTCGAAACTTCACAATCGTGATTTATTACGATGCTTAACTGAAAATCACATTTTTCAAAGAATCTTGTTTTTTTATTCCTTTCACAAAATCGTGATTTTGTGTATTTTGATGAAAATTTTTGTGTATTTCAATGACTTATTGTATGTAAGAAAATCATGAAACAAAAGAAATAAGACAGAAATCAACTTTTTCCTATTGAAATGATCCAAACCAAAAATCTCGACTCTATTTTCGTGATATTTCTACCATTTTTTATGTAAGTGTTTGCAAAAAAATTGAATAAAAGCTCGCAAGGCCTTTAACTTTGATTTTTATGCAAGTAAATGTTGGGATGTTCCACTTTAATAGCAAGCTCTCAGGATCACAATTTTTTGGTGAATCGCTCACTCAATCACTCACAATGAACCATTTTTTTGTCTAAGTCTTATTTTTATACTATTTTCTCATAATCACAATTCTGAAGTTTTTGCATGAAAATTTAAAATTTGAATTTAGAATGATCCTTGCATGCCTTCTTACCATGTTTCATTGAAGATTTTCCGATTTGGAAACAAATTTTAGTGATCCTTACTTTCTAGAGAGAATCGGAATTCTCTGTAGAAAACCATGCTTTTGAATTTACCCTTTCTTTTTGCATTTTTTGCCACTTCTTTTTATGGTGTGCCTTGATTTGAGTTCCAATGGTTCTCCTAATTGCCGCTTTTCCTACAAATGAAGAAATCCGTTTTTTTAGTTAACAAAAAGTCCATTCATTTTCTTTCTTTAATTTTCTCAACACCTTTTCCTTTCCTTTCCTCAGTACTAATTATCCAATGGATGGAAAAATTTGTTCATGAAAAACTCAACAACTTTGTTTTTTTCCCAAACAAGTAAAAAAAGAAAACTTGTCTAGGATTTTCTAGAAAATGAAGCTAAAAATCTCATAATGCAATATTGACATTTCACATATGGAATAAGAAAACAACATACAACTATCACACTTCTTTCTCAACAATATGAAAGAAGAAATATCTTTTCCCAAGATTATACACGTTCACCTTTTCATCTTTACCACACTTGGTGATTCAAAAGTATTTTGCGAAAGTATTTGTGACCATCAACTTAGAAGATCCAACAAGATTGAAAGCTTTGCTTTAGTTTTTCCTAAGAACAATGCCAAAAAATGTTTGATGTACTTTGGAGTTTTCCTCTCCAATCATCGTGGCATAAAGGAACAACATCCTCAAACACTTGAATTTTCAATATGAGGAGCATGCTTAGGCCCTAGCCCCTTGTTTATCAATGGAATCCAAGATTTATCATAACAAGATCAATATTATCAGATATTTCTCAAAAGTATCTGATAATCCTCTCTTGTAGATTGAGTTAAAAATAAGACTTTTCATTGTTTCTTCTGAAAAACGTGTGCTATTTTCTTTATAATAAACACAATGGTAAAGTAAGATTAAACTTTGAATATATGTACCCCTATGATGAGAGAGTTGTGATTTTGAGGGATTCAAACAATCATGAAGAAACAATAGTTTCATGGGTTAATGGAACTTAGAAAAATGAAAACATGAAACACTCAAAGAACTAATGATCACAAAGATAAACCCATGAGAATTTTGTAGAAAATCCACTTGAAATCATTATTAAAGCTTAATGAACAAACTAAGAAGAAGGAATAGATCCCAAGTCTTCGTAATTTCCTCACTAAAAAGTGATCAATCATCCTCATGAATGAGTCATAATTGACTTATATACCTTTTGTAAGTGTCCCTTTTGACTCTTAAAATAGTGTTGGAAGAAGTATTTTTTTGAAGAGAAATATTTGTAAAATGACAAAAAATTGTAGAAATATTTATGCAAATGATGTAAAAATGATCAAGAGTCTTCCTCATGTAAATTAGAATCATATGTATTTTTTTTCTAGAATTAGTGGAAACTCTTTGATAGCATATTTTTAGATTAGAAGGGAAAAGGACCAAAATTCAAGTGTGAAAAGGGACACTTGAAAATGTATAAAAGATAATTTCCTCTATTATGAGAGGGTTGATTAGTTGTATTTTGTGCTATCCAAGTAATGAGAAGAGTTTCTTGGAGAAAATCGTGATTCTTCCTTTATGTGATTTTCTTTGATTTGTTGAGTCTATTCTATGTGTGATCCATGGAATTTGGAAGCCTCTATTGTGTATTTCTGAATAATGTGTGTGAAGAGAGGTGATTCTTGATGAATTGAGTGGGAAAGTGCTGAAGAATAGAGCTGGAGATGGAAATTGTCAATTTTCATAGAATCGCGATTGTCTTGTCTGAAGGTTAAAGGTATCATTTTTGAGATTTGACTTCAGAATTGTGTTTTGCTAAGAAAATAACACACTTTAGGCACCAAGATCATTGCAAATACTTTTGTTTAGCTCAAGATAATCAAAACCCTAGAGATTTCTCTTCATCTTCATCATTTCTAAAAAATTCAATCATTTTTCTCTTATTCTTGGATTCCATTAACTAGAAGGGGCTGTGGTCTTTGTATACTTCCCGTATTGACAAAAGTAAGATGTATTTTTTATTTTTTATGCTAAAATGATTGGAGAGGACAACTCCAAAGGGTAACAAAAAACATTATTTGGCACCATTGCCGGGGAACTAAAGCAAAAGCTTCATTGAAGTTGGACCTTGCTGGATCTTCCATTGTTGATGGTATTGAACACATTGAAAAGGTAATACTCTTTAATAAAGAAAAGGAAACATGAAAAGGTAGGTTTCTTTGTTTGTCTTTTGGGAAAAGGAAGCAATAGATAACCTTTTGAGATAAAGAAGTGGTGAAATTCTTGCAAATTGATAGTTGCTCATATCATTTTTGAAAGTAAAGTGCAGGTGTGTGAAAAACTGAATCAAGATAGCTAAAAAAAAGGTAAAATGTGACTATCTGTGCATTTGTAGAGTGCTTTTTGACCAAGTAGCAAGCAAAATTGTTGATCTTGGGAGAAGGTGACATGATTGCATTGAGGAAAGTCAAGTAAAGTAGCTATATGAAATTAGATAAGACTCATTTGTTGAGCCAAGGCAAAGCAGCAATCTTGAGAAAAGATTTATTTGCATCTTGAAAAGAAAAAACTGTTTGAGTTTATCTTTGCATAATTGATAAATTACACTTCTTAGCACATTTTTCTTTGGGAAGCTTTGCTCATAAACTGATTAAGATAGCAAGCATAAAAGAGTATAACCAATCATGAACAAAAGATCAATGGATCTTGAAACAAGAAAACCCTAAATGGAGTGTTCACCTTGATTTAGGGCAAAATACTAAAAAAAATTCATAAAATCTAGTAAGAAATTCAAACAATTTTTGTTTTGTTCCAAAAGTAGGACTGGAGTATTGTTGTTAAGAGTGGAGGAGAAAAAGTGGAAAAGAGTTCTGAAAAATTGAGACAAAATAAAAAAATAGTTAGAGTGGAAGTTGTTGTTTCAATTTTTCAAAAAAATACTTTTTAAAATAAGTTTGATGGTGTATAAATGCAGGTGACAAGTGATTTGGAGCTGGTAAAGAGCATTGAAAGGGACCAAGTGGAAAGGAAAGCCAAAAACTGCAAAAATTGGAAGTTGAGAAAAAACACGATTCTCTTCAGAGGATCGCGATTTTCTGTAAGGAAAAGAATTTGAATTATTTTTGCACATCTCGGTATTGAGGTAAGTGGTTGTAAGATATTTTCATAAAGTGGGTAAGTAAAGAAAATCAAATTTCAAAATATCAGTGAGAATTGAGCATCAAGTGAGTAAATTGAAAATAGGGTACAGAATCGCGATTTTCATAAGCGGGATAAGGTAACTAGTGTTGAAAAGTTAGGAACTGTGAATTAAAACCATAAAATTGTTGAGGGATAAGAATTGAACAATTGGAAAGTGAAAATTCTGTGAAAATTGCACAAAATCGCGATTGTGTGAAGTCTATAAAACCCTAGAATCTCAGGAAAAAAACTCATTTGAGTGAGAGAGAGAGAGAGAGAGAGTTGGACAGAATCGCGACTTCCTGCAACCACAAAGCTTTTGGATATTTTTTTGATCAAGCAAGCAAGGTAAGGAATTCCCAATAAATTTTTGCATTACTTCAAGTGTAAGTTGATGATTAGAGCACAAAAACACAAAAAATAGTAAAAAACACGGAATCACAATTTTTAGATTTTTTGCGTTTTAGTGAGAAAAATAATAATATTGTTTAAACTCTCTTGTTGCATGTTAAAATTTTAATAAGGTGATTCTATTGGAGAAACAAAAACTTAAAAATCAAGAACCTCAAAAATTTCAAAAATCTGCACAGAATCGTGATTCTGTATTCAGACACAAAATCACAATTCTCTGAATTAAACACGAAAACACGATTCCCGGAATGCGATTTTCATAAGAAAATCATGTTTTTAAACAATTGTGAGCAATCACGATTGTTTGGGAACAGAATCGTGAAAACCACGATTCTCTCCACAGAATCATGAGAAACACGATTCTCTCCACAGAATCGTGAGAAACACGATTCTCTCCAACAGAATCGTGGAAACCACGATTCTTTCCACAGAGTCGTGAGAAACATGATTCTCTCCAAAGAATCGTGAAAACCACGATTCTCTCCACAGAATCATGAGAAACATGATTCTCTCCACAGAATCGTGAAACCCACGATTCTCGCCACAGAATCGAGAAGCACGATTCTCTCCACAGAATCGTGAGAAACACGATTCTCTCCACAGAATCGTGAGAAACACGATTCTCTCTAGAGAATCGTGAGAAACACGATTCTCTCCACAGAAGTGTGAAAACCACGATTCTCTCCACAGAATCGTGAAAACCACAATTCTCTCCACAGAATCGTGAGAAACATGATTCTCTCCACAGAATCATGAGAAACATGATTCTCTACATAGAATCGTGAAAATCACAATCCTATTCAAGGAAGTGTGAAAAACACGATTCTATTCACAAAATAGTGAAAAATTCATGATTCTAGTCACAGAATTGTGAGAAACTCGATTCCCTCCACAAAATCCTGAAAATCAAGATTCTATTCACAGAATCGTGGAAAACACGATTCTCTTCATCAGATTCTGAGTAAGTTGGATGATTTTGAGATCTGGTAATAAATTGATCACACCTTCTAAACAAGATCTAAAAAGAAAGGAGATAGAGCATGTAATAGGAGAAATACAAGAAAAAGATTTAGGACAGGAAAATAACATGGAAAATCTAAATGAAAATGAACCTTCTGAAACTAGTGATTATAGAAATATTCTCAAATATATGTATACAAATAGGTTTGGAACCTATGTGTATCAGGATGGGATGCATAAGTTTCTCATTAGGTTGAGAAACTTAGAAGTTCCCCTAAATATAACACCAGTAGCACAATTTAAGGATGGTAGATATGAGGATAGACAGGGGTGTGTATACATCTTCTCACAGGATCTAGAAAACTCTAATGATTTAGGGAAGTGTGCAGGCAAGAGACCTAGGGAACAAAACCTAGGGCAACCAGACTTGCCAAGATAAAATGAAACTCACAATAATATTGAACAACAACAAGGTAGGAGACTACATACTTCACCAAATCCTTTTGAAAGGAATGTGGAAGGACTTAATGACTTTCCAGTTAGAAGGAGACATCAGTGGCAAAATCAGGGAAGAATGCTCAGGCCTTATCAAGTAGCTAAATGCATGAAGAACCAATATGAAGGATATTGTGATCCTCATGCTCATGCTGTAGAATTTAGACAATTAATTAGGGCAGAAGAAGTAGAGGATTACAAAGTACAATTTGAAGCATTTGTTCTAACCCTAACTGGACCTACGCTATCTTGGTTCATTCCCTTAAGAAAGGAGATGTATCTAGATATTGAGTATTTCCTTGAAACTGTTGTCAGGATCTTGCTCACGCTCAAATAGAGATTACGAATGCAGAAAACATACAGAGAATCCACGCAGCAAGAGACGAGACAGAACGCACTATTGGATGCAATCTCCCCCCATGCACTCTGTTTCGACAGTCCACAGAGTGCATGTATTTATAGGAATTTTTGATTACGTCAAAAAGAGTGATTACATGAGATCCGCTTCGGAAAGCAAGAGTGAAACTAAAAGTTGGTAACTTTTACAGAAAGCCATTGCTTTCAATAATAGAAACTGCGGTCTACAATGACCCTTATTCTAACCATTACTTTTCTAACTATTTCTAGCAATAGAACCTTCTATGCATAATAATTATTCGGATTATTGATATCCGCCCTTTCACGCTTTGCACGCTCCTCATGAACCTTTAGCTGCTATATCCAAAACATCAAAAACACATTAATACATTAATAATTTAACACTCTAACAATGCATTGTTCAATGATAATTTAACACTCCAACAATGCATTGTTCAACATATAACATGTTACAATCCAACAATGCATTGTTCAACATATTCCATGTTACACTCCAACAATGCATTGTTCAACATATTCCATAATTTATAACATGCCCCTCAATTGAAAAAGCAACTGACCTCAGTTGATAAAATAATAAACATGGATGTCCAGTCACATGTTTCATCACCGAATAAAAAAAATAGGCATGTGCCATGTAAAAACACATGCATGGAAATGTTCATGGAGCCGTTATATTAATGTGTTTGATTATGATATGCAAAAATTAAGTGTTCATAATGAGGTGTTAATTGTGTTTTATGTATCCATTGACATTCTTTAATAGAGTGATTTTTGTACTTAACCAAATATCGATGATATCGAGTACCTGTGCGTGTAGTAGTGACATCATGATCAATGATTTTCTCAGGAACTAAGATTTCAGATTGTTCTTCAATTAAACGAGGGTCATCAAGAAGTGGAGCAAGTGGTAAAGTTCCTTTAAATGGTTTAAGTAAACTAATATGAAAAGGTTATGAATAGTCCAATGGGATGGAATATCTAATCTAAATGAATTATCATTAATTTTTTCTATAATGCAAAACGGTCCATAATAGCGTGGTGCAAGATTAATTTTAGGATGCTGCAAAATATTTTTGAGACGTCATTTAATGATACGCAACCATACAAAATCATTTTCCTTGAATTCTTTGGCTAATCGTTTAGTATTGATATTACGTGTATATCGCTCTTGACTTTTCCTAATGTGCTTGTGAACATCATAAAGTATAGAAACGTGATCATGAGCAATAGAATCAGTCATCGGAATGTCGCTTTGGGTGAGGGACATGGGAGTGGGAAGCTTTTTACCAAAAATAATTTCAAAAGGTGCACAACCTGTAGTCGTGTGTGCAGTTGTAGTGCCCTTCTTTTTTTTTCTTTTCTCTCCTTGTGGCATGTAAGTAGTGGACCCCAAGCACAGAGGTCAGAACTCACTGGTACCCTGAGCATGAAGTCTGAAGAAGATAGAAGAGAAAGAGATTGAGAGGAGAGCTCTCAGATGCCTTGGGCTGTAGCTTCAGGGAGTGTCCGTCCCATTTCTTGGACATATTTGTGTCTGGGCAGTTGATGCTTTCAGTACTCCGGGCAGGTTGTTGCTTTCATTTCAGTTGATTAGTTTTCTCTCTCTCTCCTCCACCCCCGCTTAGCTCCACCCCCGCCCCTCCATTTAGCACCACCCTCACCCCCACTAGTTCCCCCTCAGCCACCCTCGCCTAGCCCCCCTCTAACCCCCCTCAGCCCTCCCTGCAAGCCCCCTCACGTACCCCCTCTCTCTCTCTCTCTCTCTCTCTCCCCGCTGTCCCACATGAACCCCCCCTCTCTCTCTCCCTTTTCTCTCTCTCTCTCTCTCTCTCTCTCTCTCTGTGTCTGTCTCTCTCTCTCTCTCTCTCCCCTCCCTCCCCCCAACCCCCCGCCGCCCCCCCACCATTTCCCCCCGCAACCCCCCGCCACCCCCCACCATTCCCCCCGCGACCCCCCGCCACTCCCCACGTGAACCCCCCCTCCCTCTCTCCCTTTTCTCTCTCCCTCTCTCTCTCTCTCTCTCTCTCTCTCTCTCTCTCTCTCCCCCCTCCCTCCCCCGCCACCCCCCACCATTCCCACCGCGACCCCCCGCCACTCCCCACGTGAACCGCCCCTCACTCTCTCCCTTTTCTCTCTCCCTCTCTCTCTCTCTCTCTCTCTCTCTCTCTCTCTCTCTCTCTCTCTCTTTCCCCTCCCTCCCCCACGACCCCCCGCCAACCCCCACCATTCCCCCCCTCAATCCCCCGCCCCCCCCACCATTCCCCCCCGCAACCCCCCGCCACCCCCCACCATTCCCCCCCGCCACCCCCCACCATTCCCCCCCGCGACCCCCCGCCCCCCCACCATTCCCCCCCGCGACCCCCCGCCACCCCCCACCATTGCCCCCCGCGACCCCATGCCACCCCCCACGTGAACCCCCCCTCCCTCTCTCCCTTCTCTCTCTCTCTCTCTCTCTCTCTCTCTCTCTCTCTCCCCTCCCTCCCCCCGCTCTCTCTCTCTCTCCCTCTCTCTCTCTCTCTCTCTCTCTCTCTCTCTCTCTCTCTCTCCCCTCCCTCCCCCTCCCTCCCCCTCCCTCCCCCGCGACCCCCCGCCACCCCCCACCATTCCCCCCCGCAACCCCCCGCCACTCCCCACCATTCCCCCCCCCCCCCCCCGCAACCCCCCACCACCCCCCACCATTCCCCCCCGCAACCCCCCGCCCTCCCCCCGCTCAGCTCCCCGCAGCCCCCTGCCCTCCCCCCGCTCAGTTCCCCGCAGCCCTCCGCCCTCCCCCCGCTCAGTTCCCCGCAGCCCCCCGCCCAACTCACACCCTCCCCCTCCCCCCCGCTTAGTTCCCCGCGGCCCACCCCCCAACTTCCCTCCACCTCCTCCCCTCGACCCTCCACCTCCCCCTCCCCCCGCTTAGCCCCCTCAGCCCCCTCGCACCACCCCCACCCCCTCACACCACCCCCACCCCCTCGCGCCACCCCACCCCCTCACACCACCCCCTCACCTTCTCCCACACCCTCCCCCGCCTCCCCTCACTTGCACATACACACTCCGCCTTACACACACACATCCCCACAGACATATCCGTGCACACCCACTCACAAACATACTCACACACTCACATACAAATCACGCACATGAACACACACACTCTCACACCCATACATATGCACACACTCCCACACACACTGACATATACACACATGCATCCCCACACACATACACTCTCACCCTACATATAGGCCCACACGCACCTACACACACATATTCATACATGCACACACCCGTAGATGACAGAAGGCACTTGGCTTTGAGGAGCATGCAGAAGCATAGAAGAAACAGGACATCTAAGCCAAACATGAAGGAGCTCTTCTCAGGTTGACATGGGTCCAGAAGTACACAATGAATCAAAAGCAAGATTGGGTCTCGCACATCAAGCGGAGCAGAAGAAGGCTCAAGATAATGGTGCAGAACGCTTTATTACACATTATGTAGTTCTATGGCCAAACATTCCATAGTGGTCTCCTCCTATCCTTCCAGAGTGGACAGGGCACTTCATGTTAAAATTCTCGGATTAAATCAATGATAATCTTAGATGGCAGGTGCAAAGGTAAAAGGTAATTGTTAGAAGTGGAAGTGGAACTCACACCAACCATTCACGGCGACTACCTATTTTTGTGGATCCAATTCAAAACAAGGGAATAAGTGACCTACCCCTTCAATTTTGGGTAATCAACCGGCGCGTGATCAGTGGATGTGAAGAATCGGCAAGGCCCTCTTGACCTATTGAGGCCTATAAAAACATTGGATTTGTGCTCATTTGGGGTACATTTTTTGGGAGTTACATTGACGCGTGTTTACGTGCAGAAGTTCTCTCTTGCACTTGGTGGTTTCAAGCCTATTGTAGGAGCTACTCTGTAGTGTGGATACAGAGGGTAGGCTTCTCAGTGGAGGGCTATGAGCACTATAGTGTAAGAGAGTAGCTGGAATTTATTTTCTTTTCTATGAGTCAGTGTGTTGATTAATCTCCATTCTCTTAAAAAAAAAAAATTCTACCATTTGTATTGCTCTGAGTTAGCCTGCATATCAGCGGTCCCTTATGCTGATCTGTTGTATTGGAGTTAATACTTTTAGGGTGGCTTGTCAGCCCTAAGCTTGCATTTTTTAACATCACTCTGCCCAACCTTGTAATCGTCTGATTCGAATCAAGAAGTGTATGGTCTTCCTTGGTCATTGGTTGTCTATGTTTTCTGAAGTATTACCACTCTGTGCAAACCGTGTTATCTACCTGCTCACAGAAGTGTTAAAGGGTATACTTCCCTAAAGAGAACCCCCCTTGAGTAGGTGATGTACTGGACGTGTTTAGTTTTTATTCTCTACTTTTGTTAAAAGCGGATACCCCAGTACCTCCTCTACAGTTTGGCACGCCCGGTGGGACCTTTGCATTTCTGTGAGAGGTGTTTTGCCCTATTGCAATTGCGAATAGGTACATGATCCATACACGAGCAGATAAGGAATCTCTTCGTGTTCGGAGGAGCCTTAACAAGTCAGCAATAACCACGGCTAGTGAGTCTACCTCTCCTCTACCTTCCCTAAATTTATCTATTGATTTGGGTATGACACCATTGTCAAAAGAGAGGTATAGGAGAACTCTAGACTTCTCCTCAGATACGTCCGAAGAAACACCAGTACAAATGGAGGATCTCTCTCATTTACTCTCCAGATTAAATATCAAATTCCCTACCTTCAAGGAACAAGCTTATGAGGATGCTGATGATCATGTGAGGAGATTCATCTCTTTATGCCGTGGACGAGGTCTGCAAAATAGAGAAGATGCAATGTTGGCAATTTTTCCATCCACATTGGAGGGTCTTGCAGATAAATGGTATAGTCAATATGCAGATGGCCATTTCACTACATGGGAGGCTCTGAAGGCGGCATTCTCACAGACATTCTGACCAAGTGATTCCTCAGAAAGAGCTCTAGATCAGCTAGAGAATTTGAAGCTAAGATCAGGTGAATCTTTTCATGAACTTCACACTAGAACAAAAGCACTTGTTGCACGTCTGCCACATGCTCCAAGTGACTTTTTGGTTAAAAAGTGGATAGAAAAGGCTCTGCCCAGGTCATCTCAGCAGAAGCTTCGTGAATCTCTTAGATTGGGTGCGACCCTCAATGATTTTGTTGCAGCGGCATCACGCATTGAAGAAGCAAGGCAACATTTTGAAGGGGATACACAACCTAAGTATGCTGCAGACCTGGATCCTATTGAGCAACTAAGGAGGGAACTGGAGGCATTAAAAATGCAACAAAATCAACAAGAAGAGAAGGTCTTGCCACCACTGCGACGCACGGATGATGAAGTAGCCCAACTTCGCCGTGAGTTAGAAGATTTGAAGACCACACAAGATATAAGGAGACAAATTTGGTGCACGATCTGTAACAACAATGGACATTCCAATGCTAATTGCCCTAACAAGGTAAGCTGTCAATTTTGTGGAAAGGATGGTCATGAAGCTAGAGATCGCTACTACCTCAAGGGTACACAGCAAAGAAGTAACCCTCAAACTTTGGATTCATACTATGCTAGTACTTCAAATACATCTAATAGAGAGGAGAATCGGCCTGCAAAGCCTAGGTATAATAGACCTTTGATGTGCTATCGTTGTGATGAGTACGGCCACATGCAAAATAGGTGTTCTCTTCCAGAGGATGCACCTCCTTGTCAACATTGTCCAGAGGCCAAGGATCATTATACCAAAGATTGCCCAAGAGGTCGTCCTGCTCCGATTCATATGATTGCAGTCTCTCCACATGAAGAAGGAAAAACCACTCAGACTTATGCTGTTTCATCCTCTGCAATGCCCATGATGACTAGAGCTAGGCAAGCAGCTGCAACCCAGAGAGATGAACAACAAGGATTTCAGGATAAAGAGGAAGAAAAGGAGTCTGGATGGAAGGACCAAGCACAAATTGAAGGAGCTTATAATAAGATGACTACTTCTCTAAAGGGCCAACCAACAAGTCTGCAAGAAAACACTCAGGAGGTAAACATTGAACAGATGTTGAAAGGTATTCATCACAAGGTTAGTCTATATGAACTTATAAGGATGGATTCAAAAATAAGAAGTGACTTACTGAAGATTATACACTCTGCTCACTTGGTCCAATCACCTAGTATAGATGGTTTCATGGTTGATTTTCCCCCTGCACCCTTAGCAGACTACCAAAGCTCAAGATTATCTGTTTGTATAAAGGATGAAGCTCTCACAGGTGTGATCATAGATGGAGGCTCTGGTATCAATTTGATGCCAGATTTTACAATGAAGAAATTGAAATTGAATCCCACCAAGTTGGCACCTTTCACGGTTACATTAGTAGATCAACATCGGGTTGCGCCACTTGGCATTATTGAAAAGGTACTGATGGTAATACAGGGCTGCCATTTTGTTCTAGATTTTGTTGTTATTGCACTTCCACAGGAGACTTCTTACCCTCTACTCCTGGGGAGACCTTGGCTGAGACAAGCAAAAGCTTTGCAAGATTGGGGAAAAAATAAACTATGGATTTCAACAAATACCAATAGCCAACTGCAACTACATTTGGAAGAAGGATTCGACTCAGGAAAAACTACTGGATATACTGTGGACACTCAGGTAATGCCCTCTCTACCCCAAGAAGAGGATACATTGTTAAATTGGATGATGGGAAGTGCAGAGTGTTGCATAGTGGAGATTAATGAAATTGAGGAAGAAGTTGCAGATAAGGTAATTACAGGAAAGGGCAATGAAGACCACAAGGTGTTGGAGAATGAGCAATTGCAGGAAAGCACAAGCCTTGAGGAAGCAACCCAGATAAAAGTATCAGAGGTAGAATATTTTGAACCTAAGGGCAGAGAAGATCTTCCTTTCTCAGATATACCTCAAGGATGGATGGAAGAACATGTTGCAGAATATAAATTAAACTCCACTCCTGCATATAGTGGAGATGATTTATCAAACAAGGCCAGTCCTGAAACATTGGTTCAAGAAGTAAATTTAGGGGATGAAGAGAACCCTCAAGTAGTCCATTTGGCATCCTGGTTGTGGCATTATCCTAATTTACTACAGAAGGTAACTTCTTTGCTCTTTACTTACAAAAGTGTCTTCGCATGGTCCTACAAAGATCTAACAGGAATACCAGAAGAGCTTGGATTACATCGGATACCCTTGGTTGAGGGAGCTGCACCTGTAAGAAGTAGGCCATATCGACTCAATCCGAAGTATGCAGAGGCAGTAAAAGCAGAGATTACAAAATTAGAAGAAGCAGGTATAATTGTGCCAGTAGAACATTCCAGGTGGCTCTCTTCTATGGTTATTGTGCCGAAGAAAAATAGTGGAAAAATAAGGGTATGTGTTGATTTCCGTGCTTTGAATAAAGTGACTATTCAAGATGGATTTCCTCAGCCCTTCACAGAGCAAGTACTTGAAGAGGTAGCTGGTCACACTTTGTATAGTTTCTTGGATGGTTTTAGTGGCTACAATCAGATAGTGATTCATCCTGATGATAGGGATAAAACAGCCTTTGTTACTCCCTGGGGCACTTATGTCTATACTCGTATGGCTTTTGGTTTGAAGAATGCGCCAGCTTCATTTAATAGAACGATGTATCTGATATTGGGCAAATGGTTAACAACCTTTCTCTGCATATTTATGGATGACTTTTCAGTATTCTCAGGTACAGATAGAAGGGCGGCAGTTCAAGATTTCCATGATCATTTGGAAAATCTAAAAGAAATTTTTGAGCAATGTCTCAAAACGGGTTTGAAATTGAATCCTGATAAATGTCACTTTTTGGTCACTAAGGGCACTCTTCTTGGTCACATAGTATCTGCTGAAGGCATAACTGTTGACCCTGCAAAGGTTACAGCTATTCTTTCCATGCCAATTCCACAAAGCCCAAAGGAAGTGCAAAGTTTCTTGGGCCATGCAGGGTATCACAGAAGATTCATTAGGATGTATTCAGAAATTGCTAAGCCCTTGTCAAGGCTTACCAGCAAAAAGATCCCTTTCTCATGGAGTGCTGAACCTGACAAAGCATTTTGTGAACTAAAGTTGAGGCTATGTACTGCTCCACTTTTAAGTGTTCCTAATTGGTCATTGGAATTTCATGTGCATACAGATGCTAGTCTTCATGCTGTTGGGGCAGTTCTAGCTCAACCATCATCTCACAAAGTGGATAGACCTATCTCTTATGCAAGCAGACTACTCAACCAAGCTGAAAGAAACTACAGTACAACGGAAAGAGAAGGTTTGGCTATCGTATTTGCTCTTCAGAAGTTCCGACATTATCTCCTTGGTGTACATTTCATTGTTATTTCTGATCATCAGCCATTGAAGTATTTGATAAACAAGCCTAGAGTAGCTGGAAGGATTTGGAGATGGTTACTCCTATTTCAAGAATTTAATTTTGATATTCATATTAAGCCAGGAAAAGAGCACTACATAGCAGATCAAGTGTCCAGGACGGCAATGAGCGAAAAGGCAATAGGTATTAATGATGAATTGGTGGATAGCAATCTTTTTCTAGTAGCAATTCAGATTGGTTGGTATGATGAAATTCTCCATGTTCTTACTAATGGAAAGATCCCAGAACACTTGACACCTGTAGAAAAGAGAAGATTGCTCCTGAAAACCAAAGCATATTCTCTTATAAATGGAAATTTATATAAATACTGTCAAGATGATATATTGAGAAGGTGTGTCTATCCAGAGGTAAATCTTCTGCTAGAGGCTGCACACAATGAACGACATCTAAAGGGGGAAGAATTGGCTCATAGAATCATCCACAAGGGTTTATGGTGGCCTCATATTTTCAAGGATGCAATCAAGTTTTCTAAAGAATGCCACGTCTGCCAAAGATGTACTCCCGCGCCAACCAGATTGAATTTCCAACCATTAGTCATATCTACCGGATGGCTTCCATTTGAACGATGGGGTCTTGATTTCATAGGACCAATTAGTCCAACTGGTCAACCTGGAGGAAAAAAGTATATTTTGATGGCCACGTGCTATGCCACTAAATGGATAGAGGCTAAAGCTACTGTGGACTGCACGGCTTTAACAGTAGCTAAATTTATGTATAAACGTATTTTCTCAAGATTTGGTTGCCCACTGGAAATTACTAGTGATAGGGGCACACATTTTGTAAATCAATTGCTCCAGTTTATATTTGACAGGTACAAAATCTTCCATAAAAAATCTTGTGCCTATTACCCAAGGGCAAATGGCCAAGCAGAGAGTTCCAATAAGATTTTGATTGGACTACTTCGCAAATTATCTTTTGATCATCAAAGCTCTTGGCCACTAGCACTAATTGGTGCAATTTGGGCTTTCAGAACCACGAAGAGGGGAACCACAGGCGAGACTCCATTTCGCTTAGTTTATGGAAAAGAGGCATTGGCACCATTTGAGTTAATTATCAGAAAGGAAATAGGAATCAAAACCATTGGAATTGAACCCCCCATTCAGAGATTAGTGGCATTAGAAGAATACAGAGAAGGGGCAATGCAAAAACTTCAAGTAACACAAGAAGAGCGCAAGAGATTGCATGACAGGTATCTGAGATCCAATGAAGTTCAAGAAGGGTCTATGGTTTTAGTGCATCAGGTTCCACCAATTCAAACTAAATTGGCACCCAGGTGGATAGGACCTTATAAGGTAATCAAGGTATTGCCACATGGCGCAGTGCATCTGGAAGATCTGCAGGGTAAAAGGATTCCCCTGGTCAACATCTCCAGGGTGAAGAAGTATCTGAACTAGATCAAAATGGAAGCATTCCACCCCTTGTACATACCATGTTTCTTTTCAGTAATTGCAGAATAACTAGATCTCATTGGAATGAGTACAATAAGGGAGAAATTGCACCAGGGATGGTGCAAAAGTTTGATGTGGGGGTCTGTAGTGCCCTTCTTTTTTTTTCTTTTCTCTCCTTGTGGCATGTAAGTAGTGGACCCCAAGCACAGAGGTCAGAACTCACTGGTACCCTGAGCATGAAGTCCGAAGAAGATAGAAGAGAAAGAGATTGAGAGGAGAGCTCTCAGATGCCTTAGGCTGTAGCTTCAGGGAGTGTCGGTCCCATTTCCTGGACATATTTGTGTCTGGGCAGTTGATGCTTTCAGTACTCCGGGCAGGTTGTTGCTTTCATTTCAGTTGAATAGTTTTCTCTCTCTCTCCTCCACCCCCGCTTAGCTCCACCCCCGCCCCTCCATTTAGCACCACCCTCACCCCCACTAGTTCCCCCTCAGCCACCCCCGCCTAGCCCCCCTCTAACCCCCCTCAGCCCTCCCTGCAAGCCCCCTCACGTACCCTCTCTCTCTCTCTCTCTCTCTCTCTCTCCCCGCTGTCCCACGTGAACCCCTCCTCCCTCTCTCCCTTCTCTCTCTCTCTCTCTCTCTCTCTCTCTCTCTCTCTCTCTCTCTCTCTCCCCCCAACCCCCCGCCGTCCCCCCATCATTTCCCCCCGCAACCCCCTGCCACCCCCCACCATTCCCCCCGCGACCCCCCGCCACTCCCCACGTGAACCCCCCTCCCTCTCTCCCTTTTCTCTCTCCCTCTCTCTCTCTCTCTCTCTCTCTCTCTCTCTCTCTCCCCTCCCTCCCCCGCCACCCCCCACCATTCCCCCCGTGACCCCCCGCCACTCCCCACGTGAACCCCCCCTCCCTCTCTCCCTTTTCTCTCTCCCTCTCTCTCTCTCTCTCTCTCTCTCTCTCTCTCTCTCTCTCTCTCTCTCTCTCTCTCTCTCTCTCTCTCCCCTCCCTCCCCCGCGACCCCCCGCCACCCCCCACCATTCCCCCCCGCAACCCCCCGCCCCCCCACCATTCCCCACCGCAACCCCCCGCCACCCCCCACCATTCCCCCCCGCAACCCCCCGCCACCCCCCACCATTCCCCCCCGCCACCCCCCACCATTCCCCTCCGCCCCCCCACCATTCCCCCCCGCCCCCCCACCATTCCCCCCCCGCGACCCCCCGCCACCCCCCACGTGAACCCCCCCTCCCTCTCTCCCTTCTCTCTCTCTCTCTCTCTCTCTCTCTCTCTCTCTCTCTCTCTCTCCCCTCCCTCCCCCCGCTCTCTCTCTCTCTCCCTCTCTCTCTCTCTCTCTCTCTCTCTCTCTCTCTCTCTCTCTCTCTCTCTCTCTCTCTCTCTCTCTCTCTCTCTCTCTCTCCCCTCCCTCCCCCGCGACCCCCCGCGACCCCCCACCATTCCCCCCCGCAACCCCCCGCCACCCCCCACCATTCCCCCCCGCAACCCCCCGCCACCCCCCACCATTCCCCCCCGCAACCCCCCGCCCTCCCCCCGCTCAGTTCCCCGCAGCCCCCCGCCCTCCCCCCGCTCAGTTCCCCGCAGCCCCCCGCCCAACTCACACCCTCCCCCTCCCCCCCCGCTTAGTTCCCCGCGGCCCACCCCCCAACTTCCCTCCACCTCCTCCCCTCGACCCTCCACCTCCCCCTCCCCCCGCTTAGCCCCCTCAGCCCCCTCGCACCACCCCCACCCCCACCCCCTCACACCACCCCCACCCCCTCACACCACCCCCACCCCCTCGTGCCACCCCACCCCCTCACCTTCTCCCACACCCTCCCCCGCCTCCCTTCACTTGCACATACACACTCTGCCACACACACACACATCCCCACACACATATCCGTGCACACCCACTCACCCACATACTCACACACTCACATACAAATCACGCACATGAACACACACACTCTCACACCCATACATATGCACACACTCCCACACACACCGACATATACACACATGCATCCCCACACACATACACTCTCACCCTACATATAGGCCCACACGCACCTACACACACATATTCATACATGCACACACCCGTAGATGACAGAAGGCACTTGGCTTTGAGGAGCATGCAGAAGCATAGAAGAAACATGACATCTAAGCCAAACATGAAGGAGCTCTTCTCAGGTTGACATGGGTCCAGAAGTACACAATGAATCAAAAGCAAGATTGGGTCTTGCACATCAAGCGGAGCAGAAGAAGGCTCAAGATAATGGTGCAGAACGCTTTATTACACATTATGTAGTTCTATGGCCAAACATTCCACGGTGGTCTCCTCCTATCCTTCCAGAGTGGACAGGGCACTTCATGTTAAAATTCTCGGATTAAATCAATGATAATCTTAGATGGTAGGTGCAAAGGTAAAAGGTAATTGTTAGAAGTGGAAGTGGAACTGACACCAACCATTCACGGCGACTACCTATTTTTGTGGATCCAATTCAAAACAAGGGAATAAGTGACCTACCCCTTCAATTTTGGGTAATCAACCGGCGCGTGATCAGTGGATGTGAAGAATCGGCAAGGCCCTCTTGACCTATTGAGGCCTATTAAAACAATGGATTTGTGCTCATTTGGGGTACATTTTTTGGGAGTTACATTGACGCGTGTTTACGTGCAGAAGTTCTCTCTTGCACTTGGTGGTTTCAAGCCTATTGTAGGAGCTACTCTGTAGTGTGGATACAGAGGGTAGGCTTCTCAGTGGAGGGCTATGAGCACTATAGTGTAAGAGAGTAGCTGGAATTTATTTTCTTTTCTATGAGTCAGTGTGTTGATTAATCTCCATTCTCTTTAAAAAAAAAAATTCTACCATTTGTATTGCTCTGAGTTAGCCTGCATATCAGCGGTCCCTTATGCTGATCTGTTGTATTGGAGTTAATACTTTTAAGGTGGCTTGTCAGCCTTAAGCTTGCATTTTTGAACATCACTCTGCCCAACCTTGTAATCGTCTGATTCGAATCAAGAAGTGTATGGTCTTCCTTGGTCATTGGTTGTCTATGTTTTCTGAAGTATTACCACTCTGTGCAAACCGTGTTATCTACCTGCTCACAGAAGTGTTCAAGGGTATACTTCCCTAAAGAGAACCCCCCTTGAGTAGGTGATGTACTGGACGTGTTTAGTTTTTATTCTCTACTTTTGTTAAAAGCGGATACCCCAGTACCTCCTCTACAGGAGTGTTATTGTATGCAAATTGAAGCAATGGAAACTTTTCATCCCAGTTATTAGGATTATCTAATGAATAACAACGCAATAAATCAAGAATAGTACTGTTTGTAGCCTCACTTTGTCCATTACTTTCAGGATGAAATGCAGAGCTAAAATCTATTTTAGAACCAAAATGTTGAAATAAGGCAACCCAAAAATGATTACAAAATCTAACATCACGATCAGATAACATTACTTTAGGAAATCCATGATGTGGGAAAATGCATTTAATGAATAATTTTGCAGCTTGAGGTGCAGTCAAAGTTTTTCTACATGGAATGAAATATGCATATTTACTAAACCTATCAACTATTGTCCAAATCATATCATTATGTGATGAAGTGATAGGAAGACTTGTGATAAAATCCATAGACATTTGTTTTCATGGTTCATTTGGAATAGGAAGTGGCATTAATAATCCAAATGGTTTACCATGATGACGTTTGACACGCTGACATATAATGCATTGAGAAACATAATGTGCAATATCTTTTTCGATGTGTGGCCAAAAGAAGAAATCTTTGCAAGCAAAAATGGTGCTCTGTATGCCTCTATGACCCATGTAAGATGGTTCATGCATTTCATTAATGACAAAATCTTTAAAAGCTTGGGTTATACACAATCTATGTTGAAAATAAACAAAACCATTATGAAATGTATAATGTTCATCAGATAAAGAGGCACCATTATTGAAGTCATGCCATGCACGTGAAAAATACAAATCAGATGCATAAGTGGAAACCATGTCTTGAAAAGAATGAATTTGGATGGCAGAAATATTATTCATAACAACAGAATGCGAAGGAAAACGGTTAAGAGCATCAGCTACAACATTAGCTTTACCAGGCTGATATTGTATCATGGGTTGGAAATTTTGAATGAACGATGCCCATTTAAGATGCCTATCAGAGATTAAAGGTTGACTTAATAAATGCTTAATAGCCTGTTGATCGGTTTTGATTAAGACCTCAGAGCCCATAAGATAGTGTTTCCAAATTCGTAGAGCATGCACAACTGCTAACAATTCTTTATCATACGTACTATAATTTTGTTCTGATGGCTTAAGATTTCTACTCTCAAATGCAATGGGATGATCATTTTGCATTAAAACAACACCTATTCCTGAACCAATAGCATCAGTAACAACATGAAAGGGTTGTGAAAAATCAGGTAACTGTAAAACAGGTGCATGTGAAAGTGCATGTTTTAGTTTTTCAAAGGACTGTTGTTGGGTAAGTCCCCATGCAAATTTTATTCTCCTTTTCAACAACAAGGTAAGAGGCAATGCTAAATAAGAAAAATTTCAAACAAACTTCCTATAGAAACTAGCCAACTCAAGAAAAGAACGAACATCATTGACTGATTGTGGTGTAGGCCATTCTACTATAACTCTAATCTTTTTCGGATCCACATGCACACCTTCACTTGAAATAATATGTCCTAAATATTCTAGCTTACATTGAAAGAAGTAACTCTTTTTCAGGATTAGCATAAAGTGTGTTCTCTCGTAACAAATGAAAAACTGTTTCAAGATGCTTTTCATGCTCACTATCATTCTTACTGTAAACAAGTATATCATCAAAGAATACAAGAACAAAAGCTTGGTAATCAAGAAAAATATTGCTCATCATTCGTGCAAATGTAGCAGGGGCATTAGTAAGTCCAAAGGGCATTACCATGAATTCATAGTGGTCGGTTTGAGTTCTAAATGCAGTCTTAAAAATATCACTTTGTGTCGTACGAATCTGATGGTAACCCGATTTTAGATCAATTTTACTAAAAACATGAGCTCCTCGTAACTTATCTAAGAGATCATCTATTCGAGGAATAGGGTATCTATTCTTTATTGTGGTCTTGTTAAGGGCTCTATAATCAATGCACATTCGATAAGTTTTATTCTTCTTCTCTACTAAGAGAACTGGTGCTCCAAATGGGGAAGAACTAGGTCTTATAAGTCCTTTTTGTAGTAGGTTTTTTACTTGGTTTTCTATTTCCTTTTGGTGTAGTGGGCCATGTCTATAAGGTGCTTTATGAGGAGGAGAACTACCAGGGACTAAGTCTAGAATTGAATCCTTTCCTAAATGCACGCTTTACTTGAGTGTGACTAATCAATGGAAATGGTTGGAAATCATGTCATGCAGACAAAGTAATGATTTGACTTTTGAATTCAAAGTTAAAGGTATGCGTATGGTAATCAATACATGTTTATAATGGTGACGAAAAGGCATACCTAGTATAACATCGTAAGATTGCAAAGGTGCAATTAAAAATGTTCGTGAATCAATATATGAGCCTATGCTAATCGTAACATTTTGCACTTCTCGTGTTATAATAACTACCTTGAAATGCAGCTTTCACTTTATCAATAATAGAAACTGCGGTCTACAAGGACCCTTATTCTAACCATTACTTTTCTAACTATTTCTAACAATAGAACCTTCTACGCATAATAATTATTCGGATTATTGATATCCGCCCTTTCACGCTTTGCACGCTCCTCACGAACCTTCAGCTGCTATATCAAAAACATCGAAAACACATTAATACATTAATAACTTAACACTCTAACAATGCATTGTTCAATAATAATTTAACACTCCAACAATGCATTGTTCAACATATAACATGTTACAATCCAACAATGCGTTGTTCAACATATTCCATGTTACACTCCAACAATGCATTGTTCAACATATTCCATAATTTATAACGGAAGCTTTCATAGGGAAATTCTCAAAAACTGGAATAAAACATAGTACAACTACCTTGATACATAGGACAACCATGGCTCAGGCAAGGTAATGTAATTTTGAATTTTGAAAATATGAAGCTTAAATTGACATTAAATAATAAAAGATTTTTAATGTTTTTGTTGAGTGATGAAGAACAGGAAAAGAAACAGGATATCTATGACTCAGAATTGGAGGGATTTACTTTTTCAATAAAAGAAACAAAGAAATCACAAACACCACCTCTTCATGACATAATTTACTTCAATCAAAAACAAGAGAAAATTGAAGAAACAAAAGATGTTGAAAAAACAGAAGAAGGGTGGCAAGTATGGAATGGTCAGAAGAATCAAGGCATCAAGACAGAAAGAATGTGGAAGCAAAGTACATACAGGCACTGCTCATCAAAACAAATTCCCAGAACTAAATGGATATGGAAGCCAAAAACTTCCAAATATAGCTTATCAAAAGAAGATGGTTTTGTTCTTAGAACAAAGTCAATAGGAATTCAGTATTATTGGGTAAAAAAATCAGATCTGATTCAATGGAAAGGAAACAAGCAGGAAGATACTAAAATAGCTCAAAAAAGTATACATAGTTACGGATGAAGGGAAAGACTTATTTGATACACACATGGGATTCTTGAAGAAATTCAAAAATTTAAAAGAAGGAAATCATGAAAACTTGGAGATTATTTCCATTTGACTCTACCTTATTCTCTTTCTAAGAAAAGAAATAGGAGGGGAAGAGAGAGAAGTGGAGTAAATTATTATTTAAAAAAAAAAGAGAAAAAAGAGAAAAGAGAAGAGAAAAAGAGAAAAAAAAGATTAAGAGAAAAATTAGATTAAAAAAAAAAGAGAAAGAAGGAAAAAATTATAGAGAAAATTATCAATTCTTTTGTAACCCTTCTGTTATATAATATATATTGCACAAGCAAGATATAGGGTGTAATTTAGCAGGTTTCTATTTTTTCATTCAATTTTTCTTTTTTTAGTTGTTCTTTTTATTATTAAAAAAATATAAAAAAAGAGCTATTAAAAGGAAAGAGAGCACCAGACACCTTGCTACACATGTAATGATCACTTCAATTGAGTTTTTACCTGTGACACAAATAAGAAAGTCAAAATTTCTCTAAGGTTTTATGTTCATTTGTTTTTCATTTTTATCCCAAGAAAAAATATGATTTTTATTTATGATCTTGTGGCTCATGTGGGTGGAGTTTTCTTTTCTGTGTGATGGTATATTTTCTCCAGAATGGTGAATCCAAAGGAACTACCAATCCATGATTTTAAAGCAGACTCAGTAACTCTGCCTAGAGGACATTGGTTCTTGGATAGTGAAGCTCCACTAGAAGAAGTGGAGCTAGAGACTGATGAAGAGCGGGAAATTCCGGAAAGAGAAAAGGTAGCCAAGGAACTCAAGGAAACTTTGGGTATCATTGGACAACACATTTTTACTATAGGAGTTGGAGGTCACAAGTACATGTTGTGCCAAGAATTTTACAAATTCCAAAGAATTGCAGTTAATTACAAAAGATGGAAAGCAGTGGGATTACATAGACTGTTGGATGAACCCATGTTGTTCATAGACTTTGAAAGAGTGGCACAGGTAATGAACAGTTTGTTGGAAGTTGGAAAGGGCAATGATGCATATTTCAAGTGTTCAATCAAGGATAAGGAGAACAAAGAAGTGAACTTTACTATAAAAGCAGAGCATATCAGGGCAGCCCTTCATTTTTTATACCATGGGAACTAAGCTGGACAACAGTTTTGTCAAGAAGAATAAAGAAACCTATGCAGGATATTCCAAATTCTCTGATTTTAAAGGAAAAGAGAATGGAGTATGCTATTAGAATGTTCTTTCAATACTTCTGTTTTCCAAAACTACCTAGATACACCATGCCACACAAGCCAGTGACATTAATCATGTTCAATAATAAGGACAGAACCAAGCCTTTTGGAGTAATGGATGTAACTCCATATATTCACGAACAATTAAAGGAATCAGTCAAACATTGGGAGCAAAGGAAGTTCATGAATGGAGCTCAATTTCTAACAAGAATTATATATCATGTTCTAGGGATGGATGATCAATTGCAATTGTCTCCAGAAGCTCAATACTTCAGAAGCTTGATGACAGGAATCAAAAGTCCTTCCAGGATGATGTCTGTAAGAGAGGCAGAAGGCAAACCAAGCATGAGGGGAGCAGAAAGGAAAAGAAAGGGAGTCTCAGAAGAAGTCATTCCAGTAAAAAAAAGAAGATTGGATCCAAGAAAAGTGGAATTGGAACAGGTGGAAGCAACTAAGGAAGAATATAAAGCTGCTCAAAAGGAAGTTCAATCTTCAAATGACCCTCATCCACCTTGGACAAGCAAAGAGCAATTGTATACTTATTTGACTCAAGGAAACAATAAAAGGGCAGTATATGAAGCCCAATATCAAAAAATGTTGGAAGACTATTCATGCAAAGCAACTGACTGGATACAAGAAGAAGTGGAACACTATGAAGAGTTGCATGATCAGATGATGGCAGCAGAGACTGAAGAGGTTTTTGTTAAAAAGGAAGTAGAACTATTGGCTTACTTCAAGGAGTTACAAGGTCCTCCTGAAACTAGGACCACAGTGGTAGTGAAGAAGAAGGTTCAGAAGAAACCTGTGTAGAAAAGGAAGTTGACTAAGAAAAATAAAGGAAAAGCAGTAGTAGAACCTGTACAAAGGACGGGGACAAAAAAAGTGTCAGTAGAAGAAAAAAAGCAGGAGGAATCCATTATTATAGAGGAATCAAGAATGGACAAATCAGGAATAGCAGGCTCTTCACAATTCTCTTCAGATTCTGAGAGTGACATTGAAAACTTCTTATTGAAAAGTTTGAATCTATCAGTGCCTAGTGTTGGTGCAAACAAGCCTACACACATTGGCTTGGACCCTTAGACTCATTAAAGACTAGCATGGATAAAGGTTTATCAAAGCTTCACTCAAAGCAAGGCTCATGTGAACATATGCTTATATGATCTTACTTCTTTACCCCTTGTAAAAGTCTAAGTGGCTTATCATTTGTTTGTAACCACTTTAAGTCATCCACCTACCACTAGAGTCGTGGAAATTTGATTGTTGAGATGGAGAGAATATCTCCCTACTTTTAGAGGAGAGATTCAAGGGAGCCTAAGTTTGAAATTCAAATTCAAAAGAAGATCAAATACCTATATAGCATGTAATGAAAAAGTCGCGGGTAACACTGTCATTCTAGCTCACTCCCCGAGGCTAAATCTCTTTGTAATTCATTGTGTGTGAAGGTTACTCCATAGCCAACACCACAATACCTCATCTAGCTCTGCTTGGCAAGCTAATGAGATTGTACAAACACATATATCAATAGAAGTATACATTCATCATCTCTGTTTTGTCTGAGTCACCTACTCCAAGTCTGTCAACTTCAAAGAAGCATTGCTCTGGATCTACTGAACCCAATCAAGTGTTCTATAGCTCATTGGAACCCGCTCAAAGTCTACTACAAGCATACAAAATTTCAAAGGATTCCATTCAGCCATTTGGGAGAAAATCGAGTCGAGGTGCACACTGGTATTTGTCTGCAGAGTTCCTGAAAAGTCGGGGGTGATTATAATTTTGCTAAACTTATTTCTCAGTGCATAGTTTGTCAATTGAAGTGATTCCACTTGTGATTGGTAGCTTACTAAGGTATATTGATACTCCCAAAAGGAATTGTTCCAATTTTAAGTGTGCTGGACACACTGAGTAAAAGTCTGAGCAGGTATCACTACAGAAATAGAAAGTTTTGCTTGATTCTTGAAGTACAAAGTTATCTGTTTTGGGTTGATCATTACCTAAACCATTTCCAAAGTACATATATGGTTTCTTTATGTCATTTGGAAGTTAAGCTAGTGTACTAAGCATTTCTGAAGAGAAAAGAGGGCAGGTGTGAAGCAGGTTTTGCAGCACCAACTGATTTCCTGAGTGCATCCATCCATCACTCTCAACAGTGGTATCAGAGCAAAACAAGGTAATCATGGGTGATGGTTTCCCCTCTTTCATTGACAAATTGGACAGAAACAACTATCAAGCTTGGTCATTGAGAATGAAGACCTATCTACAAGGGAGAAGTCTATTTGGATACATATCAGGAGATGAGGAGTTGCCTTCATTCAAGACTAGAGGACTACCTACAAAGGATGAGCATGAAAGACTTAACCAATGGTGTGCAAAGGATGCTTTGGCAAGGTCTTATCTCTTAAACTCTATATCTGACTTTCTTTTACCTCATGTAAGGAACTGTAAGACTTCCCAAGAGACTTGGGAAACCTTGTCAAATTATTTTTCTTCCAACACAAGGGCTAGGAAGAATCAATTATGGATAGAGTTCACAACACTTAGGAAGCAGCCCAAGCAATCAGTCTCAGATTATGTGACAAAGATCAAAGATGTGGCAGACCAACTAGCAAGCATTGGAGAGGAAATTGAAGAGGAGCAAATAGTCAGGCAAGTGACAAATGGACTCAAGGCAGATGATAAGTGGGAAAGTTTCACCACTGCAATGGACCTCTACATGGACATGCATACCCCTGATCTTACAACACTCATGGGCCAACTATTTACACATGAAGCAAAGTTCACCAAGACTGGAGATCAATCAAAAGGTAATAACCCCTCTGCTCTCTTTACTGATAAGAAAGTTAAAGATAAAGGCAAGAAGAAACAGGATGAAGAAGGCTCTACCTCTCAAGCCAATTATGCAGGGAGAGGTAGGTCATCTAGAGGAAGAGGCAGAGGAGGTAAGTCAGGTAGGGGGAGACCCTACAACTCATCACCTTGCAACATCTGTGGGTTGTCCAATCATACCACAGATGAATGCTACAAGAACTACAAAAATCAGAGAGGAAGAGGCTACTCAAGAGGTGGATACTCTCAAGGAAGAGGCAGATTCAACCAACATCAAAGCTACAATGGGTACAACAACCAATACAACAACAACTACAACAACAACCACAATGGAAACTACCAAGGTGGATTCAGAAATAGAAGAGACTACAACAACTACACAGAGGAGCAAGATGACTCCTTATTGATCATGAATATGACCTCAAAGATAGGTACAAATGATGATCATTTATTTTACATTGACTCAGGATGTTCTAACCATGTAGCTGGCAATGTGGCATTGCTTTCTGATTTGGAAGAGCCCAAGGGCAAACATCAGGTACAAACAGGTGATGACACTAAGCACTCTGTTGTCAAAGTTGGAAATGTAAAGACATGTGATGGTAATCAGAACCTATTAAGCAGGGTACTCTATGTACCAACAATAACTAAAAATTTAATGAGTGTTGGTCAGATTGTGGAGAAAGGTTTGCAGGTCAGATTCACACAACATGGAGCATATGTGGAGGACCCAAAACAAGGATTCAGAAGGATAGCCAAAGGGGAGAAATCAGGTAGATTATTTACATTTGAGCTAGAGGATACAAAAAACATTGCTTTGTATAATTATAAGGATCAGACACTCTCAGAGTTAGAGATATGGCACAAAAGATTAGGGCACATAGGTGAAAGGACTCTTAAGCAAATGTGCAGGGATCAATGTGTGCTTGGGATACCTAATGTATCCAAGCAACATATGATTTACAAATGTGGATCATGTCAATTTGGTAAGTCTCACAGATTACCCTACTCAAGAAAAGGTTTCATGCATGAAGACTACCTAGACTTGGTACACACAGATGTTTGGGGACCTAGCAAGGACCCTTCCATTTCTGGTTCAAGATATTATGTGTCTTTTATTGATGACTATAGCAGGTGGACCATTTTATACTTTATGAAGCATAAAGATGAAGTGTTTAATTGTTTCAAGAGGTATCTTGCACTTGTTGAGAATCAAACAGGTAGAAGCTTAAAGAGGCTAAGATCAAATGGTGGAGGAGAGTATTTCTCCAATGAGTTTGAAGATTTCTTGCAGGAAAGAGGCATCAAGAGAGAGATCACTACCAGATATTCACCTGAACAAAATGGGGTAGCAGAAAGAAGGAATAGACTTATAGTGGAAACAACTAGGTCTATGCTCAATGAGAAAAAGTTACCAAATTACCTATGGGCAGAGAGTGTGTCCACTGCCACTTACCTCATCAACAGATTGCCATCCAAATCACTTGATGGCATGACTCCATATGAAGCATGGCATGGTAAGAGACCCTCTCTGGATCATTGCAAAATCTTTGGTTGTATAGCATATGTGCATATTCCCTCACAGGTAAGAGGAAAGCTAGACCCAAAGGCAGAGAAATGTATCTTCATTGGCTATGATTTAAACCAAAAGGGATACAGATTCTACAACCCCACAAACAAAGGCTTCAAGGTAAGCAGAGATGTCATATTTGATGAGAATGACTCATGGTATGAGAATGAATGCAGGAAAGTGAGTCTACCCTATGACATGGAGGAAGATTTTCCAAAGCTTACCAAGGAAGAGCCAACTCAGCAAGAAGACTCAAGCTCAGATGATGATACCATCAACCTTGAAGAGTTCAAGGCTTGGAAATCCAAAGGAAAGATGAAGATGAAGCAATTGGAGGACAAGGCAGAAACTTCTACTCAAGCTATGAGAAGATCTCAGAGAGAGAAGAAGAAACCTATCAGATTTGGGTATGACACATCACTTGTAACTAAACACTCTGTATATCTTGCAAAAGACTTGTTGAATGAAGAACCAGGTACCTATGAAGAAGCAATTACAAAGCCAGAATGGAGAGAAGCCATGGATGAGGAGATAGAAGCCCTCCAAGAGAGTGAAACTTGGGACTTGGTACCCAAGAAGGATACTATGAAGGTAATTGGATCCAGATGGATCTACAAATTGAAGAAGAATTCAGATGGAACAATTAACAGGTACAAAGCTAGGTTGGTAGCCAAGGGTTTTGCACAAACCCAAGGCATTGATTATGAGGAGACATTTTCTCCTGTGGCCAAGATGCCAACTATCAGAGTTTTGGTGAGTGTAGCTGCATCCAAGAATTGGAACATGTACCAATTGGATGTGAAGAATGCATTCCTAAATGGATGGATATCTGAAGAAGTCTACATGTCACAACCACCTGGCTATGAAGATCCAAAAAAGGTACATTATGTTTGTAAATTGAAGAAGGCTCTGTATGGTTTAAAGCAGGCACCTAGAGCATGGAACTACAGATTGACCACCTACCTCCAAGACCAAGGATTTGTGATGAGTAAAGCAGACACTTCTCTATTCATAAAGAGAAGTAATACAGAGGTAATTTACTTATGTGTTTATGTTGATGACATCATCATTACAGGGAATGATGTCAATGGGATTAGACACATCAAGGGTCAGATGATGAAAGAATTCAAGATTAGTGATCTTGGATTACTAAAATATTTTCTAGGTCTTGAATTGATCTACACAAACTCAGGTATATACATCACTCAAAAGAAGTATGTACAGGATATGGTCAAGAAGTTTGGTTTGCAGGATGCTAAGGTATCTACTACTCCAATGGAGGTTAACCAAAAGTTAAGTGCTCATGAAGGAGAAGAAATCAAAGACATTACAGGATATCAAAGTATGGTGGGTAGCTTAAACTATGCTACCTTGACAAGAATTGACATAGCATATGGAGTAAGTGTGCTTAGTCAATTCATGCACAAACCAAGGGTACCTCACCTAGAGGCAGCAAAGAAGATCTTGAAGTACCTCAAGGGAACTCAAAGTCATGGTTTGTATTTTCCTTATACATCAGATATTGACATTAAGGTTTACTCAGATGCAGATTGCGCAGGATGCAAGGATGATAGGAGAAGCACCTCAGGGTACATTTGTTTTGCAGGAGATAAGCCTATCTCTTGGTCAGCTAAGAAGCAACCTACAGTGGCATTGTCATCCACTGAAGCAGAGTATAGAGGACTTGCAAATGCTACTCAAGAAGCTATCTGGTTGAAGCTTCTTTATACAGAGTTAGGTCTACATACAAGACCACCTATTATCTTTGGAGACAATACTAGCTCTCTTCATCTTGCAGCAAACCCAATTTATCATGCCAGAACAAAGCACATAGAGGTTCATTACCACTATGTGAGAGAGAAATTGCTAAGTAAAGATATACAATTGACATATGTATCTACTAATATGCAATGTGCAGATTTACTTACAAAGGCATTGGATGGAACCAAGTTATGCAGATTCAAATCTATGATTGGATTGCAGGAAGTAATTGAAGAATGAAGAAGAAGACTTAAGCCAAAGTGTTTGGCTTGAGGGGGAGTTGTTGGTGCAAACAAGCCTACACACATTGGCTTGGACCCTTAGACTCATTAAAGACTAGCATGGATAAAGGTTTATCAAAGCTTCACTCAAAGCAAGGCTCATGTGAACATATGCTTATATGATCTTACTTCTTTACCCCTTGTAAAAGTCTAAGTGGCTTATCATTTGTTTGTAACCACTTTAAGTCATCCACCTACCACTAGAGTCATGGAAATTTGATTGTTGAGATGGAGAGAATATCTCCCTACTTTTAGAGGAGAGATTCAAGGGAGCCTAAGTTTGAAATTCAAATTCAAAAGAAGATCAAATACCTATAAAGCATGTAATGAAAAAGTCGCGGGTAACACTGTCATTCTAGCTCACTCCCCGAGGCTAAATCTCTTTGTAATTCATTGTGTGTGAAGGTTACTCCATAGCCAACACCACAATACCTCATCTAGCTCTGCTTGGCAAGCTAATGAGATTGTACAAACACATATATCAATAGAAGTATACATTCATCATCTCTGTTTTGTCTGAGTCACCTACTCCAAGTCTGTCAACTTCAAAGAAGCATTGCTCTGGATCTACTGAACCAAATCAAGTGTTCTATAGCTCATTGGAACCAGCTCAAAGTCTACTACAAGCATACAAAATTTCAAAGGATTCCATTCAGCCATTTGGGAGAAAATCGAGTCGAGGTGCACACTGGTATTTGTCTGCAGAGTTCCTGAAAAGTCGGGGGTGATTATAATTTTGCTAAACTTATTTCTCAGTGCATAGTTTGTCAATTGAAGTGATTCCACTTGTGATTGGTAGCTTACTAAGGTATATTGATACTCCCAAAAGGAATTGTTCCAATTTTAAGTGTGCTGGACACACTGAGTAAAAGTGAGCAGGTATCACTACAGAAATAGAAAGTTTTGCTTGATTCTTGAAGTACAAAGTTATCTGTTTTGGGTTGATCATTACCTAAACCATTTCCAAAGTACATATATGGTTTCTTTATGTCATTTGGAAGTTAAGCTAGTGTACTAAGCATTTCTGAAGAGAAAAGAGGGCAGGTGTGAAGCAGGTTTTGCAGCACCAACTGATTTCCTGAGTGCATCCATCCATCACTCTCAACACCTAGTACACCAAATGTGACAGTGCAAGCCTCTGAAAAAAATAAAACACCAGATGATTTGGGTAAAAAGCCACAAGGAAAACAAGTCCAAGAAGAAGCAGCAAAACAGGTTAGTCCTGGAGAAGAGAAAAGGTTACTAAAAGGTAAAGCAGTGTTGATGGAAGAAGAGATTGCAGTAAGGAAGGAGTTTAGTTGTGGATTAGTGGATTCAAGGTTTAAGACAATATGGACAAACCTATACATCAAACCTATTTCAAATTTAATGAAGGGAAGTTAGAAGCAGAAAAAGAAGCTCAATTATGCAGCTCAGTACATAAACAAGAAGACACAGATCAAATCAAAGAAACAGAGAAGGTAGTAGAAAAAATGAATTCCAAAGAGGTGAAAAAGGAAATATAGAAAAAGAGATAAATCAAAGTATAGAAGATATAGTTTATGATTTGAATCATAATGAGGAGTTCACAACTACAGAAGATCAGGGAAAAGAAGAAAACGTGGATCTCATGGATATAGATGAGCAAGAGGAAGGACAAAAGGAGCAGATAATCAATGATCAAATAAAGCTCTCTGTGGAGATTGATTCAACCACAACTCAGGAAAATAAAGTACAGGAAAAGGAAGAACAGGTCCTTGAAGAGGAACAACAAGGAATGGAGAAAAAGAACGTAGAAGAGATAACTAAAGAAACATCAGATCATGAGAAGGAAGAGGATCAGACATTGGAGTATGAGGAAGATGTTGCAGATAAAGAAGAAATGGAAACAGAAAAGGGCTATGAAGAACTGAAGAATGAGGCCATGGAATATGAGGAAGAATATGAAGAAGAGAATGACTCCAAGGAAGAAAAGCAGATAGAAGTAAGACAAATGGAATTAGAAGCTGGGTTGGAAAGGATACCCAAGGATATAAGATCTGCTTGCAAAGTTATTATGAGCAATATAGAAAAGTTCAGACCATCAAGTAGAAACATGATTATATCAGGGATGGTGGCTGAATTTGAGTTTGTAAAAGGCAGCAGAATCATTAATGAGCAAAAGAAAGAAAAGGAATAGTTAGTAGAACAGTTGAAGATTGTACAGGAACGAAATGAGGATTTGACCAAAAGAATAATCTCGTTAGAGGAACTGGAGATTCAACAACAGAATAAGATTCTATTTCTTGAATAGAAATGTGCAAAGCAAATAGAGCACAATAGCAAAATGGAGATGGAGTTGAAGAAAATTGAAGGGAAATACAGAACACTTCAGAGTTCATATCAAATTATGGTCAAAGCAAATGAGGAAATAAACAAGTTATTAATGGAAGAAGGTCAATTGAAAAAAGAGAGCAAGATTGTACAGGTAACACAAGATGAGAAGAAAGAATTGAATAAAGAAATCATAAGACTGCAAGCAGAGCTGAAGGAAGCTAAGGAGTTGGAAAAGCAAGCCAGTGTACATGCTGCCACTTCAATGAGAGGATATAATAAGTTACATATGGATATAGAAAAGGAAAGAAGTGATTGGCAGTTCAGTATAGAAAAAGAAAGAAATGAGTGGAAATCAGAAAAAGAATTATGGGCCTCTCAAAATAGAAGTTTAATGATGATGGTGGAAGAGTTATAGAGAAATTTGGAAAAGCCACAAACCTAGGTTGAAGAGCAGGTAGAAACTACAGAAGCAGAAGAATATGAAGTGGGAGATGATAACAGAATTCAACATGGTGATAAAAAAGAAAACAAAGTACCAGTGAAGGAGTACTTAGAGGAGTTTGTTTAGAGACTTCTAACAGACAGAGAATCTAGAATGGAATTTATTAGAAAAATGCATAATGAATATGAGGAACAGATTGTTAATTTTGCTTTGAACAAAGGGAAAAATCCTGATCAACACCATTGGGCAGCAGATGGCCTGGATATATGCTTTTGCATGGTCATTGAAAACATTAAAAACTATCAGCTGGCAAGGGTGGGAATATCAGCAAACAAGTATTTAGAATATGAAGAAGACATCAATGTGACAAAGGAATTATTTGAAAAAGCCAATCCTAAATGGAGAAACAGGTGGTTGGACACTAACAAAGAATGCAAGAAAATATGGAAAGAAGCACCAGTTCAGTTAAAAATCAATCCAGCTTATTGTCTAGTAGCAAGGAGAAGGGATTGGATAGTCAAAGGATAACTTGTTATAGATGTGGGGGAGAACATTTCATTAGAGACTCCCCACAACCTCCTACACTAAGAGTAGAGGGAGCTTATTGCAAGGATTGTGGCAGGGAACATTTAATAAAGGATTGTCAAATAAACCCTCAAAAACAACAAAACACATCTAATAACATACCATTAAGAATAGTCAACATAATGGAGCAAGAAGAATTGAGTGACCATGATCAAGTAAATGTAAATGCTATAACAAGAGCACAAGCTAAACAACAGGAAACAACTAAGGAAGAAGAATTCATTTCCAAAGGAAAAGAAAAACAGACAAAAATGGAAATGGGAGAGAAACATGAGAATGGGAAAAAATTTGGAAGAAGAGATTATAGAACACTCAAAAAATAGTCAACCTGAGAATAAACCAACTCAGCAAAAGGCAAAAAATTCACAAAGTTTGGAAACTTTGATAAGAGCATACAAGGGAAGAATTCAAGAGGGACCAAATCCTACAGACCATGTAATGGCTTACCCTATGCCAGATTTAGAGCATGAAAGAATGCAAAGATGCAAACAAATCATACAAGAAACACAACTCAAAATGAGGGAACCTGATAGTTGTCCAACAATAGTTGAGGAAGCAAATGCAACAGAAACAAGGAAAACTATTGATTTGGAAGATAATACACAAATAACCTTCCAAATCAATGTAGACAAGCAATGTAAATTTTTATACCACACCACAATGGAAGAATTGTTAAAACAAAATCCTCACTTACAACACAATATGAAAAAGTGGGAAGCAATACCATAGAATTTTGATCCACAACAACAAGAATTGGAGGAATTGTTGTACATTCCTATTGATAAAATAGGAGGATATTGTGAAGGACAAGAAGGGAACTCAACTCTCAGAATACAATTTGGTAAAAATCATGCCAAAGCTATATTGGATAGTGGATCAGGTGTGGCTGTCATGACTAAACAAACTTGGGAAAGATGGGGAAAAAATGAATTAGTACCCACTAAAATGAGATTACAACTTGTAGATGGATACATAGAAAAACCCCTAGGAATATGGGAAAAGGTGATTGTGGAAATATGTGGAATAGAAATAGAGCATACTTTTGCCATAGTTGAATTTCCACAATCCACTTCATATGAAATCATCCTAGGAAGACCATTCATGAGACAAATGCAAATTGTGCAAGATTGGGGTAATGATTGCCTATATCTTCAAAGTAAAGGAAGGATAACCAGAGTGAATTTAAGAAATGGTCAATATTATGACATGTCCCCTCAAGAATGGTTCAAAACACATCGAAATCGGGAACTAAGTGAAGAATCAGAGGTTGAAGACAAGAATGAAACAGAATCATCAATATGGAAATGTAATGTGATAAGGAACCTCACAAATAGAAAAAGAAGGTTAAGAAAAGAAGATTGTGTAGAAGAAAGGAAATCACAAGATGAGAGCTATATACCACAAAAATTCAAAGATGAAGAATTTGAGCCTTATGGTTGGAATCAGACTTTGACCACTATGGATCTAGCTAATGATGAGTATGTGGGAGTGAAATTCCAAAATGAAGAAGGATATGATATTTTTCACATAGGAATACGAATGATAAAAGTGTCAAAATCAGAAGAGGACCAAGAGGAAGGAATAATATTGAAAAATGGTAAAACACAATATTTGGAAGAAGTAGAAGCTATAGATGCAATAAAATACAAAATTTCAGGCAGAAATAGAAAAAACAAACACAAGGAAATAGAAAAAAATCAAGAAATAGAAAAAAATGAGAAAATAACAAACAAAGAGCAACAATTTGATGTACCTTCAAATTTCAAGACTTATGAAGTAGAAGACAGACTACTTCTCAAAGTGAAACCAAAGAGAGAAAAGAAAAAAGCATAGGCATATGACAATGAAGAACAAACTAAGAAGGTGATGATCACCTAAGAAGAAGGGGAAGAAAGACATATTGTAATAGCTGATGACATGAAAAATCAAGAGGAGGAAGCATTAAGGAATTTGGCTAGAAATTATAGGGATGTGTTTGCTTACAGTTACAAGGATTTGAAAGGAATTGACCCCAAAATCTGTGAACATAAGATTCCTATTACACCTGATGCAAAACCTAGCAAACAAAGACACTACACATTTAATGACAAATACTCTGCTAAAATAAAGGAAGAAATTGACAAGCTATTGGCTGCCAATTTCATCTATGAGATTGAGTATACAGAATGGATATCTCCTATAGTTGTAGTACCAAAAAAGAATAGGAAACTCAGGGTATGCATTAACTTGAAAAAGGTGAATGCTGCAACTATAAGGGATAGCTATCCATTACCCATAAGAGACCATCTTTTGGAAAGAGTTGCAGGAAAGGAGGTCTATAGTTTTTTGGATGGTTTATCAGGATACAATCAGTTACCCATAGCTTTGGAAGACCAACAAAAAACTGCCTTTTCCACAGAATGGGGAATCTATGCCTTTAGGGTTATGCCCTTTAGGTTCACTAATGCCCCAGCAACTTTTCAAAGGTTGATGTGTCATATCTTCAAAGAGTTCTTGAGGAATATAATGGAAATTTATGTGGATGATCTCTGTACTTTTTCATTCAAAAGACAAGATCATTTGAAAGATTTAGAAAATATATTGAGGAAATGTAGAACATATAGAGTATGTTTAAATCCACATTCTTTGTAAGACAATGGAGAATGTTAGGTCACATAGTCTCCAAAAATGGAATTTCAATTGATGAAAGAAAAATTAAGGCCATAGTGGAACTTCCAAGACCAACAAATGTAAAGGAACTTCAAACCTTCATGGGACATTGTGGGTATTATAGAAAGTTTGTATATAAGTTTGCAGACATGGAAAAACCTTTGTATGCTTTGATCACAAAATTTGAATGGACTAAAGTGTGTGACCAAGCTTTCGAGACTCTAAAAACTTGTTTGGTAACAGCACCAATTTTGAAAACCCCACAGTGGGATAAAATTTTCCATGTCCATGTGGATGCTTCAAACTATGCTTTGGGCTGTGTGTTAGCACAACCAATAGAAGGGAGCAAATTAGACTTCCCAGTTGCTTATGCTAGTAGGCAATTGAATTCAGCAGAAAAAAAATTACACAACCACTGTTTGGGAGGGATTGGGAATGATATTTGCTGTGAAAAAATATAGACATTACCTTTTGGCCAACAAGTTTAAATTCTTTGTGGATCACCAAGCTCTACTCTACTTAGTAAACAAACCTTGTCACACTAGCAGGATAGTCAGATGGTTTCTCCTACTGATGGAGTTTGAGTTTGAGGTAGTCGTCAGACAAGGGAAAACTCATTTGAGAGCAGACCATTTGTCCAGGATCCAAGCTAAAGAGCCAAGTTCACCTTTGGATGATGATTTTCCAGATACATATCTGTTCAAAGTAGAAAGTATTCTTGGATGGGCCATGACTTTAGTACCTTTGCTAACCATGGGACCCTGCAGAACAATTGGAAATAACACATATTTGGTACTACAAAGCAGGAATTTTATGCTGCTAGCTAGGCACTTGTATCACCTCAATCATATGAGCATATTGGAATATTGTACTCCAGAAGAGGGGCAACATGAATATCTGAGAAGAGCTCACTGTGGGAACCCTTGTGCTCATGCTTCCATGATAGTCACCCTAAATAATCTCAATAGAATGGGAGTGCATTGGCCTAATAAGATTCAAGATGTAACAAAATATATTGCCAACTGTCGGGAATGCCAATCCTTGCAAAATTCAGAGATTATAATCTTATATTGGTTTCAGAAAAACCCAAAGTGGAGTACGAGCATAATTGAGGAATTGAAAAGAAACAAGAAAGGAAAACAAGTAACAGCTAATGCAGACTCAAAAAATCTACAAATGATTTCTGAAGAGTATCAACTGATAGGAGATCAATTGTACATGAGAGGGATGGATGGATATTTAAGAATTTGTGTTCCTGAAAATAAATATATGGAGATGTTAGAGATGGCACATTCTGGAGTAATAGGAGGACATTTTTCAAGTGATAGGACTACTAAACTCATATTATATTCTGGTTTTTGGTGGCCAACTCTATTCCTTGATGCAAAAACATATGTAAAAAGATGTGACATATGTCAAAAAGTGAGTCAACCAAATAAAAGAGATAATAGGCCATTAGTACCATTGATTTATATGGTTGACACAACAGAGTCTGTCATATCCACATATAAAGATGTCAATGACCCAGCCTGTATTATATTGATTAGAGTAATGAGACTCATATCGGCATGTATAGAGACTTTTATAGATACAGATGTCAGAACTCTCAATTACATTGGTTCTAATTCACCATCTAATGCTTTATTATTTGATCTTAGTGAAACCCCAGACAGGATCTGTTTAATGGCTTATTATAGTAGAACAATATTTTTGGGAAGTCATTATCTTCAGATTTTTGGGGATGCATTTTATTATGGATTCTTTGAAAGAGAATTAGAAATCTTTGGAAACTTATCAATAGTAACAAAGTCTCGACTCACTCCCTATGAAGCTGCATACACGGAATACCTGAAGAAAGATGTAATAGATAAACCAGAGGCGGCTGTGCAATGGAGAAAAGCATTATTTGAAATGGTGAATAACTTGAACATTACAGAAAGGAAAAGTCATGACCTATTGTCACAAGTATATCAAAGAAAGAAGAAGTGAAGGAAGCACTCATTATACATCAGCAAGAATATCTTTTCTCAGGAGCCAAAAGGTTTAGGAGGGGAAGAATGTTGGAAGAATTATTTTTTTGAAGAGAAATATTTGTAAAATGACAAAAAATTGTAGAAATATTCATGCAAATGATGTAAAAATGAGGAAGAGTCTTCCTCATGTAAATTAGAATCATATGTATTTTTTTCTAGAATTTTTGGAAACTCTTTGATAGCATATTTTTAGATTAGAAGGGAAAAGGACCAAAATTCAAGTGTGAAAAGGGACTTTTGAAAATGTATAAAAGTTAATTTCCTCTATTATGAGAGGGTTGGTTAGTTGTATTTTGTGCTATCCAAGTAATGAGAAGAGTTTCCTGGAGAAAATCGTGATTCTTCCTTTTTGTGATTTTCTTTGATTTGTTGAGTCTATTCTATGTGTGATCCATGGAATTTGCAAGCTTCTATTGTGTATTTTTGAATAATGTGTACGAAGAGAGGTGATTCTTGATGAATTGAGTGAGAAAGTGCTATAGAATAGAGGTGGAGATGGAAATTGTCAATTTTCACAGAATCACGATTGTCTTGTCTGAAGGTTACACGTATCATTTTTGAGATTTGACTTCATAATTGTGTTCTGCTGAGAAAATAAAACACTTTAGGCACCAAGATCGTTGGAAATACTGTTGTTAAGCTCAAGATAATCAAAACCCTAGAAATTTCTCTTCATCTTCATCATTGCTCAGAAATTCAGTCATTTCTCTCTTATTCTTGGATTCCATTAACTAGAAGGGGCTGTGGTCTTTGTATACTTCCCATATTGACAAAAGTAAGATGTATTGTTGATTCTTTATGCTAAAATGATTGGAGATGACAACTCCAAAGGGTAACAACAAACAAATAGAAAAAGAAGGTTAAGAAAAGAAGATTGTGTAGAAGAAAGGAAATCACAAGATGAGAGCTATATACCACAAAAATTCAAAGATGAAGAATTTGAGCCTTATGGGTGGAATCAGATTTTGACCACTATGGATCTAGCTAATGATGAGTATGTGGGAGTGAAATTCTAAAATGAAGAAGGATATGATATTTTTCACATAGGAATACAAATGATAAAAGCGTCAAAATCAGAAGAGGACCAGGAGGAAAGAATAATATTGAAAAATGGTAAAATACAATATTTGGAAGAAGTAGAAGCTATAGATGCAATAAAAGACAAAATTTCAGGCAAAAATAGAAAAAACAAACACAAGGAAATTGAAAAAAATCAAGAAATAGAAAAAAATGAGAAAATAACAAACAAAGAGCAACAGTTTGATGTACCTTCAAATTTCAAGACTTATGAAGTAGAAGATAGACTACTTCTCAAAGTGAAACCAAAGAGAGAAAAGAAAAAAGGAGAGGCATATGACAATGAAGAACAAACTAAGAAGGTGATGATCACCCAGGAAGAAGGGGAAGAAAGAACAAACTAAGAAGGTGTGAATGTTGCAACTATAAGGGATAGCTATCCATTACGCATAAGAGACCATCTTTTGGAAAGAGTTGCAAGAAAAGAGGTCTATAGGTTTTTGGATGGTTTTTTAGGATACAATCAGGTACCCATAGCTTTGGAAGACCAACATAAAAGTACCTTTTCCATAGAATGGGGAATCTATGCCTTTAGGGTTATGCCCTTTGGGTTAACTAATGCCCCAACAACTTTTCAAAGATTGATGTGTCATATCTTCAAAGAGTTCCTAAGGAATATAATGGAAATTTATGTGGATGATCTTTGTACTTTTTCATTAAAAAGACAAGATCATTTGAAAGATTTAGAAAATATATTCAGGAAATGTAGAACATATAGAGTATGTTTAAATCCAGAGAAGTGTGTGTTCTTTGTAAGACAAGGGAGAATGTTAGGTCACATAGTCTCCAAAAATGGAATTTCAGCTGATGAAGGAAAAATTAAGGCCATAGTGGAACTTCCAAGACCAACAAATGTAAAGGAACTTCAAACCTTCATGGGACATTGTGGGTATTATAGAAAGTTTGTATACAAGTTTGCAGACATGGCAGACATCACAAAATTTGAATGGACTAAAGAGTGTGACCAAGCTCTTGAGACTCTAAAAACTTGTTTGATGATAGCACCAATTCTGAAAACCCCACAGTGTGATAAAATTTTCCATGTCCATGTGGATGCTTCAAACTATGCTTTGGGCTGTGTGTTAGCACAACCAATAGAAGGGAGCAAATTAGACTTCCCAGTTGATTATGCTAGTAGACAATTGAATTCAGCAGAAAAAAATTACACAACCACTAAGAGGGAGGGATTGGGAATGATATTTACTGTGAAAAAATATTAGTGGGAAATAACACACATTTGGTATTACAAAGCAGGAATTTTATGCTGCTAGCTGGGCACTTGTATCACCACAATCATATGGGCATATTGGAATATTGTACTCTAGAAGAGGAGCAACAAGAATATCTAAGAAGAGCTCACTTTTGGAACCCTTGTGCTCATGCTTCCATGATAGTCACCCTAAAAAATCTCAATAGAATGGGAGTACATTGGCCTAATAAGATTCAAGATGTAACAAAATATATTGCCAACTGCCAGGAATGCCAATGCTTGCAAAATTCAGAAATTATAACCTTATATTGGTTTCAGAAAAACCCAGAGTGGAGTACAAACATAATTGAGGAATTGAAAAGAAACAAGAAAGGAAAACAAGTAACAGCTAATGCAGACTCAAAAAATCTACAAATGATTTCTGAACAGTATCAACTGATAGGATATCAATGTACAGGATGGATGGATATTTAAGAATTTGTGTTCCTGAAAGTAAATACAAGGAAATGTTAGAGATGGCACATTCTGGAGTAGCAGGAGGACATTTTCAAGTGATAGGACTGCTAAACTCATATTATATTCTGGTTTTTGGTGGCCAACTCTATTCCCTGATGCAAAAACATATGTAGAAAGATGTGATATCTGTCCAAAAGTGAGTCAACCAAATAAAAGAGATAATATGCCATAAGTACCATTGATTTCAACAAGAGCATTTAGTAAATGGGGTTTGGATTTCATTGGACCCATACATCCTCCAGCAAAACAGTCTCATGCTGAATACATATTAGTAGCCACAGATTACCTGACTAAATGGGCAGAGGCCAAGGCTACAAAAAGGAATGATGCTCAGATCACTGCACGATTTCTCTATGAAAATATGATCACCAGATTTGGATTACCAATTGAGTTGGTAAGTGATAGGGGGACTCATTTTTTGAACCAAATCATAGAAAACATAACTGAATATTTCATGATCAGTCATAGAAAGTCAGCACCATATCACCCACAAGCCAATGGATTAGCAAAAAGTACTAATAAAGTACTTTGCACTGTGTTGTCAAAACTGGTAAACACAAATAGGAATGACTGGGATTTGCAACTTAATCATGTCTTATGGGCTTATAGAGTGGCATACAAAATTGCACTAAGAACCACACCATTTAATATGGTATATGGACAAAATGCAGTTCTGCCTTTAGAATTCCTTATTCCAACACTAAGGGTGGGTAGTCAATACTTATGGACTGGACATGAATTATCTGAGAGAATGGTGGAATTGGAAAAACTAGGAGCTTCTAGACTTCAAGCAATCATGAGCATATATGCAGATAAGAGAAGGCAGAAAGCTTATCATGATGTGCATATTAAGGAAAAAGACTTACAAGAAGGAGATTTAGTTCTGGCCTACACAGTAAAGGAAAATCAAAATAAATGTTAGAAGAAAGGGCATGGACCATATATCATCAATCAGATTAGTAATAGTGGAGCTATTCAATTAGCTAATATAGATGGAGAAATCATGCCAAACTTTATAAGTGGATGTAGGGTAAAAAGGTATGATCTTCCATTAACTGTTTTTGAATGGATAAGAATACATCAAGCTCAAAACAAGAAAAAAGAAAAGGAGAAAATTAGGAATGAGGCTCAACAGGAGGCAAAGGAAAGGATAAGAAAATTCAAGGAGCTTAGAGAAGTCCTTTTATGTGAAACACCTTCAAGAGTAAGAGAGAATTTGCCTGTTATAACAATGGATTTTCCGGATGAAAAAATCAAGGTTTTGATAGATTCAAGTGCACAAGTAAATTTGATCAGTTCAGCTTTGTTGGAAAAATTTAACCTAAAAAGGATTGAAAGCAAAACACTTATCAAAACCTTAGAAGGTCAGATAATACAAAGCATGTCTTCACTATCTATTAAAGTTAAGTTCAATGGAGAATATATGAAAATAGATTGTGAAGAATGGTCAGATCATATGATGAGTGGGAAATTGATTCTGGGACAACCATGGCTTAGTCAAGGTAAAGTAATTTTGGATTTTGAAAATATGAAGCTTAAATTGACATTAAATAATAAAACATTTTTAATGTTTTTGTTGAGTGATGAAGAACAAGAAAAGCAACAGGATACCTATGACTCAGAATTGGAGGGATTTACTTTTTCAATAGAAGAAACAAAGAAATCACAAACACCACCTCTTCATGACCAAATTTACTTCAATAAAAAACAAGAGAAAATTGAAGAAACAAAAGATGTTGAAAACAAAAGAAGGGTGGCAAGTATGGAATGATCAAAAGAATCAAGGCATCAAGACAGAAAGAATGTGGAAACAAAGTACATACAGGCACTGCCCATCAAAACAAATTCCCATAACTAAATGGATATGGAAGCCAAAAACTTCCAAATATAGCTTATCAAAAGAAGATGGTTTTGTTCTTAGAACAAAGTCAACAGGAATTAAGTATTATTGGGTGAAAAAATCAGATCTGATTCAATGGAAAGGAAACAAGCAGGAAGATACTAAAATAGCTCAAAAAAGTATACAGAGTTACGGATGGAGGGAAAGACTTATCTGATACACACATGGGATTCTTGAAGAAATTCAAAAATTTAAAAGAAGGAAATCATGACAACTGGGAGATTATTTCCATTTGACTCTACCTTATTCTCTTTCTAAGAAAAGAAATACGAGGGCAAGAGAGAGAAGTGGAGGAAGTTATTATTATTTAAAAAAAAAAAAGAGAAACAAGAGAAAAGAGAAGAGAAAAAGAGAAGAGAAAAAGAGAAAAAAAAGAGTAAGAGAAAAATTAGATTTTAAAAAAAAAGAGAAAGAAGGAAAAACTTATCAATTCTTTTGTAATCTCTTTGTTATATAAGTTATATTGCACAAGCAAGATATAGGGTGTAATTTAGCAGGTTTCTATTTTTTCATTCAATTTTTCTTTTTTCAGTTGTTCTTTTTATCATTAAAGAAAATATAAAAAAAGAGCTGTTAAAAGGAAAGAGAGCACTAGAAATCCTGCTACACATGTAATGATCACTTCAACTGAGTTTTTACATGTGACACAAATAAGAAAGTCAGAATTTCTCTAAGGTTTTATGTTCATTTCTTTTTCATTTTTATCCCAAGAACAAATGTGATTTTTATTTATGATCTTGTGACTCGTGTGGTGGAGTTTTCTTTCCTGTGTGATGTTATATTTTCTCCAGAATGGTGAATCCAAAGGAACTACCAATCCATGATTTTAAAGCAGACTCAGTAACTCTGTCTATAGGATATTGGTTCTTGGACAGTGAAGCCGCAATAAAAGAAGTGGAGCTAGAGACTGATGAAGAGCGGGAAATTCCAGAAACAGAAAAGGTAGCCAAGGAACTCAAGGAAACTTTGGGTATCATTGGATAGCACATTTTTCCTGTAGGAGTTGGAGGTCATAAGTACACCATGTTGTGCCAAGAATTTTACAAATTCCAAAAAATTGCAGTTAATTACAAAAGATGGAAAGCAGTGGGATTACATACACTGTTGGATGAACCCATATTCTTCATAGACTTTGAAAGAGTGGCGCAGGTAATGAACAGTTTGTTGGAAGTTGGAAAAGGAAATGATGCATATTTCAGGTGTTTTATCAAGGATAAGGAGAACAAAGAAGTGAACATTACTATAAAAGCAGAGCATATCAGGGCAGCCCTTCAGTTTCATACCATGGGAACTAAGCTGGACAAAAGTTTTGTCAAGAAAAATAAAGCAACCTATGCACGATATTCCAAATTCTCTGATTTTAAAGGAAAAGAGAATGAAGAGTATGCTATTAGAATGTTCCTTCAATACTTCTGTTTTCCAAAACTACCTAGATACACCATGCCACACAAGCCAGTGACATTAATCATGTTCAATAATAAGGACAGAACCAAGCCTTTTGGAGTAATGGATGTAACTCCATATATTCACGAACAATTAAAGGAAATAGTGAAACATTGGGAGCAAAGGAAGTTCATGAATGGAGCTCAATTTCTAACAAGAATTATATATCATGTTCTAGGGATGGAGGATCAATTGCAATTGGCTCCAGAAGCTCAATACTTCAGAAGCTTGATGACAAGAATCAAAAGTCCTTCCAGGATGATGTCTGTAAGAGAGGCAGAAGGCCAACCAAGCATGAGGGGAGCAGAAAGGAAAAGAAAGGGAGTCTCAGAAGAAGTCATTCAAGTAAAAAAAAGAATATTGGATCCGAGAAAAGTGGAATTGGAACAGGTGGAAGCAACTAAGGAAGAACATGAAGCTGCTCAGAAGGAAGCTCAGTCTTCGAATGACCCTCATGCACCTCAGATAAGCAAAGAGCAATTGTATACTTATTTGACTCAAGGAAACAATAAAAGGGCAGTATATGAAGCCCAATATCAAAAAATGTTGGAAGACTATTCATGCAAAGCAACTGACTCGATACAAGAAGAAGTGGAACACTATGAAGAGTTGCATGATCAGATGATGGCAGTAGAGACTGAAGAGGTTTTTGTTAAAAAGGAAGTAGAACTATTGGCTTACTTCAAGGAGTTACAAGGTCCTCCTGAAATTAGGACCATAGTGGTAGTGAAGAAGAAGGTTCAGAAGAAACCTGTGCAGAAAAGGAAGTTGACTAAGAAAAATAAAGGAAAAGGAGTAGTAGAACCTGTTCAAAGGACGGGGACAGAAAAAGTGTTAGTAGAAGAAAAAAAGCAGGAGGAATCCATTGTTATAGAGGAATCAAGAATGGACAAATCAGAAATAGTAGGCTCTTCACAATTCTCTTCAGATTCTGAGAGTGACATTGAAAACTTCTTATTGAAAAGTTTGAATCTATCAGTGCCTAGTACACCAAATGTGACAGTGGAAGCCTCTGAAAAAGATAGAACACCAGATCATTTGGGTAAAAAGCCACAAGGAAAACAAGTCTAGGAAGAAGCTGGAAAAGAGGTTAGTCCTGGAGAAGAGAAAAGGTTACTAAAAGGTAAAGCAGTGTTGAATGAAGAAGAGATTGCAGTAAGGAAGGAGTTTAGTTGTGGATTAGTGGATTCAAGGTTTAAGACAATATGGACAAAACATGTACATCAAACCTATTTCAAATTTAATGAAGGGAAGTTAGAAGCAGAAAAAGAAGCTCAGTTATGCAGCTCAATACATAAGCAAGAAGACACAGATCAAATCAAAGAAACTGAGAAGGTAGTAGAAAAAATGAGTTCCAAAGAGGTGAAAGGAGAAAATATAGAAAAAGAGATAAATCAAAGTATAGAAGATATACTTTATGATTTGAATCATAATGAGGAGTTCATAACTACAGAAGATCAGGGAAAAGAAGAAGACTTGGATCTCATGGATATAGATGAGCAAAAGGAAGGACAAAAGGTGCAGATAATCAATGATCAAATAAAGCTCTCTGTGGAGATTGATTCCACCACAACTCAGGAAAATAAACTGTAGGAAAAGGAAGAACAGGTCCTTGAAGAGGAACAACAAGGAATGGAGAAAAAGAAGGCAGAAGAGATAACTAAAGAAACATCAGATCATGAGAAGGAAGAGTATCACACATTGGAGTATGAGGAAGATGTTGCAGATAAGGAAGAAATGGAAACAGAAAAGGGCTATGAAGAACAGAAGAATCAGGTCATGGAATATGAGAAAGAATATGAAGAAGAGAATGACTGCAAGGAAGAGAAGCAGATAGAAGTAAGACAAATGGAATTAGAAGCTGGGTTGGAAAGGATAACCAAGGATATAAGATCTGCTTGCAAAGTTATTATGAGCAATATAGAACAGTTCAGACCATCAAGTAGAAATATGATTATATCAAGGATGGTGGCTAAATCTGAGTTTGTAAATGGTAGCAGAATCATTAATAAGCAAAAGAAAGAAAAGGAACAGTTAGTAGAACAGTTGAAGATTGTATAGGAACGAAATGAGGATTTGACCAAAAGAATAATCTCGTTAGAGGAACTGGAGATTCAGCAACATAATAAGATTCTATTTCTTGAAGAGAAATGTGCAAAGCAAATAGAGCACAGTAGCAAAATGGAGATGGAGCTGAAGAAAATTGAAGGGAAATATAGAACACTTCAGAGTTCATATCAAATTATGGTCAAAGAAAATGAGGAAATAAACAAGTTATTAATGGAAGAAGGCCAATTGAAAGAAGAGAGCAAGATTGTACAGGTAACACAAGATGAGAAGGAAGAATTGAATAAAGAAATCATAAGACTACAAGCAGAGCTGAAGGAAGCTAAGGAGTTGGAAAAGCAAGCCAGTGTAGATTCTGCGACTTCAATGAGAGGATATAATAAGTTACATATGGATATAGAAAAGGAAAGAACTGATTGGAAGTTGAGTATAGAAAAAGAAAGAAATGAGTGGAAATCAAAAAAAGAATTGTGGACCTCTCAAAATAGAAGTTTAATGATGATGTTGGAAGAGTTACAGAAAAAATTGGAAAAGCCGCAAACCCAGGTTGAAGAGCAGGTAGAAACTACACAAGCAGAAAAATATGAAGTGGGAGATGATAACAAAATTCAACATGGTGATAAACAAGAAAACAAAGTACCAGTGGAGGAGTACTCAGAGGAGTTTGTTCAGAGACTTCTAACAGACAGAGAATCTAGAATGGAATTTATTAGAAAAATGCATAATGAATATGAGGAACAGATTGTTAATTTTGCTTTGAACAAAGGGATAAATCCTGATCAACACCATTGGGCAACAGATGGCCTGGGTATACCCTTTTGCATGATCATTGAAAGCATTAAAAACTATCAGCTGGCAAGGGTGGGAATATCACCAAACAAGTATTTAGAATATGAAGAAGACATCAATGTGACAAAGGAATTATTTAAAAAAGCCAATCCTAAATGGAGAAACAGGTGCACTACAACAGATCGATGGTATACCGAGGTTTTTACCAAGGAAAATGAACGCGGCTTTATTTGCCACGACGCCGGTGTAAAGATCGGTTTGCGCATCGGTACCAAAGAGTCGGTATAGGCATCCGTATATGCATCGGTATATACGTCGGTATAGGTGTCGGTATATGCTTCGGTATAAACGTCCGTATATGCGTCGGTAATCGGCTTCTGCTACGTTGCCTCTTGGGTGTACTGACGGTTATTCCGATGACACTACTGGGAGTACCGTCGCGTATACCGACGACCATACCTGCAAATTTGGGTAGAGTGTTTTGTCTTTTGCTATAGCAACATTACCATGATGTTGCTTAACAAAAGACAATACACTCTGCCCAAAAAAAACCGAGTACATGTGATGTGTACTCTAATGATAATTGAAATATGATTTCATGAAACAGAGTATTATTGTACACAAAAGAGATAATCAGAATGAACAATGAACCATGTACAAAAGAAGTTATATATTTCAATAATGAAGCATGTACAAGAGTGTGGCAAACCATTGTCATATATGACGCTTTTACAAAATGTGGCAAAGCAATGTATTGCCATATGGAAATCAAATACAAAATATTGGTCTTCCACTGCCATACACATGCAAAGAACGTTCCATATCAACAGTCCTGCAACAAAGAACATTAACAGAATGAGATAAATTCACATGAAAATTACAAACAAGTAAAAACCAAGTTTATAATTTAATTACCTCATCGCAAATGCTCCCATGAAACTATCGCACCGCGTCCCTCCAAGTCCTGCAATAGTGCAGTCAACCCATGACTATATCCGTAAGACTCCTCCGTTCGTGTTAGAGGATGACCTATTGCCAGCTCCTGAAACAAATATAAAAAGATTAGAGAAACATATATGAGAAATTTAACATAAATAAATTCAATAAATGAAATGGTACTTACAAACTCATGACGCATCGTGTCATATCAGCTGCTGCCCAAATGTGACGGTCCAATCGTGTCTAGACGTGTGGCTGCGGCATTTCGCTGCTGGCGATATCGATCAGGAGTCTTCTGCTGCTCTTCATGAATCATGTCCCACTCCTCAGCATCTAACCACACAGGCTTTGGTAAGCCTTATCTGAATGCATCACGAGCCTCGGATCGTCGATGCGACATGACCGCATGTGTGGTGTGCAGAATCCACTCTGAACTGACAATCGACTATCCATCGGCTGGTCGGAACTCCTGGTAAATCGTCTGTGTGATATAATTCTTCCGATCTTTATCTTGTTCACTCCATTTCAGCATGATGGAGTGTCCAAACTGGATGGAGCAAAGCTGTCGTATGCGTGCACACATTGCTTTGCCAGCCGCATCGATCACCGGAGCTCCATCTCGGATACTATACACCTTGGAGTCATCATGGTCATGAGCACCCCAAGGTGTACGTGGTGTACTGCGTGGTGTACTGCGTGGCGTACCTACATCTGAGGTACTCATCCTAGGAGTAGAAGCGGGCGACACAACATCCGTCTCACTGCCTCCACAACAACCGCCTCCTCCGCCTCCAGACCTACCTGTAGATCCACTCCTAGAACCTCTTGCTCCAGAGCGTGACCTCGATCTACGAGACGGGCCAGACCCTGTATCGCGCTGAGGTGTCGAACGCACATGTCTACTAGTAGACCTAGTAGGAGATGGCTGCAAAGATGGTCGTGGTGGAGTCACAAAGCTAGGAGACATACCTCCTACGGGAGTAGCACCACCCGCAGGAGTGACACCGGCGGGATTGACACCGATGGGAGTGAGGCCAGCGGGAGTGAGGCCGGCAGGAGTAAGGCCGCGAGGAGTGAGGCCGGGAGGAGTGCTACCACGAGTGATCCAATACTGTGACGCAGCGTCCATATACGTAGGAGGAACCTGAGAGATGAACTCCAAAAACTGCTCCTCTGTCATGGAATGTGGAGTGACTAGAGGACTGTCTCCCATCGTGCTCTGTAATAAAAGAACTCAAATAATTAGCATGCGATAAGAAAAATAATATAGGGAATAAAAAAAAAAACCAAAAATTAGTACGTACAAGTGTCTTATTCAAAAGTCCTCTATTCTAGCATCCTCTTGAAGATCCGATGCACCGAGAATATCTATCTCTATATTGATGGCTTCTAAATCACTTGCTATGCTGGTTTCCTCCTGATCATCGTCTATTGCTTTGTCTTCTCGAAGAATGACCTCTTCTTCAATGACCTCTTCTTCTCAAACAATGACCTCTTCCTCCTCACCTATCGAATGAATCTCTGAGTCCACTAGAGATGGACTTTCTTCTACATCTATGTTTTCACAATTTTTTCTACTACGTGGAGCAACTTGTAAAACAAATAGCCACTCTGGGTCTTTTGAATCTGGTATAAAAGCAACTTGCTCACAGTGTTCGGGAAGTACAAATGTATCCCTTTCATCTGTCCATAATCTTGTGGAGTCGACCTGCTTCCTTTGCTTGTGAAATCACTGCATCTAGCCATCTGCTCGTTGGGAAAGGTGGGAGAGGTCGAAGATTTTCTGGAAGAGGCAAAAATCGAGTGGAACGATTTCTTCGAAACTGAGCTCTTTCCTTTGCGTTAGTTTCCTTGGCAAGTTCATACCTTTCTAACCACTTTTGCGTAGGCTCAGAGTTAACTATGCAAAACTTCATTGCCTTCTCTCTGAAAGCTGCATCCATTTTTCTTGGCAATCCTTTACCTTGTGGTTCATCGCCTACGAGACGAACATCTTCATCATCGCTCCATAAGCAATGCATTTTGGGATCCGATATACGTAGAAACTCAGTTATGAATACAAGAGATTCTTGTACAAGCCATCCCTCTGCCATGCTATCCTCTAGACGTGCTCTCTGTCGAACAAACCCTTTTAATGTCTTCATAAAGCGCTCTAAGAAGAACATCCATCGACTATGGACAGTTCCTGCTATTGCAACTTTATCTATTACATGAACCAGTAAATGAAGTTGAATAGTGAGAATACTTGTGGGAAAGTATTTCTCTACCATACAAACAACCTCGATAGCATTGAGTTTCGCACTCTCTATGCTATCTCTATTTATCTCTTTAGAAGATATCCACCGTACTAAAGAACTAATTTTATAAATGGTTTTTCGTACATCCTCTCAAAAGACAATCTTTTAGGGCTACAGGGAGCACAAACTGTAAAAACTTGTGCCAATCATGAGACTTGAGTCCTGCAAGATCGTCGTTTCGTGTGAAAGCAGTCTTTAGACATCTCATGCATCCAGTAGGTGTACGAAACTTTGAAATTGTTTTCTTCACTTGTTGCTCTTCCATCCTGCGAAGCACCCAAGGAGCTCTTGGTAACGATACTATTCCGTTGGGCTTAGTAATTGCCCACAACTCTCGCATATGACCTCGCTCTTCTAAGTCGTCCCTTTGTGCTTTGCTTTCTTTTTTTCCGATCAAAGTTTTCCAAAGCATCTCTCCCACATTCTTGAAAATATGCATCGGGTCAACCAAATGATTGATCACCAATTCACTCCAATAAGGGAGTTCATGAAAAATGGACAACCGTTTCATGCCAGCAACTGGATTTTCTGAATCCCACAGTTGTTTCCAATCGCTAGCTTTCATTTGGTGTTGCGCTTGTGGACCAATTTGTCCTTCACATAAAACATGCCCATCAGGCAAATATCTATGATGTCCTTCATAGACAGTTTTACGTAGTCCTTTGGAATAGCGTGCTTCGAGTCGTGGTCCGCATAAAGGACAAGCATGGTAACCCGAAATCGATAAACCTGAACATTCACCATAACCAGGCCAATCATGCATTGTCCACATAAGTATGCCTTGCACTCACACGTCTTGTCTTCTTATAGGTTGAGACATGTCACGCATAGTGATCCCATCCCATAAAATGCGTAGTTCTTCCACAAGTGGTGCAAGATATACATCCATGTTTTTTAACTTATACTTACCTGGTACAATAAGAGCTAATAATAAATGATCTTTCTTTGTGGCCAACCATGGTGGGATATTATAATTGACCAAACATACGGGCCATGTGCTCCATGAAGAACTACGTAATCCAAATGGATTCACTCCATCCATAGCTAGGCCTAGACGTATGGATCGAGGCTCACTAGCAAAATCTCGCCACTTACTATCTATGTGCTTCCAAGCATCAGAGTCAGCTGGCACTTGCATTACATTATCTGTAGACCTGCTCTTTGTATGCCATGACATTAACTCAACTATAGATTTGCATCTAAACATGTTCTTAATTCATGGAATGATAGGAAAGTGGCGAAGAACCTTTGCGGGGATTGCTTCGCCTATAACGTCTTCTTTAAATCTATTTGCTCCACACTTTGGACATACGTGGAGATGCTCATAATCATTCCGAAAGAGAATGCAATCATTCGGACAAGCATGAATTTTAGTATAATCCATTCCAATGGACTGTAAAAGTTTTTTCGCATCTCCATGTGTTGGAGGCATGTCATTGCCCTCTGGCAAAATTTGATCTTTAAGAAGCCTGCAATAAGCAATTAAAATGATATTAGTAAATGAAGTTATTGTGATACAACAATGAAAGCCAATTTTTTCTCCACTTACCTGAACAATTCAGTGACACTACTATTTGACCATCCATAAATGGATTGCAGATTGAGCATCGCGAGTGAAGCATGTAGTACAGATATCTTTGCTCCATTGTAAAGTTGTAAACGAGCTAATCTTCGCATGTTTTCATATTCTTCATCAACTTCTGATCGTGGAATTTCTGTTGTGTCCATGAAACTCTCGACACCTTCTTCACCATCATGATCTTCATCCATCTCATAAAATGCTTCAAGCATCTCTTCCATATGTTCATTCTGTGTAATATTATTAGTGCTTGCTTCTACGTCTAAGTCCTTTTTTGCTCTCTTTTGTCCACGAGAGGTTACCAGTGCAATGTCGTTTGGGTCCATTTGCTCACCTGGGGGACCATGCGAATGATAGCGTAGGTTTTCCAATCGACTCCTATCAAAGGATCAATACTCTCTAACATGTGCAGTACAAATCTGTCGTTTCCGATAAATTTGATACTTGCACTGTGTGCAAGGACATGCCATTCTCTCTTCAGGATCCAAAGAAGCCATCTGCTACAATACGAACATTTTAGAACATTTTAGAACATTTGTTTTTTTATTAAACCTAAAAATTTAACTCTTAAAGACCTAAATACTTAAATATCCAAAAAAACTTAAAACCCTAGTTTTAAAACCCTAATCTATATAGCTATCCTACTATATATTCGGTTTTTTTCTTGATTGATCCTATTTTATATATATATTTATTTATTTATTCAGATCTTTTTCCTCTTAATTAAGTTATATGTATGCCTAAACCCTAAAACCCTAATTTTAAAGATCTAGACCAAAATTATGTATATTTCTATACACATGTCTATATACATGTATATATGTATGATATGTGTATGTGTATGTGTGTATATATGTTATGTAGGTGTTTAAACCCTAAAACCCTAATCCAAATGACCTAGAACTAAAACATGTATATATATGTATGCATGTGTATATATATGTGTATATGTATATATATGTGAATATAGATAGGTATATAAGTATGTGTGTTTGTGTATTGTAAATACATTCACCCTATTTAAAATGATTAAATTTAAACCTATTTTTATATATTTAATCATATATATTTCATTTATTTATTTAAAATACTAGTTCTTATCATATTTTATTATCTATATAATTATCCTACCTTATATATATATTTATTTATATATTCAGATTTTTTTCTTACTTAATTATATTTAATTATATATATTTAATTAGATAATTTAAAACACTAGTTCTTTTTATATTTATTTATATATATAATTATCTTATTTTATATATATATTTATTTATATATTCAGATTTTTTTTCTTACGTAATCCTATTTTTATATATTTAATTTTATATATTTAATTATAAATATTTAAAACAATTATTTAAAACACTATTTCTTTTTATATTTATTTATGTATATAATTATCTTATTTTATATATATTTTATTTATATATTCAGATTTTTTTTCCTTACGTAATCCTATTTTTATATATTTAATTTTATAAATTTAATTATATATATTTAATTAAATTATTTAAAACACTAGTTCTTTTTATATTATTTATGTATATTAATATCTTATTATATATATATATATATTTATTTATATATTCAGATTTTTTTCCTTACGTAATCCTATTTTTATATATTTAATTTTATATATCTAATTATAAACATTTAATTAAATTATTTAAAACACTAGTTCTTTTTATATTTATTTATGTATATAATTATCTTATTATATATATATATTTATTTATATATTCAGATTTTTTTCCTTACGTAATCCTATTTTTATATATTTAATTTTATATATTTAATTAAAACCCTAATCTTAAAATTCTAGATCTGAAAAACTAAACCCTAAAACCCTAATCTTAAATATCTAGAGCTAAATTATGTATATTTCTGTATACATGTGTATATACATGTATATATGTATTATATGTGCATGTGTATGTGTGCATATATGTTTTGTAGGTGTTAAAACCCTAGAACCCTAATCTTAAAGATTTAAATCTAAAATATGTATATTTTTGTATGCATGTGTATCTACATGTATGTATGTATTATATGTATATGTGTGTTTGTGTATATATGTTATCTACGTATTAAAACCCTAAAACCCTAATCAGAATGACTTAGACTTAAATCAGAAATACTAAACCCTAAACCCTAATCTTAAATATCTAGACCTAAAATACGCATATTTCTGTATACATGTGTATATACATGTATATATGTATTATATGTGCATGTGTATGTGTGCATATATGTTTTGTAGGTGTTAAAACCCTAAAACCCTAATCTTAAAGATTTAAATCTAAAATATGTATATTTTTGTATGCACGTGTATCTACATGTATGTATGTATTATATGTATATGTGTGTTTGTGTATATATGTTATCTACATATTAAAATCCTAAAACCCTAATCAGAAAGACTTAGACTTAAATCTGAAATACTAAACCCTAAAACCCTAATCTTAAATATCTAGACCTAAAATACGAATATTTCTGTATACATGTGTATATGCATGTATATATGTATTATATGTGCATGTGTATGTGTGCATATATGTTATGTAGGTGTTAAAACCCTAAAACCCTAATCTTAAAGATTTAAATCTAAAATATGTATATTTCTGTATGCATGTGTATCTACATGTATGTATGTACTATATGTATATGTGTGTTTGTGTATATATGTTATCTACGTATTAAAACCCTAAAACCCTAATAAGAAAGACTTAAACTTAAATCTGAAATACTAAACCCTAAAACCCTAATCTTAAATATCTAGACCTAAAATACATATATTTCTGTATACATGTGTATATGCATGTATATATATTATATGTGCATGTGTATGTGTGCATATATGTTATGTAGGTGTTAAAACCCTAAAACCCTAATCTTAAAGATTTAAATCTAAAATATGTATATTTTTGTATGCATGTGTATCTACCTGTATGTATGTATTATATGTATATATGTGTTTCTGTATATATGTTATCTACGTATTAAAACCCTAAAACCCTAATCAGAAAGACTTAGACTTAAATTTGAAATACTAAACCCTAATCTTAAATATCTATACCTAAAATATGTATATTTCTGTATACATGTGTATATACATGTATATATATATACACTATGTGTATGTGTATGTATGTGTGAATAGCATAAAAACCCTAATCCTATTTTTATATATTTGATGTAAAAAAACAACTTCAAAATAAAAATAGGATTATATGTGTGTATGTATGCATGTGTGTATATATGTGTGTGTATGTATGCATGTGTACATGTATGTGTGTGTGTATGTATGCATGTGTATACATGTGTGTGTATGTGTATGTATGTGTATGTAGGCATGCATGTGTGTGCATGTGTGTGTACGTGTGTGTATGTATGCATGCATGTATGTGTATGTCTGTGTATTTGTATGCATGTGTATACATGTGTGTGTATGTATACATGCATGTGTGTATATGTGTGTATGTATGCATGTGTGTATATATGTGTGTATGCATGCATGTGTGTATATGTGTGTGTATGTATGCATGCATGTGTGTATATGTGTGTATATATGCATGTGTGTATGTATGTGTGTATATGTGTGTGTGTGTATGTGTATGTATGCATATGTGTATATATGTGTGTGTATGTATGTGTGTATGCATGTGTGTGTATGTATGCATGTGTGTAAATTTATGTGTGTGTATGCATGCATGTGGGTATATGTGTGTGTGTGTGTAAGCATGCATGTGTGTATAGGTGTGTGTATGTAAGCATGCATGTGTGTACATGTATGTGTGTATGTATGCATATGTGTACATGTATGTGTGTATGTATGCATGTGTAAATGTGTAAATCTATGTGTATGTGTGTGTGTATGTATGCTCTATTTTCCTATCTCTATCTTCGTTTCTCTTCTCTCTATCTTCCTTTCTCTTCTCTCTCTCTCTTTCTTTCTCTCTCTGCGTAATGTAGGTCGTCTATCGTCCAATTCCAAACAATCGACGCCAAAGAACTTCTGCAAAATCATAGAAAAGAGAAATTACAAACCCTAAAGCATAGAGAAACACAAATGCTAACAGTACGCGCAGCACTTACCAAGATGTGAGATCTAAGCCGAGAGAGAGTGTGTGTGTGTAGAGAGAGAGATCCGTGTGTGTGTGTGTGCACAAAAAAATGGAGGTCGCAATTCGGTTCGCGCACGCAAGTTCGACAGAAGACCAGCAGTACTCAAACACGCGCAAAAATGTGAAGTTTTGCTCTCGGGTTCGCGGTATGTTTAAAACTCGCCACTGATATAGGCACCGGTATGGGCATCGGTATATGCACCGGTAGTTCCCAATAAATTACCGATGCTCATACCGATGCCTATACCGATGCATATACCGATGCGCATACCGGCGGCTATGGGCCACACCGACGATCCATTTAAAATGGTCATACCGAAGGTCACTTGACCGCCCGTATCTCTTAGTGAGATTTTTCGAGGCCTATACCGACGCCGACTGTGACCGTCAGTATATGAAGCGTCGGTAAGCCCCTCATATGTTGTAGTGGTGGTTGGACACTAACAAAGAATGCAAGAAAATATGGAAAGAAGCACCAATTCAGTTAGAAATCAATCCAGCTTATTGTCGAGTAGCAAGGAGAAGGGATTGGATAGTCTTTTGGGAAAGAAGGAATGCAGGACAGATTCCATCAAAATGGATGAATTTCCGAAAGATAGCAGGACGGAAGACAAGAACATGGCCAACAAAGAAATATATGGTTGACACAGCAGAGTCCGTCATATCTACATATAAAGATGTCAATGACCCAGCCTGTATTCTATTGATCAGAGTAATGAGACTCATATTGGCATGTATAGAGACTTTTACAGATACAGATGTCAGAACTCTCAATTACATTGGTTTTAATTCACCATCTGATGCTTTATTATTTGATCTTAGTGAAACCCCAGACAGGATCTGTTTATTACAGTAGAATAATATTTAATGGCTTATTACAGTAGAACAATATTTTTGGGTAGTCATTATCTTCAGATTTTTGAGGATGCATTTGATTATGGATTCTTTGAAAGAGAATCAGAAATCTTGGAAACTTATCAGTAGTAACAAAGTCTCGACTCACAACCTATGAAGTTGCATACACGGAATACCTGAAGAAAGATGTAATAGATAAACCAGAGGCTACTGTGCAATGGAGAAAAGCATTATTTGAAATGGTGAATAACTTGAACATTACAGAAAGAGAAAGTCATGACCTACTCTCAGAGGTATATCAAAGAAAGAAGAACTGAAGGAAGCACTCATTATACATAAGCAAGAATATCTTTTGTGAGGAGCCAAAAGGTTTAGGAGGGGAAGAATGTTGGAAGAAGTATTTTTTTGAAGAGAAATATTTGTAAAATGACAAGAAATTGTAGGAATATTTATGCAAATGATGTAAAAATGAGGAAGAGTCTTCCTCATGGAAATTAGAATCCTATGTATTTTTTTTCTAGAATTTTTGGAAACTCTTTGATAGCATATTTTTAGATTAGAAGGGAAAAGGGCCAAAATTCAAGTGTGAAAAGGGACACTTGAAAATGTATAAAAGATAATTTCCTCTATTATGAGAGGGTTGGTTAGTTGTATTTTGTGCTATCCAAGTAATGAAAAGAGTTTCTTGCGGAAAATCGTGATTCTTCCTTTATGTGATTTACTTTGATTTGTTGAGTCTATTCTATGTGTGATCGATGGAATTTGCAAGATTCTATTGTGTATTTCTAAATAATGTGTATGAAGAGAGGTGATTCTTGATGAATTGAGTGAGAAAGTGCTAAAGAATAGAGCTGGAGATGGAAATGGTCAAGTTTCACAGAATCACGATTGTCTCTTCTGAAGGTTACATGTATCATTTTTGAGATTTGACTTCATAATTGTGTTCTACTGAGAAAATAACACACTTTAGGCACCAAGATCATTTGAAATACTGTTGTTTAGCTCAAGATAATCAAAACCCTAGAAATTTCTCTTCATCTTCATCATTTCTCAGAAATTCAATACACGGAGTCATGAAGAAAAATCCTCCCCATTTTTACAAGATTCAAGATATTCTATTGTATTGAACCACATGATTTTCCATTTTTATCTTCACAAAAAGTTAGTTTCCAATAAGAGCGGATTGTAGGTTAGATTCAATAAAAAAAAGGATGCTTTTTGGAAAACTACAAACAATGATACAAATTAGTAGCAAAAGACAGAAATGAGGGATGGCTAATCACATTGGATGTGAAACTAATTTTCAACCAATTAACCTACTTCACACAGGGAAGTAGAAAGGTAGCCAAATGGGATCTTTGGCACAACATTTATGGACATATCAATGCTCAATGGTTGAAGGACATGGAGAAGAAGAGGCTAGTGATTGGATTAGAAAATCTTCACAATTAGAATCATAAGAACGTCTTAAATGGTAACCTTGGTAATCAGATAAGGTTACTCTTGATCTTGTCATGGTGCTCACATGGTAAAGTGGTACAGAGGTGGTGCATACCGAGGAGTTTCAAACAGTGGGTGCATAGGTACTACACAATGTGTATCCTCATGAATATCTTGTGATTGAATTTAAGTACAAATTTCAAGGGGTCCTTAAAGGTTTCAAAGTGTTTGGAAGGTTCAGATGAGCCCTCCCTTATGTGTACATTTATAGAATTCAAGGTCAAAAGTGAAGAAAATATATCGAATGCAAAAGCCTATGTGTGGCTCCCCATCAAAGGTTTCATTTTCTATATTGGTGGTATGAATTCTTAGGGTATGGGAAATTATTTGTTTGAGGAAATAAAATTCTATAGAATAACCAAAGTGCTGATTTTGCACGTGAAAAATATTTCCTACATTCCCTTTTTCATCTTTGAGAAATCAAGAAATTAGTGACAATGGGTATTTCTCTACACATCGTATGAGGGCCACTATAACTCTAGTTTACAGAGATGGATTGTATTTGTTCCCAATATTTTAATGATAGTTATGGACAAAAAAGCCTGATGTATAAGTTCATGTGAACTTCATCTACAGACTTCAAGTATGCTCATTGACATCTACATATGAAATAGCTGCCACCAAATTTGGGCGAATGATCATGTTTTGCGCAAAATTGGAATGTGACTATGCATGAAATTTGGTTTGGAATGTTTGTTAGCCACAAGCTTGCTAAAGAGAGAGTATGTGGTGTCGTTGAACGCACAGATTATCGTTTCGACAATCGGGAAAGAGTTTGAGATTTCCGTAGTTTGCATATAGCGGTCTAACCTGGCTTCTATGAGAACGTCTCTGTGAACAGGCGCTGGCGGGGTGATGTACAAAGGCTTATTAAAGGCGTGAGAGAGGCCCCTAAGTGCTTGACGCCATTATAAACAGAGTTGTCACCGACGGACCAATGACGACCATAATAGGAGTCCAGTTTGTAGAAGCCGTAGTCAGCGTTCAGCAGTGAATGATCGAGGTAATGATGTGGCTAACAAGCGACGTGAGCAGTAAGAAACGCAGCTCTGGTTGGAGATGATTAATCGCGGAAAGGTTGGCCCCCATCCGCTTTTGGTCGATAGCTGCTGGTCGTCTACGGGGCGGGGGAGCAGATTCAAGATACGTTTGCTCTTCATCATAGTGTGATGACATGCTAAAACCAGCTCCCTTATTGAACCATTAGCCTTCGAACACTCTAATTGAACTATGTCGGCAATGGCAGGGGACCCGTACCAGGCCTGGGGCTCTGTTCATTCCTCGTAGGTGGTACGAGCTGTATCCTTCCTTATGTAGGATTTAAGGGTCCCATGGGTATAATGCCGTTCATATTGTACTTTGCATTAATTCAATGCTATCAAAGTTAAAGGTCCAACATTCGATGTTTGCATGTGTGTGTGAGAGAATTGTTCATTTCAATATTTAAAGCCTAAACGGAAGAAAAGATCGAGAATGGAAGCTCCCATAAGGAAGAACTTTGCACACAGAAACCGTTTTAGAGCTAGCAAAGAACATAATGGGATGGTATAGAATGAACAGAAATAGGTTTCATGCTTGGTTTCTCAATTTCTCGCATAAAATGAATTTCCCCACAGAAATGCATCTTCAGAGCTAACAAACCAGATACTTGGATGGAATAAAACCAGCACAAACAGGTTTCGTGCTTGCTTTCTCAGTGTTTGGCATTGAGCTAGAAGCCACATTCTTTGGATGACATAAAATGGATGAGATGCAATTGATTCATCAGAGTTAGAGAAGAATGGTTAACAGCCAGAAATGTATTTTGATTCAAATGAAGAATTCTCAAGTGATATTACATTACATATGGATTTTATCATTTTGGGCCTGTTGGCTGAGCAGCATACAATGCAATGGTCCAGCGATCGGCCGTAGATTTGGAGAGTCCGCTTGAAGAAGATGCTTTGTCCGCTAAGTTCTTTTGATCTTGTATTCAACCTGCATACAATTTATTCTTAAGTACAGAATCAACTCTCCAGAGAGAAGCCACTGTTGGTAAGCTAGCAAAGGTTCAAAAACTCGCCATAAAATAGTATGTAAAAAATAACAGGTTTCACCGCTTATATTTATTACTTTTATCACTAGAAAGTCCAAATAATACAGTTTATGAAATACGCTTTCAATATTATTCTCGCACTTTGTCATATGTCTCCTTTTTAGCAATTCTTCCTCAAAGCATTAAACTATGATCAATAACGTAACCTTTAATGGTATTTCTAGTATTTTTCCATACCACTGAATTCATCAAATACGGATGAACTCAAGGTCACACATGAACGGTAAGTATATCAACAAGGCTCGTGAATTATGTAATCTCAATTTGGTATTATATAAGTTATATCTATAGAATATGGAACTCTATCCCTATGTGCCATCATTTGTGATCTCCATTTACACAAAAGCCTCTACAACAAACAAGTCTACAATCAATTTACTTTCCATAGTTCTGTTGATTCTCTTGCTAAAAGAATAGGTGATATCTGATGTTCGCTATTTTGACGAGCTCGAAATCTTTGAAAATGCCTTTATGAAGTGGTTTTCAAACTCCTGTTTGTATGAAATAAATTTATTGGTATAGATCTTAAATTATATCTCCATATATCTATTGTTAGATACATCATGAACCTCATAAAAATAATTTCGTTGTTGGAAAGCATGACAACAGTTAAATTATTCCAACATGATTGGCTGATAAAACATTTCCAATACCACGCTACCAAATTTAGAAATCGATGAAAATCGGCATAGGAAAAATGTATTCCTCCTCAAGAAAGATGCGAAAACATGAGATGAAAGTTATCATGTTGAAGTTTATATACATACTGCCACACCATCCGATTACCAGGACTATCAGATGGCTCAAAGTAAGTCAGATATGCCGATGATGATGTTTCCAGTTATCCTCTTAAGTGGAACTAAGAAAATGCTGTACATATATCTATCATGTAGTAAGTCATTTTTATCCAATTACCAAAAGCAACTGCAAGCCACATCACATGTCCTTCTCTGTCAAAACTTTAGGTGTTTCTAGGTATTCCTTTTGAGTCTCCATGTTCTCATTAAATAACCATACCTTAAGGTATTTCTAGAATGATTGGATGATACAATTACTTAGATTTATAGCTTTAATATATGTGGCTACCAAACGCATTAAACTATGATCAACAACACAAATTTCAGTGTTCTCTATACGTATTTCGATTTCATATAGAAATGAATTCATCAAGCACGGATGCATTCAAGGTCACATCAGAACGCTCAATATCAATGCCGCTGGTGAGAAATTTCAATTGGGAGTTATAGAAGCTATATTTGTAGATGGAAATCTATACGTACTTGCTAGAAGTTATATCTGAAGATGGAAATATATACCTATGTGCTCTCATTTTGTTCTCCATTTACAGAAACATTTTTCTACCACACGAGTATATTCAATCAGCTTTCAATAATCTTTTTGATTCCTACACTAAAAGAAAAGGTTATTTCTGATGTTCACTGTTTTGGTTAATTGAATATCGTTGAAAATGCCTTTGGGAAATAGTGTTCAAACTCCTTTTTCTTTGTATGCAGTAAAATCATTGATGTTATTCTTCAAGTAGATCTCCATATATTCATTGCAAAAAACATCATGAACATAATAAAAATCCTTTCGTTATTGGAGTCCATGAAAATAATTGAATATTTTAAACATCATGGGTTCATAAACATCTCTGATAGTTTGGTTCATATGTAGCTACTAAACGGAGTGCAGACTGATGATTAAAACAATGTCCCTTGCATCTCCGTAGTCATTTCTATTTCGCATTCAAATAAAGGCTTCCAATGCTAATTCATTTAAGGTCACATATGAGACAAAACCTGTACGTATAAGGCTAAAAAACCAGGTCGGTCCAATTTGGGATGTCATATGAAATCTTTATACATGCTGCTCTATCCAGTTTTGCTATGACTTGTGATATCTGGGGATACAAAATTGGTTTGTAGCTCTCTAGAAACAAACCACTTCGAAAATGTTTCGTTGACTTTTTTATTAAAATATATTTCCATATATATTTGTTATCAAATAAACAAATCACTCAAAGTGGCATAAGTTAATTGTGTTCAGAGTGCCTTTTTTGGTTAAACTAGGCCATTGGTATGCGTGCCCAGAAATTCATCGGTCAAAACAAAAAGTACATACCTCTCTTCTTTTGTTCAAGACCTTGAAAATAAACATAGATATGAGCATAACAATATGCATTTCCACATATCTACAGAATCGACGGTTCAACCTTTCTCTCTGAATGCACTCAAGACCTCTTGAACTAACATAAAATAAATTGAGATAGAACAATGTGCATAAATCATATACATTCATCCAGACATACACATATAAATGTATAGATACATAAATACACACACATACATATATACATACGCAAACATACATACATACATATGTATATATATAAACACATACAAGTAAGTAAGCATACATACATATACACATATACGTACATATATACATACATATGCATATACATACATACCTGCATGCACGCATGCATACAAAAATATAAATGTACATAGAGACATAGATACATACATGGTTACATAAATACGTTTTGCATAGATAGAACGCGAAGACTTCCAATGATGAGTGGTTTTCTAAGAGAATCGCTTGCACTATTTTAAACGTCTCTCCTACTTCGCTTATAGATAGTAAAAGATCTTACATGCATAATAATAGGTCTTTTCCGAACGCTGTAATTATTTAAAGTGAAAATCTAGTATACAGTACCAAGCTTCGCAAGAGAAGCTAATACTTCTAAGTGACATTTTGTGTGAAAAAGAGTTGGATTTGCAGTATGAATTAAGCTAATCAAGTGGTTATGATAGATCTAGGATCTCCCCTCAATAGAGGACTAGGTAGGCTCAATAGAGGACTAGGTAGGCTCAATATCGTAACCATAAATTATCAACTGCGAACAGCATGGATGGCACGAAGACAGTGAGAAAAAACTAGTAGAGATTACACGTGCAGAATCATTCACATGCAACAGGCATGCATCACACACACACACAAACACACGAGAAGAGGAGAGATAATCAATGCAAAGCTTCAGTTAGAAAATCTCTGATGTAAGTTCATGCAAACAGATCTTTTCTATGATGAGCACTTAAATCTCTAACTTTTCCAATGCCTAAAATGATCCAGTCCTCTTTATTTAATTTTCTTTACTTAGCAGTTTTTTGTTTGACATAGTTGAAAAATAGTCCTATAAGATCTTTTATTGGACAAAATAAGGTTCAAAACATATAGAGAAATATTTTAAATCTATTGTAATGATCCACACATTTTAGGAATTTTTTCCTTGCCCAGAATTGGAATGCGAATATATAATATAGATACATGTGAATAAGAAAATGAGCATTACGATGAAAACTACTGATAAAGATCACTTTTTTAATATATATTTGAGAAACATGAACTGGGTCTCCATATAATATATCACGCTCAAACCTTTTACTCTTGCCTCTAGATGTGCTTTAACTTCCACTCATGCTTATATAGAGAAACGCCTCTTTCTCACATCTATTTTCCCGAACATAACTATCTCTAGGTAGGGTGTTGTGATGTATTCGTCTAATAGCCTTAAGCCTATAATATTTTCATTGATATAGATTCCTCAAGCTAATTCTTAGGCTAAACATATACGTGTATGTGTGTGTAAAATGTGCATGTATATGTATGTGTATGATTGTGCTTTTATAAATCAAGAAAATGAGTACGTGTATGTATCAGTCTATTCATGTGCATGCTTGTTGTATATCTTTGGATGCTATTTATGTGCGTGCAATGTGCATTTATCTATGTGTGTATTGTGCATGTATGTGTGTGTGTGTTTGTGTCTATGTGCATGTATGTGTGTGTATGTGTTGTGCTTGTGTTTATGTAAAATGATCATGTGACATGCGTAAACATATTCATGTACATGTGTGTCGCTGTTGTGTATGATGGGCTGTGTGTTCAAGCATCAACAATGCTACAATGTTTATATGCATGTATATGTGTGTATATACATATTTATGAATTTATACATGTGTATGTTCACACAAATTGTATGTATGTGTGTTTTTGTGCTCATTTATGCATATGAACCAACTCTCTTATTACTACTTGGAGCATAATGAAGAAAGCAAATAAGCATGATAACTCATGAATACAATTTGAATATGAATTCTTCTCATATCTCTCACTCAATTTCCGATCACACTTAGGTGTGTTGAATACCATTTTCTAGGAAATACGCTTCGTACCTTTCCAAGTTCCATATTCACAGCGATTAATTTTTACTATTTCGACCTTGCATATGTTATCAATTTAGGAATTCGAATAAACTAGTGGAAGTTGATGGGATAATGCTTAACTTCCCTATGTAGCTTGAAGCCTGAGTAGTATACTCAAAGATACCTCTATTCTCCGAAATCAAAGGTTCTCTGAGTTCTTATGGAATGAACCCGAATTATTTCGATCACTCAAACGTGACTATGAGACCTTACTAATGCCACTCAAAATACTTGTTTCTAATCTGAGACTGAGTGCCTCGAAGATAAACTATTGAGTTCCTTCAGTAGGCATACACATAGACCAATCTTCACACTAGAAAAGATTTCCTTAAGAATATGAAAAGTTTGGAACGTAGCTCTGTGCAAACTTTAGCAGAATACATTAGCTTTGAAATGAGCCAAATATTACAATAAATGAATAAAATGTAATGAATAAACTCTTCTTCATACTTAGATCTGTCTAGATTCTAGATCTTTGAGTGTCAAAATATAGTGTGGATTATGGCTACCTAAAGAAAAAAGAAATCAATGAAGCAAGTAGAGGGCTTGCTTAGCAAGGGGCCTACTAGATTATTAAAACTTATAAAGCGATAAGACATGGGGGATCATCACAATCAGAAGTATATGGTGTGTTTATATACCTTCGAAAATATGCCCTAAATGATAGGATGTTGTTTTCCTATAAAGTAGGATTCGACACACCTAAGTGTGATAGGTGATTGATTGAGAGGTATCGGGGCATTCCAACTCAAATTTGAGTTATGAGTTCTCATGCTTGGTTGGATGCTTTGGATGCTCCAATTTTTCATACAAGATGAGGTGCATATGCTCCCATTTCGAGCTTGACTTTCAATCCCCCCCTCAAGCTTCAACCTTCAAATATGCGTCCATGTTCCATCACTCCAATGCCTATTTCGAACTTCATTGGCTTGCTTGATTCCAGAGCTTTGTTAAACATGTCCCCACAATGATCCTTGGTACTTATGTGTTGGATAATGTGCAATGAAGCCCAAACGCATTAGACCAAAGACCTAGTTTACCTTAGCATGTAAGTAAGCTCTCCATGTCATCTTACAACTTTCTACCCATCCTTTCTATTTGCATATCTCACAACCTTACTCTATCTCTATCTCTACATGGCCCTCTCTCTTTCTAAATGTGTGTGATGCTCTTCTTCCTCTGTTACCTCTTTTACATTGTGTCTCATTAGCACATAGGCATGCCTAAAAATACAATACACATAAAAAAATATAGATAATTAGTATAAATAAGCTGCATATACAACCACATACATCATGAATAGTAGATGTTCCGTCACAATTTGTGCATGCAACTACTCCTCCTCACCTTATGGCAACAACAAAAGTGATAGATACATCAATCACACCATCAAAGAAGGTATATATTACTCTTATGATGATCATATAATTATCAAAAGGTATAGTGATGCTCATTGGGGAGGGATCAAGGATGATCAATTAAGTACATTAGGATATGTTTTCATAATAGGTCCAAAAGTGATCTCATGGATATCTAAGAAACAATACATCATTGCTCTTTCATCCACAGAGGTTGAGTTCAAATGATTATCTTCAATACCATGTGATCTATTATGGCATAAGAGGCTACTTTGGAACCTAGAAGTGGAAGTGGAGGATTTTCCTCTTTATTGAGACAACATTTCAAGCATTTACCTATGTAACAATCCAATGTTTCATGCAAGGAGCAAGCACATAGAGTTTCATTATCACTTCATTCGAGAAAAGGTGATCAAAGAAGAGCTAGATATAAGGTTTGTAAACACCATAGTGTAGTTTAGAGACATGATAACCAAGTTTATTGAAGGTACAAATCCTAGAGGATTCAAGGAAGCAATATAAAAGACATAGGATCAAGTAGAAAAGGAAAAGTACTTGAGCTTGACAGGGAGTGTTGAAAGTTAAGAAGCATTTCAAGCTGAAGAGCATGGGAACATGCGCCAAGTTTCTCTTTCCACATTATTCACAATCAAAAGAGGATGGTTTCCATGCATTGGGAGGCATCAAAGCATGTCTATAACGTAAAAAAACATTATTAGAGAAGAGATAGCTCACCTGTTGATGTGATTGGACCTAAGTTTTTGACATGTGTATGCATTTGATTGATTTAAGAGGTACGTATGTCACCTACAAAGCCTTCAATGAGTAATATTATGACTAAAAGTGGTTGATCCCTAAGCCAGCCCCTTTCTTTAGCCCACTCGTACTAGCTCTTCTTCGCATATTTTGCACAAATTTGATTAGACTTACACTCTATCTCTATAGACGATCTTGGCACATCACTTGTTATTGTAATTGTTGTTTATTTTTTCATTTTGAATCCATTTTTAGTGATTTTTATCTTATTGGGAATCTTATAAAGTGGAATTAGAGTGGATAAGTCTCAAGATGAGTGCCTCCAAAAGTGTAGAGAAATCATGAACACTCTCTATGTAGAGCTAATATTCTATGAAGAGATCACGTAGTCTCTTTTGATGTAGCTTGGTAATGCATCATCTAGTGTCCAAAGAGAGTACTTTTACTCTCATTTGAAAGATCTCTAAGCCCAAGTTGAGTGTGAAAGGTTTCATTTATAGTCTTTGCATGTACTCAAAGAAACTCACAAAATACTGAGGATCTCTTTAAAAAAATCAGAAGCCCTTGAGGGTTCATTTGCTTTAATTGTGCACTTAGGAGTGTTTTTCCTCCAACAATAACCTACCTCTATATTCGTGCTCTTGGACAAAAGAAAGGAAATTGAGATAGGTACAAACTACTCTTATTGTTACACATGATTAAAAATTGATTAACCTACAATCTAAATTCAACCATAAGCTGCTTGAGCCACATGATCTCAGAAACTTGTGCTAATACTCTATATTCAGATTTTCATTAGGATAAAGAAAGTATTGGTTGCTTCTTTGCAAACCATGCGATGACCCTCTTGCGTATCATCACTTCATATCCACTTTTACGCCTCTGATCCTCTTTGGATGCAACCCAATCAGCATCTATATATGCTATCACTTACAAATCATCTTGAATAGGATAGAAAAGGCCTTCATTCAAAGTTCCTTTGAGATCTCTAAGTGCTTTTGGGTTGCAATTAAGTGAGGGAATCTAGGTGTATGCATGAATTGAGATAGCACACTAGCCATATATGCTAGGTTTGGCCTTGTGATAGTGGCATAATTCAAAGAGCTCACTATATACCTATATACTAGTGCATCACGAATTTCATTACCTTTATAGGGGTCAATTTAATATTGACTTCCATTGGATCGCTCAAGGGTTTGCAACGGGTAAATCCATGTTTATTTTGCACATACAAGATGTATTTTATTTGCATGAGCCAGATACCTTTACCCTTTTATATGACTTAAATACCTTAAATCTATCTTAGATCTCCAATCTCTAAGATGTTAGACTCCTTCCAAAGTCTTCACTTCATGTCATTGCTTCCTTGTATTCACAACACCTATAATAATCAATTCATCTGCATACACACATAGGTAGAGAGATGCTTCACCTTCCCTTTTGTAGAATAATGAAGGATCAGCCGTGTTCATTTTATCCACAATTGATCAAATAGTCTACAAACCTTTGAGTCCATGCTCTTGGCACATGTCTCAAACCATCGAGTGCCTTATCTACCTACAACGATAATCACCTTTCATTTTATCTTTGAATCCAAATGGTTCGTCCATATTGACCATATCTTTTTTGAAAATAATGCCTTCCATAGTGTCCATACTTGACACATGTGTAGCATCCATCTGAGTGGTTATTGTCTCGAGCTTGATTGTACCTTCCTCCTCTTCCTCTATAATCTCCTCTTCCTCTTGATGAAGGATTTTTCATCCGTTACTACTGATTAGAGTCTTGATTTGATCCTTTTCTTTGCCTTCCTCTAACCCTACCTTTGTTTCTTCCACTCGCTCTTCCTTTACTTTCATAAAATGGTTTGGGTTCATTTCCCTTTGCCTTTGAGCCTTCAATGTTAATCTCTTCATGGTAACTTGGATTTTTCACACAAATTTAAAAGATTTGATTGTGAGGTTTTGGTAATGCAAGTACTAGCCTCTTCTTTTCCATGTCTTTCAAGATCTAATTATTCTTATTTCCATACCTTTTATGCAAATGATCCACTTTTTTTTTACCTTCCTACCTCCATATGTGAAGTATCTTCTGTGATTGAAGTTTTGCTTTACATCCAAGGTGAATATCCTTCCCTTGTTCCTACCTTTGGGTAGAAATCTATATCACTCTTTAGGGTTAACCACAAATCATCATTTCTCATTCAATCTGACCTGCAATCATCTTTCAACCATTTGACCCATTCTCACCTGCAATCATCTTTCAACCATTTGAACCATAGAAACAAAATTCTTTGTAATTGTGCAGCATTAAAAATATATTTCAAATACTTAGCTTGATGAGAGCCATCCATTATAACATCATCTATATGTGTAGAGTAATGGTGAAGGGCAAATAATCACTTGTTTCCACACGCCCCTTGTTTGATGGGACCTACATATTTGAGGATAAGTCCTTATTGCAGCTCATGTGATTGCTACATCCACTATATATATACTCTATGTTCGATCCTTACATCATGTTATCACTCATCTACATCATGGATAACATGCTTTCATTATAATTTGAAGTAGAAACATAGTTATCTAGCCCTCTCTATGATGTGCTCCTCCTATCCCTCTGATAAACATCTTTATCACTCATAGAGCAATGATGAGTATCCATGTCAATGGAGATTCACCTCGTAATTTGAAATCTATCCAGACATCATGGTGATATAAAGATCATGAGAAACTGATGTGCACAGATGTGAAGGTGAGAAACACACAGGTTGCACACACACATATGCACACATAAGGTAGAGGGGATAGAGAGGAACAATCGAGGTCTCTCTTCATCGCACACTCATACAAGATTTGTTGTACAAAGATTCTCCATAGAGTAAAACAATTGAACCTCAAAAATGAGCTCTCTAGCTCCTTTTATAGTTTTTGAGTGAGTTTTGACTGGTTCCAAACCTAGTGTCTAGTATAGCTAGAAATTAGGTCCTAATGCCAACTTGAAGGTTGAAACAAGATCCAAAAATTAAAACATTTATAACATGATTTCTACCTAAGCTCTCAAGCTTGGGGTCTCCTTGGATTGCACAAAATGGAGCAAATATTTACAAATGGGAGTCTTTTGTGAAATGGGTTAGTGATAAGAATTATTGTTTTTACAAAACATGGTATGCTTATACCGAGATGGAAATGTGGGTGCAATTTACTTATGAACTTTTTCATCTCTTATGCCTACTTGAGCCCCATCCTCCATTGTTTTCACTTTTTGTTTGTCCTTGACTGCCAAAATGTCCATCTCTCTCACTTTCCTCCTCCTCGATGGATATTGATTTTGCGGAGAGTGATCAATAGAGTTTGAAGAACATCAATGGCCAAAGAATGATCCACAACACGTACATTGAGGGCTAGGTCATCTTCTAGTCTTTGAGAGTCAATCCCTCATGGACTATCTAGTGGTCGACTTTGATAGTATTCAAAAGATTGCATGGTTTTTTCATGCAAACATATGCATTAGATTAGTGGGATTCAAATTAAAGACCTCAGAGTGATATTTCTAGAACCTTTTCATCAATATATCTTGGAAATTTTGTTAATGCAATATGGGAGATATTTAATATGCTAGTGACATGTATAGCATTTCTTAAGAGATCGCATACTGGTCATGTCATTTACAAGATCTATTAACCCTTTCAAAGCCTTGAGCATTGACATGTGGCACTTTGGGTTTCTTGAAAACTTTGAAGGTTTTTAACATCATATGGACAATGTCTAGACACATGAAGGCGGCGATGTTCGACATCTCTAAGAGGGATAGAAGCATATAACTAATCATTACAATAATTGACATGACTTTTGGTGGCCCTTGTGGTGGTTCCAAGTATGGATAGTCTAGCCAATCACAACAATTAGATTTATTTTTTCCATTTATTGCAAAGGACTCCCAATTCCATCGATTAAGAAGTGCGACATAGCACGGATTGTATAGGATATTCAAAGGATCTTTACTCTAGGTTTGCATCATTTTCGGATAGTTCTTTAAATGTTTTTGAAAGGTCCTACCTCTCTTAGCAATCGTTGATAGGTCGTCAAGATGAAATTATCTTGTGAATGTAGAAAGTTTGTGAACTATCCTTTGTAGCTCTACGTTGTATTCTCCTAATAAGACAAAATACGGATAGTATTGTAATTCATATGTGACTATTGATCTCCTTGGGGCTAGTTGTTGAAGGTATTGTAATTTCAAAATGGTCTTCTTGAGTAATGCCAAATCTTCTTGTTGGAATTCCACTCTAGCATAATACATTTTTCTAATTTCTTTAATATGTTTTACCCAAGCAACAGGTTGAAGCTCAAATACGTCTTGTTCCTCTTCGGCAACACGGCCTGACTGTTTTTGTTGAATCACACTCTTCGTCATACATGGGATCCATGTGTATTTGTACCATTTCCTTTGCTCCAGCTTTGTTTAAAGGGGAGGAACGTCTTTCTTGTGTTAGCTTCACTATTACTTCATATTCATATATATTTGAGTTGCCATGCACTTGCTAACAAAACTAGTCTTGTATGCGATTAGAAGTGCAGTATCTCTAGATTCATGAGTCACTTTGTCATGTGCGCTAAGTAGCATAGTGTAATCTTCGTGTGTGATCATGATGGAATCTAGTGGTACTACGTGAAACGTAGATGCACTTACTAGAGTAGTTATTGTCATGTCAATGGCTACTTCTACACAATATACCCATATTTATAGTGTGTTTTGTGCTTTTTTCCATCTGTGTGCATAGGTAATTCTCCAAATCTTGAATAGTTTCACAATTTTGATCTTCCAACCCTATCTCTAAATTATGGTGTGCCTCCTCTAATGTCCTGTATGTAGAATTAAAGGAAGCAATTTGGACCATTAGTAAATTGATTGGTGTCTAAATGATGTTTCTTGTGCTTGAAGGTTCTTTTCGAGTTGGCCAAGTGAGGCAATTTCCCCTCTAATCCAATTCATGCATGAAACCATTTTCACAAGTATATTTTTACTTTTCATGGCGACAAAAATAGGATTTGTGCAAATTGATGAAGGGTTTGGAATTTATAATGTTGGGGGAGGGGAAGGGGCTTAGGGAATTGGGTATGCTTGTGAGTGTTGTTGGTGGATGGGGTGGGGGGAGCATGGCACGTCATGAAATGTCCATGGATTCAATGACCAATGCATGCATGGTGGAAACTTTGAAAGGTGATACTAGTGCGTGAAGTGGTTGTGTGAATGCAAAACCAAACAATGATGTAAGAGGTGCACGAGTTGAGGAATGGGGTGAAAGGATTATGACATAGAAAAATAGTAGACCAAATGGGGAAATAGTGATGGTGGCCCTGAGGCAAGAAACAGGGAATGATGGTTGTGTTGTCATTTGTGGAGTAACTAGAAGTGATGGGAGATTGTTGAGTAAGAATTGGTAAAGAGGAAGTCTTTGTTAATGGAGTAGTGATTTGATATTATTTTGAGGGTGCTTCTCCTAACATAAGAGGTGAAGTTGAGGTGGTGAAAGAGGAGGTGTCTATGGGAGGAATCATTGGTGGGGGGGAGGGGGTCCACCTTGAGCAGTGCATGTGGAGAGGTTTGGTGGTATAGGGATCTAGATGGTGGTCATTGTCGGTGTTTGTTGTCAAATATGGTATGGATCCTATTGGGTCGGAGTTCACCTCATAAAACTCATAGGGAATCTACGAGACTCAAATCTTAATAGATTTCATCATTTTAAATGAATGTATTGTTGAAATCCTTGTCAGTTAGTTCTTTTTGTAGTAATGTTTGACTCATCTGTGCATTGAGGTGATTTCATGCTTTTTCTCCATGTGTGAATAAAATATCTTTAAATCATTTCTATATGCAAGACAATTTGGTTGCTCTTCTCCTTCCTCCTCATCTTCGTTGTGTTGTTCATCTTGTTCTTACTCCTTTTCTTTGTCCAGTTGTGACCCTAGATAACTTGCTCTTTCATATTCTTGAGAGAGAAATTGGGTATCCAAAAAATCAAATTAGAGAGTTAGATCTGATATTTCAAAATCAAATGAGGGCTTCAATTCATGTGTATTCATCTCACTGATAAGGGAAAACAAATTCTTTTGTAGTGAAAGGTAGCACCTGGGTTGGTTTCTATTCTATGGTTATTTCTTTTGTTGTGGTGTTCCCTTAGTGTTGGTTGTCATTGGGCGATCTATTCATAAGAGATCAATGGTGGATGGTGAAGGATGAGTGGTGGTGCGAGTGGTGAAGGTAAGGGGCTTGGTGATGGCTCAATGGGCTGCAATCATACTATTGCATAACACATTCTATTGGTTTCATGGCACATTGAACCTCTATCCTATTTGAAATTTTGGAATTGAGCACGATTGAGTGCTCTTTCTACAAGTAGACCATATGCAATACACATATAGACAATGTGCATGATTACCCGACTTCCATTAAGAACGTGTTTTTAGGGCCATCTAGTATTCATTGCATACAATCGATCTGTGATCCAAAGAGGAAATTCAATTTTGCAATGGATCATTCTAAACAAGATAGAGACTAAACCAAATCTTTCCATGTGTTTATGCAAATATGTCTTGGCTCGGGAATACAAAATGTTGCATATAGATGCATAACACTCTGGAAACATTTGGTTTGATAGTAGACATTTGAGCGAGCTTCAATACTTCATGCGTTTTTGTTTCTTTGGTACTACGGTGTCCTTTTTGGATGGTATGTGAGTGCCAATATATAATTCCTCCATGAAAAACTTCTGAGAGAGTCAAAACTTCTTGAGGGAGTGATCAAGAAGTAGGGATAGCAATATGAAAGTGCTCGATATATCCTTATTTATTCTTCCATGTAGTGTGTGAATAAAGAAATAACATATATAGAAATTGAGCTTTCATAATACAGCAACAAAGTATTTATCAACTTGCCGCAAATAGGCCCAAATTCATCAAAACTCTATTATGATTTGAAATCTTTTAAAAATAATTAGAATCGACCTTGGCTGTGATGGAACTCCAAGTTTGATTCTCTTATATACTCCGCATCCACAAGGGGACCTACTAATCCGTAGAACCAAGGGAACTTTGATTGAACATTATCTTTTTGGTTTATTTGGGTATCCTCGATTGGAATATTTTCATGGAATTCATGGGACTCATGTGGTGGTAGACAAAGGTACTCTTCTATTGGTATGGTCTTGTGGTCGATTGTATGGAACTAGGTCATGCTCTTGCCATGTTGCTTTTTAATTGATTCTATCTCTCTATCTACTAAGACAAGGAAATTATATTTTAATGTGGTCGAGGACACAAGATGATAGTATGGTGAGATCGAGATCCCTTTCCAATAGTCACATGAATACTCTTACATGACCCATGTTCATGCATTCTCCAATTGGGCTCAAAATGTGTCTATCACCTATGTGCACACTTGGATTCATGCATGTTCTCTACATGGTGCATGCGGTCTATGAGAAGCTCATCTAGATTGATTAATAGTCTTTGTTGGTTTGTGCATTACAATTTCTATATATATATATATATATTGTTTTTTTCTTATGGATCTATAGTGTTGTTTCAAGACTCGATCACCACTAAATTTACCACTAGAGACAATATTCGATTGGAGGCATATGTTTGTAAATGTGGGTGAAATGAAAGGATTGTTGTGATGGATTATTTCAAGAGATATTTAGGTACCCATTTCCATACAATGCAATGGTTAGGAGTACAAGGCTTTTGCATGTTAGGCAACATTGGTTTGTGTCGGAATTGACTATAGGAATTTTTCCTTTGTGTCTTTATCGAGAAACAATTGTTAAGCTTTACAAAAGCTTGTAGGAAAGCGGTTGGCACACATATGCAAGACATGTTGGGTGGCACTATTAAAACCTACTTTGATACCCAAATTTTTCGAGCCACTAGATGGTATTTTTCATCATAATTGCTCATCTGCTTGTTCTTCTGCCACCTTGGTGGACGAGCGTTAGGAGTGGGACCAATAGGTCATTCTAGCTTCTTGAATCAAACCTACTTCAAATCTTGAATTGTTTTCCTACCATTTTACATTTTCTTTAGTAAAAGAAGCGCATTCTTTTGGAAAAGAAAAGGGCCTCCACCACACACATGGATTGCCTAGATGGGATTGAATCATGAAGATCTATAGACACATGAGATGTGTCTGGATTGAAAATAAGAAGGTTTATGGCCTTGTAATTCAATCTTGAGGCATTTTTTGTGGACCTTAAGTTCAAAGCTACTACATGTTCATAGCTCTAGTCTTGTCCCAACACTAGACATTGGGCTAGATCATCATCATTGCACACTAAGAGCCTGAATCTTACAAGAATCTCAAGTAGAAGAATACACACTTCAGCCTTTCCAAAACATGAAGTCTGTACACCTCCTAATCCTACAAGATATGCAACTATTGGGTTTACTTGTGAGCCCATGTCTAGACACATTTTCTCGTATCTGCATTTTTAGAAATTACAAGCATGTTGTTTCAATGTGTGAACTTACAAGCCTTTTGTTTGAGTTTTGCTATGCATATCCCTACCGCTGCTCCTAATCTCATTTCTACTAGGCATTATCGATCTAGTGTTCTCAATGATATCTCATGCCCATTCTTGTAATGCTCTTGTGCTACTTTCAATATAGGTATAAAAAACTATAATGGTAGCACAACATTTTTTTCAAATACAATTTGAAAGGGAGTGTCATTGATTACCATTTTATAGGCCACTCAATACTCCCAAACGACATGATGAGTTGTTTGTCCCAACTAGAATGTTTACCATGTACTAACTTAGTTGATACATTGCATGGGTTCTTGTTACTACTTTATGCCTACCCATTCACCTCACGATGATAAAGGGATAACTTCTTGTGTATTACCATGAACTCATGAAGTAGATGTTTAATGACTTCATTCAATAAATGTGTATCTCTATCTCTAAGAACTCAATGGGAAGTCCATAACTAGTGAATACATTTTCAAATAATAACTTTACCATGGTTTGTGCATCATTCCTATGTGTGTCTCTCACTTCTACAACAATATACTCGACATGAGATTTTTTTGTAGGGGGTTTATAGGTCCTATGAGGCCTAATCCCCACTCAGGACATGCAAGTCTACCCATCATAGGTCTCAAGGCATTTAACCTTTTCTAATAGGTGATTGATCGATGTGTTACAATATTTCAAATGAGTTTGAGCTTCTTGAGCTATGCTCCAATTTTTGCCTAATGTCATATCCATAGGTAAGGTTTTTGTTTCAAAAAACTAACCAATCCCATTCTCCATTTATGTATCCATTGTTTGATGAGTTTCTCTTGTACCTTGGGTAGAAATCCCTTGCATAGTGTCCATACTTGCCACATATGTAGCATACATCTGAGTTATTGCCTTGAGCATGATGTACCTTCCTTCTCTTTCTCTATACTTTCTTCTACCTCTTGATAAATGTTGGAACATCAAGCTTACACTATGCTTGAGGTGAATTTTATCTACGTCAAAAAGCTATAGTTTGGATTATGTAAAAATATCCATCGAAGTGTTCTTTTATTTATGCTCATTTACTGTATTTTTTAAAGGATTGTTTATGGATCATTTAAAATTCTAAAAGCCTAGTGCTTTACACATGTAAAAGGAGAAAGATAGCTAAAATTCCACGAATTTGAGGTGGTTGAGCTCAACAATCAATGAATCAACCAATCACCTAAAAGTAGATCAAACTAGATCTTCTCTTTTCCTAGATTGTAGGAAAGTCACTTGATTCTCTTCAACAACTAATCTTGCCTTCATTTAATTTCAAAATCCACTTGTATAGTCATGGAAGAATTCAAGAGTCTATATAAAGAGCTCAAATCACTTGTACTTTACATGGAAGGAATATGCATACACTTTTGGCCATCATTGTCTTACTCCATTTCTTTGTATCATCTTCTTCAACAATAGTAAACTTACAAAGGTTTTTGCTCTCTCTACGGAGCCTCACATTGAATGCATGAGCATTCATTAGAATGATATTAGTGTCTAGTCTATATCCACAAATTCTCAAACCATTTGGTTTAGTAGATTTGGTGAAATCTTACGTTTTCTATCTTGGGGTCTATCTTTGCGAGCCTTGAAAAATAGGATGCACCACTCTTGAGTGCGAAGCTCATTCAAGAAGGATAGTTTTCTTATTAATTGTACTCTCATGCATTTCAAACACTCACCCCTATGTGTAGTATTCCTCCAAAAGTATGTTTTACAATTGTAATCATGCTAGCTTCTATGAGAATTTGAAGTTGATTGTTTCATCCAAAGGTAACAAGTTTTTTGAGCTAGAAAATGCACAAACCTATGTGTTTTGTATCGAATCTTTCTCCTTGATGCTCCAAAGTACATAGTGGATTTTACTCAACTTATTAAATGCTTAACAGGTCTATTTGAGTCTCCGTAAGCTGAATGGTTGATCTTGTGCTGGTTGATTGGACCAGACTTTGTCACTTTGCAACTCATTTTTCTACTACCTACAAGCTTCTCCAAGTTCGTTCAAGGGTACAAGAGCTAGATCAATATGGGTGACAACTTTCCTTCAATGATTGAGAAGATTGACAGACACAACTATGTGCCTTGGAAAATCAGAATGGAGGCCTATTTTCAAAGTAGAAATCTTTATGGAATTGTAGTAGGTGATGAAGCTATGCCTACTCCAAGATCCAAAGGAGGGCCTACACAAGAGCAGAAAGATAAGCTCACACTTTGGTGTGCAAGGGATGCTCAAGCAAGGTCCTACATACTAAACTATATCTCTAATTTTCTATTACCACATATTAGAGGATTAAAGACATCGCAAGAGACGTGGGATGCCCTAGTGACTTTCTTTCCTGCTAACACAAATGCAAGGAAGAACCATCTTTGGAATGAGTTCAACTAGCTGAAGACGATACCTAAGGAAACCATCACACATTTTCTTACAAAGGTTAAGGAGGTTGCGGATCAATTGGCATCCATTGGAGACCTAATTGAAGAAGAGGACATCATGAGGCAAATTCTTAATGGGATTATAGGTGACAAGCAATATTAGTCTTTCATCATAGCTTATGATCTCATCATGTATGTGCAAACTCTAGACTTCAACATCTTTCTTGGACAACTCTTCAATCAAGAGGCCAACAGTAGCATAAGGGAAGGTAACTCCTATCATGGTAGTTTAACTATTGCTCTATATGTAGATAAGAAGGACAAGAAGTTGAAAGGCTAGAAGAAGATAGAAGATGAAGAGGAAACTTCAAAAGATAACTTTGTAGGCAAGAGCAAGTGGAAAGGGAAGAAGAAATGACCAAAGCATGAAAAAAGCAAAGTTCAGAATGTTCAACCTTGTGCCATTATGAACCCACACCACTCAAAATTGCTAGTTCAATGGGAAGACGCAGAAGGAAGTGCTAGATGTGGATATGGTAGCATTAGTGGTAGAGCTGGACACAAATTCAACAATAACAATAGATTCCATAATAGAAGGACTACAACAATTATTCTAAAGATCAACAACATGAAGACTCATTGCTTTCGATGAATCTAAGAGAGAAGAGAGGTAAAGAAGATGATAATTTGTTTTAGATCGATTCAGAATGTTCAAATCATGTTCAATGCAGCATTGCTCTTCTATGTGACTTGGAAAGCCCAAATCATAGACATGCAGTAAAAACAAGGGATGATACTAAGCAGAATGTGGAGAAGATTGGTAATGTCAAAGCTTTCAATGGAAATACAAATATTGTGAGTAACGTTCTCTATGTACCTACTATTTGTGGAAGATCCATGTCAAGGCTTCAAGAAGATATCCTCAGCTTAGAATCACAGTAGGCTTTTTAATTTTACAGTAGGAGAAAACGAGAACATAGCTCTATTTAACTTTGGGTCTCAAACCCTAAATGAGCTTGAAGTGTGGCATAAGAGAATTTCTCATGTGAATGAAGGAACCTTGACGGATATATGCAAGGATCAAAGTATTTTAGGGCTACCAAACATATCAAAGCAACACATGATCAACAGATGTGATGCATGTGAGATTGGGAAGGCAGAAAGACAACCATTCAACTACAAAGGGTACATCCACAACAAATTATTGGACTTAGTAGATAGAGATTTATGGGGGTCAAGTAAAAAAACCTTCATTGGTAGGATCAAGGTATTATGTCTAGTTTATTAATGAACATAGTAGATGGACTATGTTTTACTTTATCAAAAGTAAGAATGAACTACTTGATTGATTTAGAAAGTATCTAGCTAACATGTGGAGAATCATACAAGTAGATCGCTCAAGAAGCTCAGATATGATGGAGGGGGATAATACTTCTCCAAACATTTTGATGGGTTCTTGTAGGATAAAGGTATCAAAAGGGAAGTGACTACAAGAGGTTTCCACATTATCTATTGGTCGAGGTTATTTCAACTATCGTGTACCTTGTCAATAGACTACCATCCAAATCACTTTGAGGTATCACTCTTTATGAATCATGGCATGGACGAAAACCTAGTCTTGGAGATTACAAGGTGTTTCATTGTTTAGCTTATGTTCATATACCATCACAAATAAGAGATAAGCTAGATGAAAGGGAAATAAAGGTAGTGTTTATTGGGTATGACTCAACTCAGATGGGTTAGAGGTTCTGTAATCCTTCAACCAAGAAATTCACTACAAGTGGGGATGTTACCTCTGAAGAACACATGTCTTGGTATGATGAAGACAAACAAAAGGTAACTCTACCATATGATCTTGATTTTGATTCTCATCAAGTAGGAAGCAAGCATGATACATAGGTTGGGGATCCAATAATTGATACAAATGATGAACAAGTTGAAAGGGAAAATGATTACAGACTATGGAAGTCAAGAGGTAAAGCAAAGATGGAGAAGTGTGGAGAATGATCTAAGCAAGCCCCTAAGAGATGAAAAAGGAAGAAGAAACAACCAGAAAGGTATGGATATGATTCCAGATTTGTTACAAGGCATTCAATGTACTTAGAAAAAGACTCAATTTCAGATGAACCCTCGACCTATGAGGAGGAAAACGGAAACCTTAATTGGGAAAAGGCCATGAAAGAAGAAATAGATGCATTGAAGAAGGTTCCAATGTCACCAAATCAAAAGATAATTGTTTGAAGATGGGTATACAAACTCAAAAGAAATTTAAATGGATGAATTTTCAAGTACAAGCGAAGATTAGTTGCCAAAAGATGCTCACAAAGGCATGGTAAGACTATGATGAAACATTCTCACGAGTTTCAAACATGACTACAATTTGAACATTGATAAGTGTAGTTGCTGCAAGAAATTGGAGACTTTTCCAACTTCATGTAAAAAATGCATTTCTAAATGGTTTGATAGGTGAAGAGGTGTACATGTCACAACCTCCACGTTTTGAAAACCCTAATCATGCATTTTATGTTAGCAGACCTAAGAAAGCATTGTATGGAATGAAACAAGCTCCTAGAACTTGGAACTATAGGTTGGCTACATACCTTCAAGGGTTCAAACCTAGCAAATCAAATCCTTCTCTATTCATCAAAAGGATCACAATGAGGTTATCTATCTATGTGTATCTATACATGATATAATTTTGGCAAGCGAGGATTTGAATGGCATTCAAAGGATCAAGAGAAACATATAAGAGGAATTCAAAATCAATGCTTTAGTTGAGCTCAAATTCTTCTCGGATATGCAGGTCATATACAATGATGAAGGAATGTATTAACTCAAAGGAGATACATTCAAGATCTACTTCTAAACCCACAAGTACACCTTTGGAGATGAATCATAAACTTAGTGTTTATGAAGGTGAGAAAATTGAAGACATTAAAGAGTATCAAAGCTTGGTGGGTAGCTTGATATACTCATACAAGGGTAGACATATCATATAGTGTAGGAGTGCTAAGCCAGATCCTGCACTCACCAAAAAGACCACACATGGATGCAACTAAGAGAGTACTTAAGTACCTCAAATGTACAATCAATGAAGGTATATTCTATCCCTACTCTTCATATTTGGATATTAATATCTATTCTGATGGAGATTGGGAAACAAGTAAGGAGGATAGAAGAAGTTCCTATGGTTATGTAGCATTTACATGTTAAGAGTTAGTGTCATGGAGTTCCAAGAAGCAACCAACAATTGCTTTATCCTCAAATAAAGAAGAGTATAGAGCTTCGACTATCACAACTCAAGAGGTAATATGGATAAAAATAATGTTTACAGATTTGGGCAAATTCGATTCTCCACAACAAGTAATCTTAGCTTTATTTGAATTCAAAACCCACTTGTAAAAGTTGTGGAACACTTGAACAATATATAAAGAGCTCAAATCACATGTACCTTACATGGAGGCAACATACATACACTTTTGACCATCATTGTCTTTCTCCTTTATTTCTTCACATCATCTTCCTCAACAACAATGAACTTGCAGAGGCTGCTACTCTCTCTACACAACTGCAAATTCAATGTCTCAGCATTCATCGGAAAGGTATTAGAAGTTAGTTTATGTGTACAAGTGTACAAAGCATTGGGTGTAGTAGATTCAAAGAAATCTTAGTTTTACTGTATTAGGGTCTATCTGTATGCAGCCTTGAAAAATAGCAAGTACCACTATTGACTATCAAGTTCATTCCAGAAGCATAATTGTCTTATTAATTGTATTGTTTTGCACTTTATATGCTCAAACCCGATATGTATCATTCCTCAAAAAGGATGTTTTACAATTGTAATCATGATAAATGCTATGAGCATTTAAAATTGATTTTTTCATCCAAAGATAACAAGTTTTTTTAGCTAGACAATGTGCAAACCTATTTATCTTGTGTCGACTCTTTTGTCTTGATGCTCCAAAGTACATAGTGGACTTTATTGCACTTATCATATGCTTATAAGGCCTATTTGAGTCTCCATAATCTCAAGAGTTGGTCCTATGTTGGTTGGCTGCATTGAACTTCATCATCTTGCAACATTAAGGGAAAAAATGAGCCCTCCTTGGGCCTTTTAGATTAAGGGATGATTAAGGATCCACCAATGAGAGAACGACAGTGGCCACATTCTAGTAGTAGACTAGGCATAGGCTTCCATGGGTTTTCCCTAGTCAAAGGCAATGAGACAAGCATGATCTCATGGTTTTTGAGACTTGGGTGGTTTGGGAGAGGTTGAAAATTCATATGAGCCCTTGGATGATCCAAAAGATCCATTGGTACATGCTTTTGCGAAAGTCAAGGTGGGATGCATTCTGGACCCTTAGATCAACTTGCACTCATGTGGTTTCTATGCATATCCCTTAGAAAAAGGTGCTTATACACCTAGACCCTTAGATTACGTGTCTCATCCAAAGGCTCACATTGAGAGGAGAAATGAAATGTGCCTTTTGATGTGATCCCTTGGATCGTAGCACGATCAGACGGATGCCAATTGATGCACATTGTCCCTCATAAGATGCAAGCAAGCAGTGCGTGCTTGGTATGAAAAGATACATGCCTACTTGATTGCACATGGTTTTGAGAACAATCCAACTAAGATCATCTTATAAGTTAAGCATGCAAATGATGTTCTTTTGATCATTTTCTTCTATGTTTACTAAATGCTCCTCACTAATCCTAATGAGAAGCATATTGCTGATTTTAAGGGTCATTTGCATGCCTTATTTGAGATATCAGATTTGGGGCATTTGCATCATTATTTGGGCATTCATTTTATGCAAGTTGATGGCAGAGTAGCTTTGTTTCAAATAAAACATATTGACATATTATTCTATCATTTTGGCCTTGAAGACTACAAACCTATTGCCACTCCTATGGAAATAAGTTTATGATTGAGTCTTCGTGATGCTAGCGTTGCATTTTTTATCATGTTCTCTATTAGCGAGCTATTGGATGATTGATTTACTTATGCATAACTTGGCATGATATTAAGTTTTCTATTCGACACATGAGCAAGTTTATACAATTCCCACGTGTCAAGCATTGGCAGGAGGTTAAGTGCATCACTTGCTACTTGAGTAGTACCCGACTACTTGGATTGTTTTATCCCAAGTGGGGATCACTATGGCTATATTTACATGCTTTTGTGGACTCTAACTTAGTCAGTTGCTATGTCACTTGTGTGTCCACCACTGGTTTTTGATTCATGTGTTGTAGCTCATGCATTGGTCACTCTTTTGCCACCACCATCTTTAATGAGAGTAAGAGCACATTGGAAATTGCGAGGAACCCTGTGTTCCATGTTGGCACTAAGCACATTGAGGTGCACTTTCTATGTATCAAAGAGATGTTCTCTGCTCGAGAGATCAGTTTGGCATATGTGCCCACATAGGAGAATGTTGCAGACCTTTTCACAAAGGCTCTACCTAGGGAGAAGTTTGAAGCTTTCTACAAAGATTTGGGCTTACTTTCTTTTGCAAATTTATTTCAGATAGCTTTTGACTTCCATATACATGAGTGCCAACTCCTTGTTCACTGCATCACTCTTACGGGGGAGGGTTTGTTCATATATTTTGGTAGTGATATGTGTGAACACAATAGGATAACTTTGAGTCACAAGAAAGGAGAACAAAGACATGTTCTCTTTTTATGTGGACCTCAACATGATGAAATCAAGTAGAAAATGGTCTAGTTCACAACCTTTAGTGAAAACCACTTGTCTCTTGCTCATAAACAATAGAAAGAAGCTTGCTTTTATAACCTAAGAAGCCTGAAGTAGATAGACCAATTCTCTTGGGGCCAAGAAAAGTACCTTCATGATCAAGTACCCCACATCATAACGTTCGACTCTCTAGAAAAAAGAAATTTAGAACAAATAATAACAAGTGAAACCTCTTAAATGAGAGACAAAAAGAAGATAGAATACCATGTAAGACACTACATAGCATGACATCTTGACTTCAAAGTAGTTGAGATAGAAAACGATTATTCCCTGCTATGGAAGACCACTATCCTGCATAAAGGTGACATACTCAAGTCTACAAAATCTGTAACCAGCGCAATTTGTGGGTGCTTGAATGGCGCGTCATCATTAACAGAGCCCATCATTCTAAACCTATAGGGTATATCTACTATAACAAGGGAGTAATTATTTCTAAGTACAACAGTACATATATTATCTACATCAGTGCAATATACATTGTAATATACACGTCTAAGGAGGTATAGAGGTTTGGAAAAACACTTCTAATCTGACTCATCATCAAAATCAATTTCCTTAGCTTTCAACCTAGACTTCTTGTGCCTTCCCCTTTGACTGTGAGCTATGAATGAAGGAGGACAATCATCATTTGCCTCGGTAGACTTCAACTTTTTGGCCTCTACAAAAACAAGAGAAGAAGAATGATTAATGGCAGTGATATGATGGGCTTAACTCGATGCGTGGCATCAACCTGTAGCAAGAATTTGATTTCAAGCATCGAATTTTAGTATTGGGAGCCGATGAATAGCATTGAATTCTATGAAGAATTCAATGCATGGCATCGGATCTCTTCTAAAATTCGATGCCTAGCATCAAATTTTTGCGAGAGGTCGATGTTAGGCATGGAATCTTAGTAGAGACATGATGCTAGGCATCAACCTATGGCAAGATGTGGATGTTAGGCATCAAATTTTAGTAGAGAGTCGATGCCAAGCATCGCCTTCTTTGTAGAAGTCAATGCCAAGCATAAGATCCCAATACAGAGTGGAACAAAATCATAAGAAGATCAGGTGATTGCAGCACCTACCCAATCATTGAAGAGTATAAAGTATTCTGAAAATGCTTTGTATGATGAGGTGGTTGGATACTCTACTTGGCCTTCACTCCAAGAGAAGGATCCGAGCAAAGGTCGAATTTCCTCAAGGCATCTGATTTCAGATTCTCATCGATAGCAATCCCAACCTCAATAAGACATTGCTTCCTTAGATTAGGATGTACTCTCCTAGCATCTTTCCTTAGAGAATCTTCATACTTGTGGTGGAAGAAGTGAATGTGCACAATAGATGACATTTTCTGCCTGTAATTGTCATTATTATGGTCCCAAACCAAAAGCTTGGCCTCTTCAGTAGTAAGGCCTACATATACCTTGAATTGTGCATACCTAAAGAAGAAGGTTGCGGGTTGCTCCTTCACCAGATGTCTACATGCCTCTATAGAGTGTGATCCACCAATCACATAGTACATATAATCCTCAAACAAAGCATCATTGAAATCTTTTGCAGAGCTACATTCATTTGGGTCCACCATTACCAAAAAAGGAAATACAATTGCATGAAGGTTGATCTTCATTTTCTTCTTGAGGTTCTCCACATGTAGATTATGTGGCTCCCTTATCTCAAGGGGCCTCCTCCCTATGACTAGATCAATTGGTGGTGTGTGGATAATGTTAATGGGAAGGTGGAATAGCCGCCCTTTTCTAACAAGTTTTATCTTAGCAATGTCCTCCCTCATCTTGTTCTGTTCAGTAGTCAAGATCCCAAATTAAAATTCTCCACTTGGTGCAATGATAATATCTTCTAAGTCATAACTTGACTTAGTCGATACTTCATCTCCGGTTTTCTTTAACTTCTTGAGTGGTTTCTTCTGTACACACTACTTACCCTTTGCCTTTATTGGGGCTCTCTTCTTTTGCTATGTTGATATTATGTTCCCTTGGATCCAAGGCATTAAATCCTTGATTAGATTCCCAGATAGCACACAACACGCTGGACACAAGAGCTCCATTTTGCAAATTACATTTGATAAGCCTTTAGATGTCCCCATTAAAAAAGGTTGTCTGAATCTTCATCCTCATAATCCACTTTGAACACCAAGCCATACCAAAAAGCCTTTGTTGTCATGAGCTTTCCCCTCCCATAGACTCCTGCAAACACCAAAAGGGTCGTGTTTTTCTCTTTAATGTACTAAAGACACCACTCTATACTTGTCATGTCCCGATGTGGTCGATCTTTCCTATTAACCTCAATTTCCTTTGACCTCGCCTTCCTCATTGAATCATCATCATTAGCTTTTATACTACTACGTCCACTAGATGAAATTGCTATCGGGTTTCTTGCTCTCTTAGAGGATGATGAAGCCATGCTTTTCTTTCCTTTCATGGGGTGACCCATGCTCCTACCAAGAGGTTGTTCTCCGGTGCTCACAGTAACCTTAAGCTTCTTCATAGTCTTTTCCACTCTTCCCTCATTGTCCCTCAAATGTATAGAAATGTTGGTCCTCTCTCTGAGAATGTCCTCGATGAAGTGCAAGTTGATGTCAGGCATCAATTTTAAGGTGCAAATCGACTCTAGGCATCACCTTGCAACTCAAACTTGATGCCAATCATCAACTTGCACCTTAAACACAATGTTTGGCATCGATTAGCACCTCAAAGTCAATGCTAGGCATCAACTTGGAGCAAAAAAGTGATGTCAAGCATCGACTTGCATGTTAAAGTCGATACCTCACATCAAGCTGCACCTCGCATTCGATGTCAAGCATCGACATGCACTATAAAGTTGATGTCTGGCATTGACTTGCACCTCAAAATTGATGCCTCGCATTGACTTCTAGCTGGCTAGATAGCTCATGCCTATCAATGTGATGTCGATGTCAGACATCAACTTGTAACTAAATTAAACTAGACCCTAACCAGATTAACAAACTGGACTTTGTAGTTGAACCAAGAACCACTAAGTATGCAAATTTAGGGTCTGATAAGAGAGGTTATTCCAATTTAGGAAGGAATAGTTATGCCAATTTAGGGTCAAGTAAGAAAGGTTAGTTCAACTTTATGTTTTTAGTATCTTTTATTGTAATTAATGGAAGGAATAAAAGACGAGAGCTTATGAATTTTCACAAGAAAAAGTGAAAACGTGATGTAGAGCTCCAATATATATCACAACCTTTGAAATTGATCACAAATATAACTAAGAAAGAGTTTCAAATCCATAATTGATAAATAATCAATAATATAGGATTGCCTATGATAAATTATCAATAATCCACAAATTGACTAAGAAAGAGTTTCAAATCCACCATTGGACAATCAATAAACCAATGGCTAAATGAATATTAATAATCCCACAAAATAAACATCACAAAATAACTTTTTTGTGCATAGTAAAACACTTCAAATATTATTTTGTTAACAACTCAAACATCTTGACTAAATAGTAGGCCATTTAGAAGGATTTCTTTCTAACTCATCATTGCTAGCAAGAAAGCATGGTGTAAAAAGATCATCAGGAAATACATTAAATAATATGTGTAAGAACATTTGAGGCCCACAAGAAATAGAGGCCCAAAAGAAATCAAAAAGTTCGTTGTGTCTCTCAAGGATTTTAATTTATCACTTTATCATCACATTTTCTTTGTGCTCACCAATTTTAAGACAATCAATAAAGTTGGATAGGGAGGAGTAGGCTCTCTTTTCGCCACATTCTTGTTTCCTTTCTTCTTTTGGGAGGTCAAAAGAGTGGATAAGGAAAAGAGATGGTTCCTTCTTATTCCAATGTATAATATCACAAAACTTTATAGTATCTTCATAATTCTATTAAGGCTTCTTGATGCATAGAGAGTGATGGGTATCAAAAAATTTACCTCAGTAATTCAAAAGCACCAAAGCAGATGAGGTGGATGCCTTACTTCCTTACTAGAAGTTTTCTCTTGAGTTGTATGATGCCCTTCGACTCGAATCTATATGTCCTCTTCTTCCAAGGCATTCAATAGCTCCTTGCACACTTCTTTGAATATGTTTTTGTTTTAAACTTTCAATGATATCATTTTTGGCAACAGGTATACCTTCCTGATTTTGCTTGAAGAATGAATTATGTGACAAGTATGTTCAGAGATTAGTTTTCCCTTGAAATCAATCCGCCTCTAAGTTCTTACAAGATGAAGCTGAGAGATTTTGGTCACTCAAACTAGCCTATGAGACCTTCTTAGTGAAACGTAAACCACAAACAAATATTGGCTATACTCTAAGAACCAATGCCTTCAACACAAGCTATTCATCACCTCCACTTACCATGCACACAAAAACCACTATTCTTTCCAAACTTGATTTCTCTCAGAATATACATAGTTTATACTTGAACTTAAGAAAACTTTAGAGCACTACATTAGAATTTTATCAAGCAAAAGATTAGTAGAAAAGCATATGATATGATTAGGGAAAACTAATAAACACGAAAAAACAGCGAGTCGTAACAAACAAGAACTATGTCATAAAAAGAGAACACCCTCTTCAAAAATCAAGAAAATTGCAACTTATGTTTGAGAACCCTTTATACCAGTATACATATATTTCAAAAATGAAGTGAAAACATGTGATTTTTTTGAGATTTTTTGTCATTTTTTCATAAACAAAGAGCTCAAAATGTGGTCAAAATTTCATTGACATGTCCAAAATCTATATGATAAGTCATTGACATGTCCAAAATGTATATAAACAATGTAAAATTGAAGAATTCGTATACAAAAATAAACATTTGAGACATTTTCAACGGGTGGATATCCGATTGTTATTCAAAATTGCTATGAAACATGGTTTCGTTAAGAAAACTACGTAGAGGAATTTACATAAGCACTAAAAATGTTACAGAGTTTCAATGAAACTCACAATTATGTTTATCTATGTCTACACCCTCAGCATCTGATGCACTTGATTCAGTGTGATACTGTTCATAGCTCTCTTCTTCTTCTTCTATATCCACAAGAGCTCTATCTTTATCCACGTATATACCAAATTTTGCAGGATCATGCACAAATCTTCTTATTTGCCTATGATTTTTTGTACCACATGAATCTAGAAGCTTTTGCTTTATCATATCGATGGTTGCTTTCCTCACGTGAACTGTTTTTATCAAGGAAAAATCATAAACAAAAATATCTACATCAACAATTTTAAGAGTGGATGTGCTTCGAATATTATTTTTCTTTTTTGAGCCTATTTGCTTAGTATCATAAACCATTTCTAAGTTATATTTACTTGTGAATGCATTACTCCTTTTAGTGTAATACCAATGCACCATCAAAGCCTCTATTCTTCTCTAATCAATATCTTTAGTGACCTCTGAAACCTTTGCAATCTAAAATGGTCTAGTAGCCTCATCACCATCATCAAGTACTACTATAAGTGTTCCAAAATTTATCTCTATTAAATTTCCTTTCCATCTTGCTTCTGCATGTTTTGTCATCCTTTGGCCTACATAAATATTTCTTTCTGGTGGATGTATAAAACTTTGAAATGCATCTGCATTACATGCTTGGGCCACATTCACTGATCTTTGTGTACAAAAATCCCATGTGAATGGAACATCAACTCGTAAATGACCTGCAATCGTATACTTTATAATATCTTCTTGATGATTGAAAAGTCATCCCACTAAGATACATCTTGATCTCTAGCATATTTTTTTGCACGCTCAATATGTCTCTTCTTTTCAATGAGTGCATGCATCCAGCTTTTACTTTCATCAACCACATTTCTACATCTTTTTGTATTGTTTTTATCTTCATATGGTGATTGTTCTGCAGCATACATAGATAAATTAGGCACGTGCAACAAGAATCTACATCCGTCTTTAGGCGTCCACCTAGGAGAAGAATAATACTGCTTTGCAAATAAAAGGGTTATGTCATCAACCCTCCTCATCAAGAATACATGGTTGAAGCTAATATTGTGCAATGGAGCCAAAACCTTAGCACTCTTATCAAAGCCCACTAAGCAAAAGTGCTTAAAGTTATAAATATATGTGAGGTGTTGAACTTCTGGTTTTGGAGTATATAATATGCTTCTAAAATCAGCTCAGATGAAATCGGAAGAGTAAAAGCATTGTTACGTGTGAACTTCTTAGAGAACGTACTGAGCATTTGATCAATGTGATCATGAGTGTGCCCAACCAGAAGGAAATTTACCTTAACCTTTTAAAATACCTGTTTATCAACAAGCATGCATAAATATCCAAAGACGATAGAATTTTATTCTCTCTTGTAGTATTATCAAGTTGCAAGTACAGAGTTGGTGGAAAAAGACCCTTCCATGATTGCAAAACCTGACGAATGACAATAACTATAAGGTTTGGATCATTATGCACATTTGGATATGTGAAGAAAACCTTGGACATTATAGTTCCATTGTATACCAAAGCACCAACCAAATGCATTTGCACAAGGACTTCATCTCCAATGTCCTTAGGGATGCGATAAAAATGTTGCAAACATGTTTTTTTTAATCCGTACCATCGATTAACAAACACATATAACGCTCTAGATTTTTGAGTGCTTTACTTTGATGATGAATTGCTTTCTTTATCTCTAAAGCTTGACTCTCACGATGGTTCTTTAGAGGGCTTTTAAAATTATCTTTTACTTGTGGTTTTCTAACCCCCTTTGCCATGTTTTTCAAAGTGGTGCAAATTGAACATTCACCCATTCTAACATTCACCCATAATCGAGTAAAGTGAAGATACAACACATACTTCTCATTTCTATTTTCCATGTCTTCTTTATATATTTGAAATATCTCTCGAGGAGTAAAGTTATCTGACAAGCGCAACCTTCCAGTTGTAGGCATTACCTCACAATGCAAGCTAACATAGTTCATCATCCAATTCATTGCATGACGTCCAACAGATCCTTTGGTCCCAACATGGAACATATCCAAAACAAGATCCCCATTCATAAGCCCCTATTGAACCCTATGTATTCTAAAATTTCCCACTTATTGTAATTTTAAATGCAGCCCTACAACATCGCATCCCTTGAGTAAAGTAATATTCAAAAGGAACACATGTTACTGCCATGTTATCCTCAATCATTTGCATGTGCGAAACAAGGTATATATCCTCCTTTTCACTATCTAAATGGAGGAATTTCTCTCTTAGGTGATTTAGTTTCTTCATTCCTAAATTGTACAAACATTTCAAACCACAACAATGCTTCACAATATCCAATGCTATCTGTCTATCCAAAGTAAGAAATTTAAATCTTTTCTGACTTACTTCGCGAGGCCTTCTTTTAAAATGTGGATTGAGCATGCTTTTCCTTTCCTTCCGTTTACATCTAACATCCTTTGCTCCACATGCACTTGAGTCAGAAGGGAGATCAATGGCTAGATCAGATGGGAGATCAAGATGTGCATTTAGTTGAGTAGCATTGCACTGTGAATTGGATAACTTAGATGACTCAACAGAAAACATAGAATGATGATCAAGACATTCTAAACCATGGAGACCATCACTTATGAGGAAAGGATCAACTCAGAACAACGAATTTGAAACTGTATCAATATGAGTAGAGGAAGTTGATGCCCAAGCATCAACTGAAAAGATTGAGCTCATCTTCACTTACTTCAAAGAGGACTAAAGATGAATTACCTTTTTAAATGAGTAGATGTCCAAGATCAAGTGAAAATTTCACATCAAATGTCACATAAAGTAGATATGAAATTAAAAGTGCATTAAACATCAAATTACATTAAAGTACTTAAAGCCTAACATTAAAGTACTTAAATTACTAAAATACACACGATTGATGTTTTCAAATTAATAAGGGAACCAAAGATTTGATTCTCTGTTGAAAGTGTGTCCACATAAAGTAATGTGTTTGTTGATGCACAAAGGTTTTGACAAAACTATTACTTCTACATGGTTGGCTTCAAGGGAAATATGGTGTATTCGATTATCTGAATTACTCTAACTTCAAAACGATTGTATTTTGATTTTTTGAAGCATTGAAATCTCAAAATTTGATGAGCAGGATAATATTTAGAATTTCATATATCAATATGTAGATGTCATCAAAGGATTTTATATATCAATGTCTAGAATGATTTGTTTCAAATTGTCATTGAAGGACTTGTTAAAGTATGCTTTAGCCAATGTGTAGATGTCCTCTCCACTATACACTAACGGGCATATGGTAAGACTTCAGTGAACAAAAAACCTTAGAGTGCATGGAAGATAAGTCAGAACATTTCATATGAATATGTATGAGCTATGATAATTTGGAGGGTTTATTAACGTTACCAAACAAAAGGAGTCATGCAATTATTAGGTTTTTGGTGTTAGAGATTCACTAGAACAAAAGTTAGGTGGCAATTATGCTTTACTCTCATCTTTTTGTTACAAGAAGAAGGGATAAATGCATTTATTCTAGAAATATATGGGAGTTTGCCACATGGATCTCATCTCCTGGGTTCAAAAATGAGAGTTGATCTACCAGAACTTGAAAAAAAGAGTTCAACAAGCAGAAAAGATGGAGGAGGAGGAGATAAGGTAGAGAAACTCTTTCCACTCACACAAGGACAGATCTACCCTTTCCACTTTAGATTAAAATGGTGAAGTGATGGATCCTAGTTAGATTATTTGACTGATCTAGTTAGAATTTGGATTCATTCAGTTAGATCTAGTTAGTCTCTAGTTCAAGTAACCCAAGTGCCTATAAATAGCAAAGGAGGAGATCATTCTCATTTCCCAAATCCGCGAGTGAGAGAGAGCAATCAAGCACAGACAGCAGAGGCACACAGAGCTCAGCAAACCAGCAAGGAAACTCTGATGGAGAAGAAGAATGTTGCCAAGAGTACCTAGAGGTAGAGAAAATCAGACCACAAAAAAAGATTTATTTTTATTTTTAAGGAAATAGTATCTCTTCTAGCGATTTTAGTTTTATGTGCTCATGAACTCTCGATCCATTTTCCGATGAGATTCAATGCCAAGCATTGACCCAGGGTACAATTCGATGCAAGACATCAACTTTAGGGTGCAAGTCAATGCCACACATCGAATTGCACACAAAGTCCATGCCTAGCATCGACTTGCACCCTCAAGTCGATGCCTCACATTGATTTTCACACCAAAGTCGATGCCAGGCATCGACCTAGAAGGTCGATGCCATGCATCGACCTAGAAGGTCGATGCCTAGCATCGAATGTGGCTTGAAACTCAATGTCTTGCATCAAATGTGGCTTGTGGCATCAACTTGCACCCTAAAGTCAATGCCTCGGATCGGCCCTTTAACATTTCAGGGATGCTGAGTTAAGAGGTGAGAAGTTCGTGAAGAAGCTCAAAGTGACAGTGAGCTATGTGGATCAGCATCAAGACAGAGGCAATGATCACCAGACAAAATCCAAGAAAAGCCTTGCATCCTTATCCTTTGAGAGGGCCACCAACCCAGTTGGGATGTCATCTAGTGGACAGAGTAGCATCAAAATAGCTGAGGATGATGCAACTAGGAAGGAGAGGTCGAAGGAGATAGAGGTTATAAGGAAAGATCTTCTACTCTGGGACATGACAAACATGGAGTGGTGCCTTCAATATGTTGAAGAGAAGAATCTAGTCCTCCTTGTGTTTGTAGGGGCCTATGGGAGAGGCAAGATCATGACAACACAGGCCTTTCCGTATGGCCTTGTGTTCAAACTGGACTATGAAGATGAGGATTTGGACAACCTCCTTTTCTTGGTAGAGACATCGAAGGGGCTAAAAATTTAATTTGAAAGATGGATTGCTTGTGCCCGCAGTGTTGTGTGCCAAAGAGGGTTGCAGAGATCTGCAGGGACTCAATGAACCTGATCACAGACTTGATGCCATGGATCCAAGGCAACATTATGCCAACACAACAGAAGAAGACAACCCCTGTAAAGGCAAAGGGTAAGTAGTGTGTGCAGAAGAAGACATTGAAGAAACTGAAGAGAGTGGCTGATGAGGAGTCTTTTGAGTCAAGCTCTAGCTTTGAGGATATTATTGTTGCACCTGATGGTGAGTTTGCATCGCGAATTCTTAGTGCTCAGCAGAACAAGATGAGGGAGGGCATAGCTCAGGGAAAGCTTGTGAAGAAGGGGTAGTTGTTCCACCTACCAATATCATCCATAGGCCACCAATTGATCCAGTAACAAGGAGGAGGCCCCTTGAGATAAGGGAGCCACATAATTTGCATGTAAAGAATCTTAAGAAGAAAATGAAGATAAATTGTCACGCTAATATTGTGCCATTCTTCGTCATGGTGGATCCGAATGAGTGCAGCTCTATGGAGGATTTCAATGAGGGCCTATTCGAAGATTACACATATTATATTCTTGGCGGTTCACACTCTACAGAGGCCCACAGAGAGCTAGTGAAGGAGCACCCCACCACATTATTCTTTAGGTATGCAGAGTGCAAAATCTATGCTAGGCTTACAACTGAGGAAGCCAAGCTTCTTGCTTGGGATCACAACAATGATAATGACTACAGGCACAAGATGTCCTCCATAGAGAGAATTTGGTTCTTCTACCATCAATACGAAGATTGCCTTATGAAGGAGGCTGTCAGAATACATCCCAATGTGCAAAAGCAATGCCTTATTGAGGTTGGCATTGCACAAGATGAAAATAGGAAGTCTGATGCTTTGAGAAAGTATGATCCATGGTTTTAGCTTGCATTCAGAATAGGTGAGATCTGGGATTTGCACGATAAGATATTCACAATGTGGGAGAACAAGGAGATCAAGGGCCAGAAGCAATGGAATTCAAGGCCAGACCCTCAGGTTGATTTGAGGGGAAACAAAAGGAAAGTTGACCTTTCCATTTAAGAGGCTCCTAAGGATATGAAGCTGACACCATGCACATCACTTCAAGGAATCAAGGATGATACTTTGATTATATCAACTTTGTCAAGGGTAATCTCCAAGGAGCTAAGCCTAGAGGTATGGTGACTGAGCTTAATAAGTATGTATGTTATTCTCAGATCCTTTTCTCCTACTCCCATATTTCTGGTCTAACCCACTCTCCTTTTCATCTTTGTGATTATAGTCATAAAATATACATGAAGATTCAGGAGGTGATGATGAAGAGGCTAGGTTTCTTTTCTTGGACAAAGGTCCAAGTAGAGCTCCCAACCACCTCATCATACAAAGCTTTATTAGAGTATTGTATCCTGTTTCATGACTGGGTAGGTTCTAGTATGAGAGAGGATGCCTGTTTTGTTGTTTGGGTTAATGCCTTGCATCAACCTACGTCACTAAGTCGATGCCAGACATCGACTTTTAGTACTACCTCCATGCGTGGCATCAAGTTGTGCCACCATTTTATGCCTGGCATCAACTTACTACTGAACATCGATGCCTGGCATCCATTTAGTGCTGAAACTCGATGCTTGGCATCGACTTAGTGGCATAAGTCGATGCCACACATCGATTATGGGAGAAGTCGATGTCACGCATTGACTTTCAACAGAAAGTCGATGCCTGACATCGACCCAAACAAGAAATCAATGCGAGGCATCGATTCTTAATGTTTACACTTGTTTATCAAAGAGCTTGTTTAATTTCCTTTCCACTTGCTTCTATAGAACCAAAGAAACGTAAGTCTACAGAGGCATTAGATGATTGTCCCCCTGCATTCCTAGCTCACATTCAAATGGAAAGGCATGAGAAATCCAGACTGAAAGCCAAGGAGATAGATTTTGAAAAGGAACCTGATCTGAAGTGTTTCTCCAATCCCCTAGACCCACTTAGACTTGTATATTACAATGTATTATTCTGTAGTGATGTAAATAATATTTGTATTGTTGTGCCTAGAAAGCATTTCTCCCTTCTTATAGCAGACATACCCTATGGATTTAGAATGTTGGGATCAGTGAATGATGACGAGCCTTTCAAGCACCCTCAGATTCAAAAAATGGTCAATAATTTTGCGGGTTTAACTATGTCTCCCCTTTGGAGGATAGTAATTTTCCATAGCACAGACCTGTGTTTCTCTGTTTCAACCACTTTGAAGTCGAGATGTCATGTTGTGGAGTTCTCCTTGGCAGGGTGAAGGAAAACATGAATCATACTCCTTTGCATAGATTTGTGAGCTCCACCGAATGCATTACAATTGGTTATTATGATGAAGTAAGCAAAAGATGAGTGAGGAAGCATTGCAATGAGAATGGGATCTCCAATGTTCTCATGTTCCCAGTAGTTACCAAGAAACTTTGCAATGTAGCTATGGAGAGGACATTCCTTAACCCATATCAGAAGCCACAAAAGCTTATAATGAGATTGATTTAACTGTTCTCCAATGATGATGACTAGGTCCTACACCTTTTCTCTGGCACATGCAATTTCAATTGTAACATTTCTCATTAGCCATGATATTGGTCAGCCTCTAATTGGGTTTCCTCTATTTCAGGAACGACACTCGCTTGCTCCTTAAAGATGTTTAGGCACTGCATAGCTATGGAGAAGGATGATGTTTAAGTGAGCTTCATTAGAATGAGAATCAATGGGTTGAATGAATGCCCAGATGAGGACCAAGAGGTTGGAAGGAAGCACATTGCAAACACAGAGAGATTCCAACCAGCTTCAAGGGAGCATGTTCCCCCACTTGCAGATAAACCGGGAGACATGGTTGACCTTGAAGAGCCAATCTTGAAGGAAGAGAAGCACGAAATGAGTTCTAGGGTTCTAGAGGATCCCATTAGGCATGGGCCTGAGGAAACCTATGATCAGCTTCTATTATAGAGGCTTATTATTCTTATAAAACTTACATGAAATGTAAACATCATCTTAATAGAAATATAATGCCAAGTTCTACTTCCATTTTGTGCAAAGCTATACTTATCTTGAGCATTTCTCTGATGAATGTGTGGATGTTGTTTAATATAATTTGGTTGATTATGGTCTTCGCTTGGGAATGCTTTTGTGATATTCATTTGATATGCTATGAATATGGCCCAACATTCAATGAGGCTCTTAACTGTACAAAGCGATGATCTGAATTGCCTTGTTAAAAGATTGGACTTCTACAACACATGTACTATGAATTTCGAGTAGCTTTTAATCACCAATAATCTGTGCTTGCTGAGGTTTTAGATGTAATGAAGGGGTTTTGTCAATTATTACTTATACCTTTAACTCTGATCTCTTATGTCGAAGGTCATGATGTAGGGTTCTTGATCATGCTGAACAATTAGTTTTGATGGCACCAAGCATTTTGACATATCTATCTCTGACTACTTGGGTTATAGAATCAAGCTTCTACTCAATGTTTAGAAGAAACAACAAGTGATTCTTACTAGATATTGTGAAATGGGCACTTTATTGCTTGATATCATGGTCTTTAGGTTTAAAAAAATGGAGAACACGTCTTTGTTTTCCTTTGTCGTGACTGAGTGTTCAAAGCTAACTAGATCCTTAACACACAAAACAAAGTGTGAGCTATAGCTATTCAAAGTTTACAGAATACTCAACCAAACAAGGGGATTCCTTACATAGTGATCTACTAGCTTATTCAAAGTCTAATAGATTTGGGTCTTAAAACCCTATGGTTTTGAATACATATACCCATTCCTAGATTTCATGACTGAAAAATTAATATTTCTCTTCCAATTGATATATACCAATATGCATCAAAAAGCATGTAGGATCATACTTGAATTAACTTAAGAAAATAGGACTTGAAGTATATTCATAAAAACTTCCATAGGATTGAGGGAAACCTTGGCTACTTATCTGCCTATGTATCACACATATGAAACATATACATTGCTTTAAAACGTGTAATTCCATTTGTAACTTAAAATTTTAATCCTTTCTTTTTTCAAAGGTTGGTTTCAAAATCTTGAAAATTGGTTAACGCATCCATTTGTACATTGTTCATATCTTAAGCAATAATACAATCATGTGTAAGATTTTCAAAAGCATGCTTGGATCTTGTAAAATTCATCTCTTTGCATTTTAAGCGATAAACATTCTATTCCTCGACTTCATTAAATCTTTCTCTTGAGTATGGTTCACGTCCACATAGCTGGACCCTTCATCTTCATGTTTCGCTTGACCTATTATCTCGTTTATTGTTTGGCTTCCATTTCTCATTCTTCGCGTCCATTAGGAGCGCTTGTGTGATGAAGAGCTTATTTGACCACTATCCAATGGACTTTGTTTAGATCGTTCTTGCAATCTTCTCTTCACTATTTATTTAGATCTTCTCCATTACCTAATGTCATCAACCACGATATGACAAGAGACTTTGATGTCTTTTGAGGTCGTATTGTAATAGCTAGAGCCAAGTTTTGATTTAATACGATATATGGGCATAACATACACAATTAAATGTTCTCAAATGTTAGAGGTATGGTTTCCTACCACTCCATTACACTTATAGTGGAAGAAAATGCATACTAGAGGCTCTCAACGTTTTCATCCTTCAGATTTTTGCACATATATAATATTAAGATAAAACAATATTTATTCGGCATTTAAGAGTAGAAAAAAACCTATAAGGGGCATATGGAGGCATATATATCATGCAAAATTCCATCTCTAAGATTCAATTACGCATCAAGGGAGAGGTATGAGTTGAAAAGGGCTATAAGTCCCGCATTTTCATAAATATGTGAGATTCTAAATATAATATCCTCTCTTTTGCGAGTATATCCTTGGATCCTCATCTTCTCTGTGTTTCTTGATCAATTACTTGGAGACATACTAGCATGGATGGTTCTATTTCTCTCTCTCTCTCTATGTGTCTCTATCTTGCAGATGTGAAATTATAATCTTGAAACATTTGCATATCCCATGATTGATCTTTCCCTTGATCTTGGAGTTTTTCTTCTTCCTTCTCATGCATTATTTGCGTCGTTTGAAACAATGCCTTGGTATGATATTGGAGAGCTATTTTTCCTTAACTTTATTGATTTTAATTTTGAACGTTTGGGTATTTCTTTGGAGGTTCATAATGTTCCTCATATTCTGCCATACCAACATCCCATTCCCCTTGTGGAATCACTATTCTTATTTCTAATGAAGCATAGGAATAACCTCTAGGGGAAGATGATGATGATGTGTGGATGATAGTGAGACTAAAACACGATTTTAGTGATGCTCTAATGAAATATTGCTACAAAGGTTTTGCTTTTGTAGTCACAACCTCAGTTGTGTTATACTACAACGCTAGCATAGGCAACCTTGCACCACTTATCCAATTCATGTGCAATGTGATTGTATTAATTTATGGATGATCATATTACTTCGAGAGTCCAGATTTGAACTTTACTATTGCTTCAGATGCAATAGATTGATCATGGTGAGAAAATTAATCAGTGCATTCTATTTCAAGAGTGCCAATTGAGGATGCAATTTATTTTTCAAAATAATTTATTGCAAATACCAAAATGACTAGAAAATAATAGCAGAGATGAACTAAAGGAAGGCTAGTATTTCTAAGCAGCTATCTTGCAAATCACTATTGAGTTTAGGGGCATTTATGAGTGAAAAACACACAATACCTTTAGTTGGATTTCCTTCAATTATCTTACGTGATGTTGCAACATCTTTTATTTCATGGGGAGCGAGACTTGTAATCCCAAAATTATACAAAAAGGCACCAAATTGGCTCCTTAAACCTTTGCATGATGATGGTGATTTCGGCGTGGTTACGATATATATAAATTCATGATATATAAATTCTGCACGCGCGCGCGCACACACACATATATATATATATATATATATATATATATATATATATATATATATATATATATATATATATATATATATATGCATACACACACATACATATAACGTACGGTCTCTGTCGAGGTTATGTGAGTCACTTTTAGTAAAGCCGTCGTCTTTGAAAGCTTCTAGCTTTCTGATAAAATTAGTTAATGTAGATTTTATGAAGGTGCATCTTATGCTTCATGTGTGCAGGAATGCATCTAGTTTATATTGTTTTCATGTGTATCGCTGCTATCTGCAACGCCCGTGAAGGCGCCATTGATGAACATTTCCAGTTGTTAGTTACTCAGCCGAGAGAGGTGAATTTTATAGTCTGGTGGTATTCCGACAACTAGAGTATAATGAAATCGCATCAATGTGAAAAAGCACGTCATCCATATTTTAGGAGACACGGAAGCATTTTCTTTCCTTGTTTATTAGCCAAAAGATATTGAAATTAATCATGGCATCTACATACTAATTGTTCACTGCAAAGAGCAAATTTTAAAGTTTGATGTTTCTGTTGAGAGCCGGCTATCTAGGCATTGAAAAGGGACACTTCGATCAAGCTCTATGTTGTCATTTCAAAGAGGAGACGACAACAACATGAATGCGCATAGCACCGACAACAACATGAATGCGCATAGCATCTACAAGATCCTTTGGTAAATAGTCATGAACATGCATTTAGTTTTATTGCTCCTGGACTCGCTTAGATGCATTTAAGTAAGAACAATATGGATGGGTAAAGCCCGAAAATATACATTGGTTGATAGTTTGATGGCAGTACATATTCGATGGATGGAGGTCAAATCTGTGCGAAGGTCAGTGGCAGCACGGTTAGATCTCCTCCTCCTGAGCCATTCGTTTACATTCATACGGGCTGTGCATCGCGACTGGTTTTGGTACGCAAGAGAGCAGGACGTAATGGCGCGGGCGATAGGGCTGGAAAATGGCGTATGGCAGCTTCCATTAACTACACGTTTGGGTAAGTTCGACAATGAAAAGGTAATGCTGTTGGATGGCAAAATATTTTTCTGTCTGATTCAATCAGCAACGCAGGTTACATAATTCTATGTATCTCTGTTGTCATAACTGTATGTATTTCGGCTGCTCATCAAGACTGTGGAATGCCATCAGGGGTGAGACTCTTTGGAAGATTTGGAGGGAGCGATGTGCTGTCAATTTTGGCCAAACTCCAAAGGAATGGTCGATTGAGAAATCCTTGTTTCTTCTTGGTAAAAGAATCTCTCGAGATAAGATATCTCCACGGTTTAGGCACCATTGTATTTACCTCCTCAAAGATAACAAGTTGAAACCCAAATGGGTCCCGCATGAGGGAGACGATAGATTCATCCGCCTCATTTGTAATGCCCTCTAGATTACTGCACTTGTCCCCTACAGTGTGGAATTCGGGGGGTCCCATGGGCACTAGTCCCATTCACTTGTAACTTTTCTCCTTTATTTTAATTAAAGTCCGGGAGAATAGGCCAAGGCCGAACTTCCTTTTATTTAAAAAAAAACTGTATGTATTTCTGTTATCATAATTTTTATATTTACATTCTGATGCGCAAAACTCATAAATGCGCACGGCAGTACTAAGCTAGAGAGACATGCGCTTCTGATGTATGTAAATACATGATAAAATTATATGGTTCAACTATTGGAATGTTATGTAAGGCCGTAATGTCCGACTTCATATGTATGAACTACAGCAGATATGAAATTGACACCCATGATCTATATATGTAATCGCATGTAGTCTGAATTAAACATTTACAAACAGTTATGTCTGAATGCGTGGCGTGTCTTCTCCAGTATGCGACCCTCTACCGTTGTACATACCTCTCAAAGTGCAGGCCTAGTGATTTCTCACATGGTATAACGAGTCTAGGCGATGTTCTCCACGCTATGGCCACACGATTCTCTCTATGTATCTTAGTGATTGTCGCTGCAGGCGGGCTTGATCCCCTCTCCAAAGCACACAGGCCTCATGTCAGCAACGTGAAGATGAAACAAGCACTACTATAACCGCTGCAGAACAATGTGCTTGACATGATGAAGTAGCCATTATACTCGCGTTCCTTGTGAATTTGGAATCTAGTGATTGATAGAGTTTACTGTGTGTATAGCGTGCGCCATAGCTGCGCTCGAACTCTATCAGCATAAACTCTATCAGTGATTCTAGTTTACTTGCCCCTGCAGGCAAGCATGATCTCCTTGCCGAAGCCGAGCCCTCACCTGCATGCTGTAATGTGTTCGAGTTAATGCGGAATGCCCGCTGCATGTAAACACATATAACGATATATGAACCGTCACCGAATAATCTATAAAAATGTGATGATTGAATTAATAGAATAGAGCGAGCTTTTTATCTCTTCGTTGTGTCATCTTCTCCAACTCTGCGGGCATCTCTTCTCTCTCTCTGTGTAATATTGTGTGCCGATAATATTTGCACATCATCGTAGCCTTCGGCCTTGGTGAGCGTAATATTTCCACATGGTATCATTGTAGACTTCGGCCTTGGTGAGCATGTGAGGCCCACAACTTCAGTTGCATCAACTTTCGTGCGCAACACATGCAGCCAACTTATCAAGGATACTACTTCCTTGCCGCCATTCATGCGCGTCATTCTTCACTGTATCTTGGGACTACTATATCCACGGTACTTTGTAATCCTATTTTTTCCAAGGTTAGAGCGCCCATTTCTCCATCCTCTCCTCAATCTCACACATCTGCCATAGCCAAGTCCTTGATTCGAATCTAGATTACATCGCTGTAGAATTCACCCCTGGCCCATCTTCATGAGCATCTTCTTCTCCGATATCTTTGCCTAGTGCACCTGTGAACGGCCCTGCTCCTTCCCTATTTCATGCACCCATCGCACACTCCAACCATTATAATCGCACGCTTGCACTTGCATTGCTTTTATCATCTCTCTTTCCATCGCGGCAACGAAGCGCTCTTTCATGGTTACACACATCAACTCGCACATGCAAGTGCATCTAGCTATAGCCCCACAGAACACCTCGATGGTGTTGCTCAAATGCAGATCTTGCAACAACTCACTCTTGGTTTGCCAAGGTACTGCACTCTCAAACACCATCGCTATGGCGGCTCCTACTTCTCATCCTTTGCAAAGCCATGAAGATGGTTGATCATGTTGCTGCGCGACTCAAAATCCTTTTCAGTTACATTGCAAGTAGCAAAGGATATGGTGATCGAAAACATTTTGTTTCAAGCAACAGGGAAGAGAAGTCTTACACACTTTAATGTTCTCTCTATAACCCAGGGAAGAGGAGTCTTACAGACTTTAATGTTCTCTCTATAACCCAACTAAGCCTGCTACATGAGAGTGAAGACACGAAAACTCTGTAGACATTTGAATTCAACAAACAAATGTTTCATTTGAAGAACGCTTTTAGTAAAACTTATTCTCTGTTCATCAACAAAGAAAACTATACACTTTTTTTATGAATTATGCATTACCTCACAGAGAACTCCCTACATCATAAGGTTATCTCTAAATCATGGACATGCTTCCTATTTAGCAACTATTTTTGATAGAGGCACTATCTGTTGAAATCTCGGTGCTTTGCCCCTTGTTATGTTGCATCCTACTATGGTTATTTTTTTAGCATGTTTCTGTTAGCACTTGAAAGGTAGCCTAGAATTTGCATTATTCAAATTCCAAAGTGTTAACATGCTCACTTTGATGATGACAGTGCCCATATCAGTCTCATGTTTAATCTCCATGAAGGGGAGCCTCACGGTTTCATCTCTTCACTAGGTAGCTATTACAATTGCATTGTGAACCTTGACTCGCCATCTTCATTTTCACATTTGCATCATCTATAGACCCTTTTTAAACAAACAAAAGAAGAAAAAAGAAACATTGCAAAAGAGGATAGGATTCATCCTCATGAAGAGCACCTATATGGGTCTTTCAATCAAATTTGCATTATTTAAATCCACACATTATTTAAATCCACCTCTCAAGTATAATACTAGAAGAACTTGGTTTGGAGCTATTAACCCCCATGGAAAATGTCTCCTCCATCAATTTTGGAGAGGGCAGATCATTCCAAGCTTTCATTCACCCAATAACGTGTGTTTCAACCTGGCCTTCTACAGTATCATCAATGTAGACAAGTTGTTGCTTGTGTGTGCTTCCTATACAGCCCATTCATTATTTCTACCTCACCAAAATTATGGCCCATTTGATACAAACATACCAACTCTGCTTGATGCTTGGTGATGCTCTTCAATCTCTTGAGGGGAGTATATAAAGTATGCAAATAATTGAAGAGCATGATCATTGCCTGCAGGCTGCTACAAAGAAAGTTTCAAGGCCACATAGTAATATTAGACTTAGAACCACTCAATGAACCATTAGACTTAATAATTTGCATATTCATGCTTGTAATGCATTGAGGATCTATCCTAGAGTCCACTATCTACCATCAATAATCCATACTCTCCTTATCAGCCACTTCGCCTTAAGGGTGATTTTTGGAATGTTATGTGCGACATAATGTTTGAGCTCATATGTAAGAACTATAACACATATGAATCGATGCCCATGATCTATAGATGTAATCCCATGTATCCTGAATTAAGCATATAGGAACAGTTATGCCTTAATGTGTGCCAACATCTTCTCCAATATTCGACCCTGTACTGCCGTGCATACCTATGTAATGTAGGCATGGTGATTTCTGAGATAAGTGACAAATTGCACTTACTTTTGACATCTACTTCAGCTAGCAATATAAATGAATGTAAGTTAATATTATCTACTCTTTCACAATAAATAACTTAAAAGATGGAGGAAAATAAACCATTATTATGCCTTACAATTCAATACTATGCACAAATGAATGTGCTTTTGAAGTAAATATATGCTAATGAATCTGAAGAAGACAAAATTTAGACGTATTATTGAAAGAATTTCTTCATTGTAGTTGATGCTTCTCTAGTCCAATGATTGAATACCTTTATCGTGTTAAGTTACATCTAACAAAAAAGATAAGCAATGATAAGCAGATTTGCATTCATGTAAATCTACCAAAGCCACAACATACGACATTTACATGATATTATATATTTATGCATGCTTATATATACATGCATGTACCCATCTCTATATGTAGGTATCTATGTATATATGTATGCATGCATGCCACAATATAGGACATTTACATGATATTATGTATTTATGCGTGCTTGTACATGCATGCATGTACCCATCTAAGTATGTATGTATTTATGTATATATGTATGTATGTATGTATGTATGTAGGTATGTATGTATGTATGTATATATGTATCTATCTATGTATGTATGTATGTACGTATGAATGTATCTATGTATGTATGTACATATGTACATATGTACATATGTATGTATGTATGTACATACGTACATATGTACATATGTATGTATGTATGTATGCATGTCTCTATGTACTTATGTAAGTATGTATGTATGCATGTATGTATGTATGTATGTATGTATGTATGTATGTATGTATCTACATGTGTATGTATGCATGTATGCATGTATGTATGTAGCTATCTACATGTGTATGTATGTATGTATGTATGTACTTACGTTCATATGTATCTATGTGTGTATGTGTGTATGTATGTATGTATGTATGTATGTATGTATGTATGTATGTAGGTGTGTGTGTGTATGTGTGTATGTGTGTATGTATGTATGTATGTATGTACGTATGTATGTATGAATGTCTGTTTTGTTAAATGTTCTCTCTTTATGCCACCTGGACTAGTTCAAGCAGGATAGGATTAACAAAGATTTTTCCTACAGGGTTTTTGGGTTGGATAGGGATCTGTTGAAACACAGGCCGTATAATGATTTTCCCCAAACCTCTACACAACTTCGGGCACTATTATTCCTCCTTAAATACTATCTTTATTTTTACTACGATCGATTACATGTTTACACACTCATATTCAACACTTTGAGTGCAACTCAGTTCTATACTATCGAATTTACGGGCAGTCATCCACCAACCACAATTCACTTATAATAGGCAATATATATATATATATATATATATATATATATATATATATATATATATATATATATATATATATATATATATATATATATATATATATACACACACACACACACACACACACACACACACACACACACATATATATATATATATATATATATATATATATATATATATATATATATATATATATATATATATATATATATATATATATATATATATATATATATATATATATATATATGTGTGTGTGTGTGTATATATATATATATATATATATATATATATATATATATATATATATACACACACACACACACACACACACATATATATATATATATATATATATATATATATATATATATATATATATATATATATATATATATATATATATATATATGTGTGTGTGTATATATATATATATATATATATATATATATACACACACACACACATATATATATATATATATATATGACAATGAGCACTATTATCATTCAAAAGACTAAAATGTTCATGAATGCCTTAACCAAAATATACTATATGATTAATTGCTTCCATTCGAATCAAACACTTAACTGATGTAGAAGAATACAACACCAAGTGAGGTTTTAATCTAGAATATCAGTCAACAAAGAGCAGGCTCAGTCGCTCCACCACACGTAGTCCGCAAGACCTATCGTGCATCTCCTTCACTGCTAAGCGACACGAACACAAATCCTTTTATATTAATCAATCCAAAGGTTACAACGTTTTAGCCTTTTATGGTGGTTCATTCACATAATTACAGAAATATTATGAATAATACATAGAACTATCTGGCGGCCTAACACTGGCATGCACGTTGGACTCGAATCCTAAGTACACTTTAATCTTCATCTACGATTCCCTGTATATACATAGTGCAAGCTTCTTCAAAACTGCGTTTAATCTGTTTCTACAGATCCTTCAACAACTGATGTACATGTGCAAGATCAAGTAACTATGCCTTGAGGCCAGTAGAACTGGAGGTCACTACTTGAGTAAGCAATTGTTGACTCTGATCTTGCAAAAATGCTTCTTGCAAATAAAAATCATTCTTGAGGGTGACTTGATGCCGAAGTTGGCTGTGAGCAGTCCTCGCTTCTACTCTCTATAGTTGATCTTGATCTAGGCCAAGTTGTTTTTCCATCACGTCCATCTGTTCAGATTGAAAATTAATAGTTTTAAAATAAGCTTGGTGCTCTTTCTGAGGGGTTTTCCAATTCTTTCCATAATTGAAGCTTCTAGTCCGTTTCATCATTTAACTCATGGGCCTTTTGGAATAATTCATCCTTGGTAGTAGCTAACTCTGTTTCCCATTGAGCCACTTTAGAATGGAGCATAGTCCACATTTGCTCCAGGTCAACAACTTGAGCATTTGTAGCTTCCAAAACTTTACTTATCTTATGGCGAGCAACATCTTCATCTGCCATGGCTAATCATAATTCATGTAGTTTGGCCTCGTGAGAAGAAAACTGGCTCTGTACATGAGCTTCACTGGCATGAAGACCAATGCGTTCCTCCTACAGGAGGGCAATATCTGCTTCTCAGGCGTCCAATTTATATTAAAATTCTTGAGAAAGTGCTTCCTTTTTGGCAAGCATCTAAGATTGGAATAATTTTGAAGCCTGAACGAGATAATGATCAATAGTGGCCAAATGTTGTAGGGAAGTTGGAAAAGGTAAGGAGACAGCAGAGGATGAGGGCATGACCGTAGGGATAGATGGCAGTCAAACCAAGTCTGGTAATTGCGGTGGAGAATAATCAGGAGATTTGGATGGGGTATCAATCGAAGAAGCAGTAGAAGAAGATGACGGAATAGGAGAAGTTATCGGTGTAGAGGAAACGGCCGGTATGAGGGTCAAATGCTGGGTAGGTGGAGAAGCAAGAGAGGGGGGAATTGGTGTGGTATTCACTTCGTGCACATCCTTGGGCAGAGAGGCTAGTCGATAAGGTAGTTCCTTGATAATAGAGAGGATGACTTCAAATGCTATTGCAAAGAGGGGGTGGGTGAAGAACAAGGAGGTGTATTGAAAACTGCAACCGCATCCTTAATGATGCCTTCCACACTGACCATAGGAGCAACAACATCCTTCTCAGAAAGATGAATGCCGGAAGAAATCGGAACAGAAGAGACACTTGACATCGGAGAAGAGGTAAGGGCCATGGGATGCCATTTCTACGAAAAGCAGAGCAGGTTTTCATCTTCATCATCCACATCATCCATATGAGAAGAAGTTATCGCAAGAAGAAGGGAAGGACCGGGAATAGCAAATGCAACTACACCAAGTACAAGGAAAGAAAGTAGTTGTGGAAGTCGAACGCACAGAAATTTGCGCTTAGCCATTTGTTTAAAAACCTTATTGCATTCCTTGTGAATGTGGTGGAAGTATAGTAGTGCCCAATTGGTGGGCTCACGAGAGGCTGCATCAATGGACGAATAGAATGGCTCGGAGATTCCATAATTACATTTTTTTTAAAATTGATGGTGGATACAAGAAATTGGAGGGATTGACACTAAGGGGCAGAACAAGACATAATAGCATATTCATTTGAACATTTACAGGGAAATAACTGATTCATCGTGGCAAGCAGTAGTGGGGAAATATTGATCTTACCCTCATTAGAAAGATGAAACTGTTATACAGTGTTGGCGACAATAACATGAGTGGTGATGTATGGGGAAACTATTGGCCATGTAGTATCCATAGATGAACAAGAAGCAATAGCACGGGCGAGGATGAATGACAATGAATGGTTCAGCACTTGATGCCATGGCAATTCAACAAACTATAGCAAGCCTCGTACGCTAAGGTATTTTGGGAGTTCATTGGAAATGCCCATGCTAAACTCAGTAAGATGCGATAGAGCTTCTATGGCTAAAACAATGCCTGCATGCACAAAACAGATAGTAATTACAAACACAACAAAGCATACATAGAGCACATGAATGTAGCACACACAATCGATAGAGCAAGAATACAAAAAATCCCATTTTAAATAATCCCTAGGAGACGAATACATGTCATAAAAGTGAGCAATAGCGTAAGTTCGGGCCTTCGTAAATCATCGAGGGTATAGCACTTCAATAAAACATAAATGACCGAGGGTGACGTGGAATCAAAAGGTACATGCAACAATTAAAAATACAAAGTGACCAGGGCAAACGAAGAACACTCAAATAGTCAACCGAAAAAGAACCGGAGAGGATCAAAGGTTTTTATGATGGAGCCCAGATTCAAATAGTCATGGATGGTGGACAATAAGGTCATGACGGGGTTAAGTAGAACTACTCCGATAATGGTCGCTAACCAAAATGTGGCTCGATCAAGTTGAGCAAAAATACAATAGGGTCCAAACCAACAAAGTGTGAATTTGCCTGCTTCACGATCCACATAAGGATTATAGGATAACACCAACTAACCAACTTCAAACATCGGAGGTCAGAGGAAACAATCATGAGTTTTAGCTTGGAATAGCTGAGCTTCTTGTAAGAGGAGAAAGCTTTCGAGCCATTGCTCATGAAGAGAGCATAAAGTATCTAGTCGAGTAGTGATCGTTTCATCAGGTAATAATGTTTGCTCCACGGCCACACGTAAACTAGGTACAACCAGCTCCATTGGTGCAATGGCCTCCAATCTGTAAGCCAATTTAAATGGTGTGCAACGAGTAGCAACTTTATACATGGAACGATAATCCCACAACACAGAATGTAAAAGTTGATCCCAACGCTGAAGACAATCTAGAATACGTTTCTTCAGCATACTAAGTAAGGTTTTATTAGTACTTTAAGCCAGTCGGTTAGCGCGCGGGTAATAGGGTGTGCTAAACTTATGGATAATATTAAATATATGATTCAGATTCTATATAAGAGTGTTAACCAAGTGGGTTCCCCAATTGGAAACAATTTCCAGTAGCAAACCGAATCGAGGGGAAACATCATGCATCATGCACTTAGCCAACACCTGAGTTGTAGTGAATCGGATAGCCTAGACTTTGGCCCATCCGGTAGCATAATCAATACAAGTGAGAATGTAGAAATTATATGTGGAAGTAGCTAGAGGTGAAATAGGGCCAATGAAATCCAGTTCCCATTTTCAGAAGGGTTCTAGTGGAAGGACAAGCTAAAGAGCAAAATGGACAACTAGTAGTCAAAAAAATCATGAGTATGTCATAGTAAGAATTGACCAGGGGTAAACCATTAGTAGTTATAGTTGGTGTAGAGGTTGTATAAATAGCAGAAGATGAGTCATCAATCCCCTCCAATGGGTCACTGGAACCCAATCGTGATAGAAAGTTGACAATCGTATGTTCCTTGCCTGGTTCGTGTACCACATCATAATCAAACTCTTGGAGTAGAAAGACCCAACGAGCCAATCACCCACCCAAATTTTGTTTCCGTACAAGGTAGGCCAGAGCTACATGGTCGACATGGAAGATCAATTTTCGACCGAGGAAATAGCGTTTGAACTTCTTTATGGAATATATTAAGCCTAAACATTCCTGTTTCGTGATAGAATAATTACATTTGGCTGAGCTAAGGTGGACGCTTGCGTAATAAATTGGTCTATACCATTTATCCTATTGTTGCATAAGAACACTATCGATAGTGATATCAAATGCATCCATGAACACATGAAACGGTAGCTACCAATTGGACGGCTAGAGAATTGGTGCCTTCCTGAGTAAAGTTTTCATACAATCGAAGTTGAGTTGGCATTCATGAGTCCAGCTAAATTGCCATAGTGGTATTGTAGTCAAGCGTGTAAGAGGTATGGTCAATTGGGCTAGCTAGCGGAGATGGTGGCCATGCCAACAATTCTGTCCCAAGAAAGGCATGACTTCCTTGGGATTTTTGGGCAGCTACGCATCTAGAATAACACAGACTTTATGAAGATCTACATGTATACCCTATTTGGATATTATGTGCCCCAAACGTTTACTGTAGGCCATTGCAAAAATAGACTTATGGAGGTTCAAACATAATCGGTACTCTCTACACTTCATAAAACAACACTTGAGATGTTGTAAATGTCTACAGTATCACCGGATAATGAAAAATCATCTACGTAAACGTGCATAAAATGTGTGAGATATGGGACAAATATCTCTTGCATACAATGTTGGAATTTGTTGGGTGCATTCCACAAACCGAACCACATCATAGTACATGTGTAGATGCCCCAATTAGTACTAAAAAGCTATTTTGGGGATATCTGCCTTAGCCATGTGGACTTGATTATACCCAATCTAGCCATCTAGAAAAGAATACATCTCACACCCAGCTATGTCATCCAGCATACTATCAAGGAAGGGTAAGGAAACAGGGTCTAGTATTATAGCAGTGATAGTCAACACATATGTGTAACTGTTTATTCTTTCTAGGGACAATCACTATAGGTGAAATCCACTCTACACGCTTGACGGGGACAATAAATCTGACCTTCAATTACCTATGTAGTTCCCATTTCACCTACTCAACATAATTCAGGTTCATTCCATAGCTCTGTTGTTTAACACGCTATACATTTGGCTTTAAAACTACACGATGTTTGTCAAGACGACAGTCCAAGCCCTTCACATCACGGTAAGCCCAAGCAAAGAAGTCAAAAAATTCTTGAAGGAGGATCAGAAAATCTTTCTGGAATGCAAGAGCTAGTCTTTCTAGAATCTTTACTAGGTGTGGGCTAGGATCATTCCCTAGGTTACAAGTAACTAGTTGATGTTCTTGTACATAAAACTGCCAGGGAAGATGGAGATCTTTCGGGTGTTGAAACAAGTGTTCCATAGCCTGAGAACCTAAAAGATTATCCGTGGCATTAACAACATCATTCATGAGTGGGTGCACCGTACAAGTCGTCGTAGACCAATTATCTAGCATTTCTGTAAATCGATTATTCCCAAAGATAACAAATCCTGATTAGCAGTGAAAATTGCTTCCTCTTCATTGTCGGACAATCCCTTGAGCATATGCAGAAGCTTGGTGACATAAGGTCATGCATGCAAATCACAAGGCTTCATCTCGTTGAGGGGAACCAAGTGTTTCCAGTGGCGACATTTAGAAACAAATTTATGGGAGGACCAATCTTGCAACACTTTAGCTTGTTTTAGCCAAGATCTACCAAATAATACATTGTAGTCTAAACTAGATTCAAGCAACTCCATCACTAGGAAGATCATTTTAAATATAGCCCCTTGTAGTGTAATATCTTGTACCAACCCAACCGGGTGAACTAGAGACTCATCAACCATATGCACAAAAAATGCATATGGCTAATGAGTCTCTAGTTCACCCAACTTCTTACAAAGTGCTGTCATGGCAATGTTCACTGTTGACCCTCCATCAATTAGTATCTGAGGTATCTTATGGTGTTTTAACCCATGGTAATTAGCAGAACAACATGATCTACCATATAGTCGATTTCCGATTTAATTGTAACGGTGGCGGGTGCACGGTGTCGGAAGGATTTCCTCACTTTAATTGTCATATGGAAAAATAAAAATCTTTTTCTTTGGAGTCAGTTAAATGATATCTCTCTCTCATATTTTTTAATGCTTTGATTTCATTTGATTAATGTTTTTTTTCTTTTGGATACCTGCAGGAAAAAGAGGACACTATATTCAAAATAGAGGATCAATTGAACTCTTGCTTAGGCCCAACTTTTTTATGTTCATCAGTGCATTTGTGTGTATTTAGGATTATATGAGGTTAACAATTAAAAGATAATTATGTGCCTATGATTGTAGGGATATGAATCTATATTTATATCTGAAATGCATTTGATGTGGTATGTGTTCATGTATTTACAAGAGTAGATGAAAATATGAGTTTTTGCTATAAGTATGTATTTACATATGAATACCTGAAAGATTCATCTGTGTGCACCTATTTCTTTGTGTTTATGAGTATTTTCACTAATCTAAGCATAGATACATTTATGGAGTTCTAAATGAACCTATAAATTGGTTGGTTTTTTTGAAACGAGCATATGTGTATATATATTGTATGTGTGTCTGTGTGTTTATATTTATAAGGATTAATATATGTGTTATATGGGATTGTTTTATGAGATTAGCCTATTACTAAATGTGCATTTTCATCGTCCTATATGTGATGACTTTCTATATATCTTAGGTCATTTAAATATTTAATTATTATGAGCCTTAACTTTTAAACTAATCATCATAAAATTATTTTGTGCGTACATACGTAAGTAAAGTGGAGTAATCTAAATGATATGTGAAAGTGAAATGTGACGAGTGTAGTTGAAGTTAGTATGTGCATGAACAAGTTACGATTTGCATGAGTAATATTGTGTTATGTGTGAGTTAAGTCAACTCGTGCATATCTATGTATGTATCTGACTATATATAAATATATGATTCAGAGTTCTATCGAATGTTTTTTTTCTTCTCGCTGATCATTGAAGAGATTCCAAAGGAGAATACGAGAATACAAACCTAGGAGCTTGCAAGTTTACAAAATTGCAACATTTGAAGATTTTTCATTTAGAACTATTAAGTTGTATAGGATTATTCACAAAAAAAAATGTATTAGCACTTAGATAAGCTTTTGTATAGGCTTAAATCTTAAAGTTTTCTAACACTTCCACTTTTCGATATAATTGAGATTTTATTTTGAACTTTCATATGTCTATACATTTAGCAATGATAAGAAAATTTGTTATGATAAATGAAAAATTATAAAGTTCTTTTGAAATCTTAGTTTTTAGATTTCACTCAAATATATTAGAAACCTATAGCTTTTATCACTCCTAAACTAAAAAATCAACCCAAGATCCTAAGCATACTTAGAAGCACCCTGCGTGTAGTCACACGGTTAGGTTAGCGTGATTCTTTTAGATGAACATCTGCCTCCCTTCACACCCCTCTACGACAACCTTGGTGAACCCGATGTGAAGCGTGACGATAGTGTGCATAGGACTTACGTTGCATTTTTAGTTTTAATTTAAATTTCTAATTGTATTTTCTTCTTGTTCTTGCAGGAAAAGTGAAGATAGAAGTTGTGATAAAACGAGAAGAGTTTGTTGTTCCTTTTTTCTCTTGGTGTTGAGGGCTGGTCATAAGACCTGAGCGCCTCCACGGGAAGAAGGATTTCCAACCGGTGGAGCTTCGTCATTTTTTTCCCCCCATCAACATTCAAGAAGAACAAGACATATTCAGAGTCACTTTAGTTTTGTGTTTAAGATTGTTTAACATTCACTTTAGACCTCTTCAACAAGCAAACATCAAGTAAGGTGTATTTTAAATTCTTTATTTTTAGTTTACACACATCACTTAAAAAGAAAGTTGTTTTCATCTGCACTTAGGATTTAAGCACTTTCATATTTGCATTAAAAGAGTATTTAAATCTTTCTTTTGTATCTAGGAAATATAATTCTTACTTAAATCATTTAAATATCTGCATTTTTGATTTTAAGAAAAGCTATTATTTTTTGTATCATCAAAAAGAAAAGATTTTATTTTTTAGATATATAGCATAAAAAGAGTTTAATTTAGGTTTCTTCTGACTTATAGTTAATGTTTTTATTTCTTCAAAGAAATTAAAAGTAAAATAAAAGATTTAAATTAAGAAAAAACTATTTTATAAACATTACCTTATTCATAAAAAACCCTTTAAAATTGAAAAAGTTTAAAAAATTTAAAACCTTCTAAAAAAGTTCTAAATTCAAAAAGAGTAAGTATAAGAGATAAGTCAAAATTTAGGTTTTTTGAAATCAAAAATATTTTAGGAAAAGAAGATTAGTATTAGTAAAGCCTAGGACTAGGGTAAAGCCATCCTTGGCTTTATCAACTAGTGATAGATTTAGGCAATTTAGAGAGCAATTAGATCCGGCTATTAGGGAACTTCTTCTCCATTCGAAGCGTTATCAAGAACGCAAGATGGAGGAGATGTTCAAGAACATGATGATAGAAAAGCAAGGAACACATACAATTCAAGCTATTCTAAAAGAGAAAGGAAAATTTACTGGATCGAACATTACGGAATGCCTGGATGCATTTGAGGAGCAAGTGCAAATCTAGGGATTTCCTGAAGATGTTTTAGTTAAATACTTGAGTCGAGTAGTTTCTAGTTCAATTCTAGAAACTATACAAGAACATACCAACAAACCTTGGGAGGAATTTAGAAACAAACTTCATAAAATGTTCTACGTCGAGGATTTTAGCCACCGCAGTCGAGAAGGTTTTCTGTATTGGTTAAACACTGTTAAGAGTAATGAGTCTTTAACTCATCTTCATGGTGAGTTTATGAGACGTCTGGCTCAACTCATCTTTAATTGAAAGAAGAATAGAGGAGCCAGGAAAAAGGTATGGGCTAACTGATGACTGGGAAAAGGTCAAAAAAGAGATAGAGGTTGTTGCTCAAATGAAGCAAAGACAAACGATTTTATATTCTAGACCTAATGCTTCTCAGCCTAGAGAGACTCCTGCTATAAGGCAAGTTGACATGCCAATGCCTACTACTATGGCTACAGCTAATAATTCAGCTCCCACTAAAGCTCCCATAGAATTTCAAATGGATATTCTATGTAAACAGATGGAGAATGTCATGAATATGCAAGCATCTCTTTCAAAAGAGGTTGCCAATTTAAATAAACAAGTTTACTCCATGAGCTTTAATGATTCAGGGGCTAGTAGTAGTGGTGCAGGGCAAGCACCGCCTATTCAACCAGTTATGCCTTAGTATGTTCCACCTCAACCAGTCTTTCAGCCAGCACCACAGCAAGCTCCTCAGTTTGCTTCTGAGAAAGCTCCTCAGTTTGCTGTAAAGCCACCCTTTCAAAGAAATAATGAGAAAAGATGGACTGGCGGGAAGCATTGTGTTTGGTGCGATAGTCAGGAGCACGCAACATTTGCTTGTGAAGAATTAAAAAGTGCTAAGGCAAATCAATTAGTCGTAGAAATAGATAGAAGATTATGTGACTTTAGGTCACGTCTTCCTTTGTCCCTTAATTGGGCCAAAGGAGGAATGAAAAAGCTTTATGAAAATTTAACAGTCACAGATGCAATTGCCAGTACTTTGGCTGCAAGACTAGAGTCGGTCGAGGATAGGCCTTCTTCAATGCCTAGCCAAAATCCATATTCAATAGAGGCACTGGTAGGAGCTAGAGACGAGATAATGTACAAGACCTCATGGAAATCTCCTGTAGATTAATCTTCTGTTTTTCTCACATTGCCAATGTTGAGGAAAAACGAAGACGAGAAGATGTGCAGGACGATGTAGAAGAAGGTGATAGGAGGGTAACTAGGAGGCAAACGAGAGAAGATGAAAAGAAAACTGATAGAATAGTTCAGTTTGATGAATCAAATTTATCTCAAGAAGAGAAGAGAAAAATGATAAAGGAAGTCAAAAAGCCGACCGATGAAAATGTTCAACCCCAAGAAGAACAGAAGAAAGTGGAAAAAGAAACCTCTAAACCTGAAAATAAAGAGGATCAAAATCAAAATGAAGAGAAAGGGAAGAAAAAGGGTAGGAGAGCTCCACGTGCTATTATGATTTCTGAGCTCGAAAAGAACAATGATGCTAGGGAGATTTTAAATGACATTCTTCTAAAAAGTCAAGTAACCATGTCACTTGAGCAAGTGTTTTCCATAGCGAAACCGGAGTTCAAGGACAGTTTTATTCGACTTATTAGAAGGAGACGCTTTCCTTTGCCACAAGACAAAGACATGCAAGACGTGGCAGAGGAAACCTTAGGTATGAATGATGCAGTTACATTGAGTGAAAATGACTATGAGGATGATGAAGAATTTACAACGGGTAGTATAAATAGAAATTTTCTAGGACCCATACAACCTGATGAAGAAATGTTATAAAGAGTGAGAGTAAATTCAATTCTACCTTCTGGGCAAGAGGCACACCAGAAGTGAAGATTAGAATTGGAGATGAGAAGGATTCCTGTTTAGCTTTGGCTCTTATTGACTCGGGGTCAGAGATAAACGTGATTTCAAAAAGGTTCTTTGACAAATTTAGATGGCCAATCGATAAAGAGCACGGTTGGCGGATGAGAACAGCTGACAATGGCTCTGGCATTTTATTAGGAGCATGTGCGAATGTGCCAATAATGATAGGTGGTGTTCGAGAAGAGTTCCACTTCTTCGTTCAAGATAATTGTTCATATGAAGTGATTCTCGGACAGCCTTATAGCTGAAATGAGAATGGAAACAAAAGTAATGAACGACAAATCAACGTATGCACGAATTCGATCAAAATGAGTGTTGGATTCTTTACAAGTTATGACAGTGTGTCCAAACCACACTAGAAATAGAAAGAGCTTAAGAAGAAATCCCATTGACTGGATCAGTCATGTTTGTGATGATCCACTGGCTGTAAGAGAATATGGAGCGTATTATGATCAAAATTTCAACTAGACTCCACTATTGAGCGAGACAATAGTGGACGTTGTTTTGATGTCTCGCCTATCAATGAACATAAATTTGAAAATTACTTAATTTGTAGTCCTACAACTAGCTTACACTATATTACTAAAGAGTACCTTACAAAAACATTTAGAAAACAAACTGAAAAATATTTAAGAAAAACTAGATTAATTTCAAGTGACAAGAAAATTGAGTGTATAATTGAATTATCAAAAAGTTCTACTTTATTAGAAGATCTAGAAAGTGTTTCTCATGAAAATTCAGAATCAAATCTGATAATTCTTAACTCTATTCAAGAGTATGAGATTATTAGTGAATTTATCCTAGAACATGAAGTTAGCATAGAAACCAAATACAAAACTGTAGAAAAGAAAATAAAGCATGTAGCTCAACCCTTACCCAAAGATAGCTATGACATTTTTCATCGAGTATCAAATGATCCTATTCTTAGAGATCGATCTAAGATAGGCCATATATTTACTGATGAGAGTAAGAAGTCTATTAAATTCGGTGATTAATTTCTTTCTCAAATTGAAAAAGAGCAGTTTACCAAGATGATTGTTCGTCATGGTAAAGCTTTTTCTCTATTCCCACATGAGATAGGATGTGCAGACCCAAAGTTAGTAGCTCCAATGATTATTTTCACAGTACCACATATTCCTTGGAATCTTTGTTCGATTCTAGTCCCAAAGGCTCATTTACCTGAGCTAATGAGACTGTTAAAGGAGAAAATTGCCATGAGAATCTTGGAACCATCCTCAGCAACATACTCTAATAGGTGGTTCACGGTACCGAAAAAGAGTGGGAAGCTATGGTTTATTCAGGACTTGCAGCCTGTGAATAAAGTCACTATTAGGAACGTAGGAACGGGACCCATTGTAGATGAGTTTGCCAAGGCATTTGCCGGTCACTCCATCTATTCAATGGGAGACCTGTATTCAGGGTATGATCAGTTTCAATTAGCAATTGAGAGTCGAGATGTGACCACGATGAAGACTCTTTTAGGCTTAGTATGCATGTGTACTTTACCACAAGGAGCGACGAATTCTGTGGCACACATGATGAATGCTATGAATCTGGTCCTACATGACTTTATCCCAAAAGTGACGATGCCTTTTATTGATGACATTCCAATAAAAGGATGTGTGGAAAAAGAAAAGGATGAAAGCTTAGATTCTTCAGGTTGTAGAAAGTTTGTTTCTAACCATATTTTAGATTGTGAAAAGATATTTGAAAGATTTTAAGAGGTTGGACTAACTTTCTCACTAGAGAAATCAACTTTTGGTGTTAATGAAGTGCTAATAGTTGGACATTTATGTGGCCATTATGGTCGTAGACCCTATCCAGCAAAAGTTGATGCCATTAGTAGGATTTCTGAGAGATGTCACAATGTAAGTGAAGTAAGGAGATTCCTAGGTGCATGTGTTTTCTATGTCATTTGGATCCCTCACTTTGCTCATGTAGCGAATCCGCTTTATGATTTATTGAGGAAAAGAAAGAAATTCTTTTGGACTGATGAGCATTCTAAAACGATGAGGCGTCTAAAGCAGTTGCTTATTAATGCTCCTATTTTGAAACGTATTGACTATACAGGAAATAAGCCTCTAATCCTAACCATTGACACTAGTCCTATTGGTATAGGCTAGGTCATTGGGCAGGATGATGAAGAGGAGCAAAGATATGCAGTTCCCTTTGGAGAAAAGATTCTTCATGATACTCAAAAGAATTACACAAATTAAGAGAGAATTATGGGGATTAGTTATAGCTTTAAAAACAGATAAAGAGTACTTTATAGGAGCTAATGTAATAGTAGAGACGGATTGTCTTCCATTAATAGGTTTAATAGCTAATTGTTCATCTCCGGATATAGCCATGCTTCAAGGGATAGCCTATATTAAATTCATTAATCCTACTTTTGTTCATATAGCCAGAAAACATAACACCGTTGCTGATATGCTTTCAAGAGCAAAGTTTGATAATGATAGTGAAGCATTAAATAATCATATTAATTTAATAAATTATGAAACATCTACCTATGCATATGAGAGATTTAGAGAGTGTGATTATGAAGGAGAGTGGCGAGATATAGGAAACTATCTTAGTTCGTTTCAACCTTCCCCAAGCTGGTCTTCAAATCGATTCCGGAACATCAAGAAGAAGTCTTTCAACTTCTTCTTGAAAGATGGATATCTTTGGAGACATGCTAGAGGAAAGGTTCGAAACCCTCAAAGAGTACTAGGTTTGAAGGTTTTTCAAGTGCAAGTTATGCAAGAGATGCACGAAAGCCTTTGCGCTGGTCATAAAGGTTTTGTAGCTACATATGAAAAGATTAGGGAAAGCTACTGGTGGCCGAGGATGTATGTAACTGTTAAAGAATTTGTGAGCACTTGTAGTACGTGCCAGTTACATTTCTCTGTCAAGCATAGAGATCCCCTTCACCCGACCTATCCACCTTGTATCCATTACAAGTGGGTAGTTGACCTTGTGACCATGCCTAAAAGCAATAATGGCATGAGATATATTG